>CM019750.1:8313380-8900880 GCA_009761775.1 Ficus carica
TCCAACATTCTTTCCTCAAATAAAAATAAAAAAAAAAAAGGGAAAAATTTTATATTTACAATTGCATAAAAATTAATTATTATATTATTATAAATAACCCCCCAAAAGCCCCAATCAGCCCCAAGAACCAAAGCTATTATCGGAGGCACGCTCACACAAGAGAGAGTTGCAGCCGTTGAGGCGGTCGCCATATATAGCACTAACAGCCCCAATCACCAAACAGTCGTTGCCGGAGAAGACAACAGCTCCGGTGAGCTGGAATTGAGGAGACCGAGGAGGCCAAAGCCATCGTCAATAAAAATAAATAAAAACCAACAAGTACGGAGGCACAAAGTGCGACTAAAACGAGGGAGATTCAAGTCGCGGCGGCAGTTGCAAATGAACTCGTTACCGGAAAAGAAGCCATGTTAGGGATCTGCTGATCGCGATGGCCTGATGGGCTCTCTGTCTTTGTGTCTCCTCCGTACCGGCACAGCGTCCTCCTGTCGACGAGTAATGTGATAGAGAGAAAAGAGAGAGCACAGAGAAAGAGAGGGATATAGTTGAAACAAAAAAAAAATAAATAAATAAAAAGATTGTTTGTGGCTCTATTCAAACCTAAAATTTCATTTTAATTTTATTTTTTTATTTAAAGTTAATAATTATTATAACTAATTTTATGAAAAATTAATCAATTTTAACTTAAAATTTTCATTCCAAACCGTTACTCCAAATGCACTATTAGAGAAGAGACTAAAATTTGCTATTAATTTATTAACACATTGAAAATATACTTGTATCATGCATTAAAAAAAAGAAGAACAATAATGAGTTATATTAGCTTTATCCATGCAAATTTTTTTTTTTATTTTTTTTTTGGTAACTTATTAATCCTTCTTATTAGCTTTATCCTTGCAAATTGATAACTTATCAATTCTTCTTATTTTAATATAGTTTCTTGTCTAGATCACGTTAACGTTTGGAATTACCAGAAATAGAGAAGTAACAAACAAACAAACAAATAAATAAAAACACTTGGCTTGCTTCTATTCTTTCCGCATACCGAATTCGCTTGTCTTTTCTTGAGCAACAACATTTTGGTATAACAAGTATTTTCTTTTTTATTTTTTGTTGACCTTTCTTCTTTTTCTAGTGCAATAAACGAAGGCCACCGAAGAAAATGGGAACTTTCACATTAACCTTTTCGATCCTAAAAGAGGCAAGGGATAACATGACATTATAGAGATTTATATCAATTTTACAGTTTGCCTCCGAAAATTGGCCTACCGATTAACAATTCTTCTTTAATTAATTCTTCCTTATTTCCGGTCACTTCGTGGGTTTAGTCAATTTTTTATTTTTATTTTTATTTTCAGCATGGCTCGGTTTACTCTGTATTCCTTTGGCATACCGAACTCGCTTGTCAGTACTTGAGCAAGTTGGCAGTAAAATTATCACCAATAACAATATTAATTTAATTTAATTTTAATTAAAACTTGGAAGTCTATAGCCAACTTGGCAATCCAGCCAAGGTCTTATACAATAAACATGATCACATGAACTTCTATCCTATTAAAATTACAATTAAATGGAGGTACGATTCCCACCATTATTAAAATAATAATAATAACAATAAAGAGATTGACTTTGACTTCTCCACACCCTTACAAGTATACATCTGAAGGTGGAGTGCTTGCAAATTACTTGCACAAGAAGAAATCATAGATGGCGAAGAACAGAGGTAGCATTGCCTTCTTCGCAACCTTCCGGCCACCGGTGGAGCTGGACATATTCGCCCGCCCGCTTCCACCGGCCTCGAACCGAGATCATGATGAGCTTCACCTGACTGATGGAAAGTCCTACAATTACAACGGCCAAGTCCTTCCACCGGCGGCTCTCTGCGCAATTCTCAAGCGCCTAAAATTGGATTCACAGGGCATTTACAGAGAGGCCGATGTATATTCAGGTCGACTCTCGGGCATGATTTTCGTCTCCGAAAGAGACAGCCTTGAAACGCTTCACATAGCTCTCCGCTTCAATGACGACACAGAGTCCAAAGTCTTCAGTTTGGCTGAAGTTTTCGACACTAGCACATTCGGTGGTGTTCGAATGGAGACAGTGGTTGCATTGCCGGTGATTATCTCATCTATGTCTCCACCAAAGAGCCCGCTGAACAACGTCGTCAGCCCTGGACAGCCGTTTATAGAACCAATCTTGAGACCGGAAAACCGATCGCCTTACCCCAAAAGGTTCCTTAATTTCCAAGTCTCCATATATATATATATATATATATAATATGCTTTCAATTTTTGATGAATGTTAAGAAATTTTTTGAACTTCTCATGATTCTGCATGACCAACAGGCAAGCCGATTTAAGCCCCGCCGTGTCACCGTCAGGAAAGAAGATAGCGGTGGCATCGTTCGAGGGAAAGGCGGGTAATTGGAAGGGTGAGATCGAAGATCTGAAGACGAACATTTTTGTGATGGACGTGGAGGAGCCCTTCAACCGCAAGATGGTTGTAAGGCATGGAGGATGGCCGACATGGGGAAGCGACGACGTCATTTTTTTCCACCGCAAGGTTGGGGACTATTGGGGTGTGTTCCGAATTGACATTAGCAGCGGTACTCTCACAGATTCCCGTGTGACGCCGGATGGAATTGATGCGTTTACTCCGGCAGCCCTGGACCCCACCATGGTGGCAGTCGCAAGTATTCATAAGAAATCAAAGCTCGACGAAGTCGACCTTGAAAAAGACCAGCATCGGCACATTGAGATTTATGATTCAAGTACTGACCACAAAAAACCCATACAGATCACTAAAGAACTCAAATCAGAGTTTGACCATTTCAACCCCTTTGTGATGGATATTGGCGGCAATAAGCATATCGGTTACCACCGTTGCAAGAGTGATCTCAAGGTACCAACTGCTTTAAACTTGTTTTTTGCTTTTTTTTCTTTTTAACTAAAGAGGATTAAAGATATAATATTACCGTTAAGCTATACCTGCAGTTGCTTTTTTTTAACAAACAATGAAACGGGAAAACCAATATCAGAATCCTGTAAAACATCCCGAATACGTTGGCACGCTCTGAAAATTCCTTTCTGATTGCTACGTTTAACTTGAATGATTGTTTACTTTGTGACAGAGTGAAAATGATACACCAAGACAGTTCTATGAGATCGAATCTCCAGATCGGGATGTAGGACCGTTTAGGGTGTCTGGAGTGTTTCCAACATTTTCCAAAGACGGCTCCAAACTTGCATTCGTTGACAACGAGTTCAAGTCCGTGTGGGTAGCCGATGGCAAAGAATTGCGTCAGGTTTTCAAGGTACATTTATACTCATATATAACAAGAACATTTTTTGAAATGTACAAATGCGTCACAATTTATTTTCGATGATATGTAACTAATGAGTATGGGTGTTTATCAGATCCAATCAACTGATCAAACTGATTGATCCAATCCATTTTTTAGAGATAACCGACTTTTATTGGATTGGATCGAATGTCAATTATTGAAAACTGACTCAGGTTGGATCGAATACACTTTTTACCTTCAAAACACTCGGGCCCGTTTGGTTCTCCATCTCCACTCAAACTAAACTGTACTTTTTTCATCATGTTTTTTGTCTTTTCTGAAAAAGTTTTTTGTCTTTTCTGAAAAAGTCAACAAAAATTACTATTCAAACTTAAAATCTTAACTCAACTAAAACTGAACTTGTGCACCAAACAGGTCCAATCCAATCTAATCTAATATTTTTATATATTTTATGTGTAAAAACATTTTTGTAATTTATATAATTGGTCCAAAGTTTAATATATATTTTTTTTTTCATACATCTTCACAATATTTCAATATTTGCTTATGCTAGACGAAAGAGGACAACATTTTCTCGACAGTTTGGAACCAAAATCCAGTAAAGGATAGGTTGTATGTATGTTTCGGACCTTCTTTCAAAGCCGAAGAGAAACTGGACATTTGTGTCATCAACAACGTGTCCAAAGCGAGGCAGCAACGTAAAACCATCACAAAATCTTCCAACAATGCCTTCCCATCCACCAATCGTGAAGGTAATTAAATTCCTATATACGTTCTTTCTGATTTCTTTCCACATGACAACTATAATACAAGTGTATATATATATATATATACTTGAGTTTAGATGTGTTGTTTAAGAATGGGAGGAATCGGTTTGTCCATTAACCTGTACAAGTATTTAAACAAAATGGTCATTTTCAAACACCCCTTTAAAAGAAAAATACTTTTAATTTTATTTGTAAATTTGAACAAATTTGAAATTTCATACTTTTTAACTTCCACGTTTAGCCTTCCATTATTTTCTCACTATCTTTTTAAAGGAAAGAGTTGATGTTTATCTTTATTATTATTATTATTATTATTATTATTATTATTATTTCCTTATATATATGTATGTTTCTACAAAATTTGTGTTTTAAGGAATGTGTTAATTACGCTTTCTATATATGGAAGTAATTGATAGCTTCTTTTTTTTTTTTTTAGCCGTTTGTTTACATATATATTTTTGTATATTTAGATTTTGTGTTTTAGAAAGAAAAAAGTTGGTAAGGTTGTGATCTTTATAATAATGACCAATGTTAGTTTAAAATTTAATATTTAATATACTTTAATAACATTATAAGAACCTATCAATCTTGTATAGGTTGGATTAGTCACATTACGGACATAGTTTATATGATAATAACCACAACATTATCTTGAATAGGTTGGATTAATCACATTATGGACATGATTTGTATGATAATGACCACATTAATCTACACATAATTCTTTGTTTTAACATAATATTTTAAATAATAAAACACTTGACATGATCATTATATGAGAGTCATTATTTAGAATTTAGTTAAACAATTCGTAATAATATGGTCATTGTTTAACATACCTTATTCTTTACTTTTTTTTTTTTTTTTTTTACAAGGTTTGACTTATATGTATTGTGCAGTTATTTTAATATGTTAAAAAAATGAGGTTATAAAGGCAGAATGATTTTAAAAAAAAAATTTGAATTTATAATTTTAGATATATAAAGTGGATAATTGAAAATAATGTAACTATTTTAGGACGAAATCTTTTCTTTCCTTAAAAATAGATATAAGGAGAATTATAATTCTCCTTTCCGAAAAAATAAAATAGGTATTAGGGTATTTATGTCAATACAACATGATTAGTTTTCTATTTTGTTCAACTTTGTAAATAAGTTTGTTGTTAGACATTTTTTGAAAGCATTGCTCTAATTTGGCCGGTGATGTAAATAGTCCTAAGTTGTATCCAAATATTTCAGTTTAACTCAAATCCATATCCATACGTTTTTACTTTTTAAAAACCCAGACCACACTTAATTTTTCACTTTCAGACACACATTTCAATTCATTTCAATTTGAATTCAAAAACTCAAATTTATCATATGATCCAAATGGAAACTCAGGGCCCGCTTGGGGCACATTTGGCATCTAGTTTCGTGATTTTTTTTCTTGTCTTTTTTCTCAACTAAATACTACTTATCACTAATTACATATACAAATGTCTATAATAAACTCAAATTTTAAAAGTCTCTACTTTATTATTTTAAGTCCAGATGAGATTTTTTTTTAATTGCATAGAATAATTTTGAGAGGAAAGAAATAATGTCCATATTGATTTTTTTTTTTTGAACATATTTTAAGTTTTTAAACTTTTTTATTCCAAACAACTTTTTTCAACTATACACACGTTTCCAAAACTCAAAATAAAATCTCTCCAAAACTATATTTTAAAATCTACCCCAAACGAGCCCTCAATTTGTAAACAAATATCCTTATAATAGATTGTCTCACCAATGTTTTGGGCAACCTAATAGCATGTCAACAACCAATTAGTCTGTTTAGATTGTAGATTTCATTTAAATGTACAATCAAACTGAGTGTTTGCATTTAAATGTAGAATTAGAATTGTGTATCCAAATTAAATGTGTGTTAGAATAGTTTTTGTTTAATGTAACATTTGAACAGCATAAATGTAGAAAAATAAGTGCAATACCAATTGCTAAAAAGTGAAATTTTTTATTTGTATTTGAATTGAATTGTTATGAAATAGTGAAACATTAATCAAGTAATGTTACACTAGTTGGCCAACCAAATAGGTATAACATTAGACTCCAATAATAACTATTGGAATAGTTAATCCAAATACACCATAACTATTGCTCACTAGAAAGTAATACGGTTTTGAATGACAATTGAGGGTTCGTTTGGTTGGTTAGTTTGAGTTGAAATATTTTAGTTGTAATAGTAATTTTTGTAGACTTTTATAATAAGACAAAAAACTTTTTCAGAAAAGACAAAAAACTTTTTGAGAAAAAGACAAAAAATTTAGTTTGGGTTGGTAGTTTGAACTACCAACCCAAACAACCCTGAGTACCATTTGTTATAATATAGTTTTGAATTGTAACAGGGACGAAATTAGTTTTTCGATCTACAAGACATGGAGGGAAAGAAAGACATAAGAATCTATACATAATGGATGCGGACTTAGGGGAATATGGATACGGAGATGGCTTTACAAGGCTAACAGAAGGGCATTGGACTGACACACATTGCCAATGGTCCCCAAATAGTGATTGGATAGTTTTCTCGTCGACGCGTGACAAGCCTGAAGATGCACCTGATAAGGACAATGAGCTTGACCCAGGATACTTTGCCATCTATCTGGTGAATGCAAACAATCGGGACACGGTGATAAGAGTGATGGGAAGTGGAAGTGATCTTGCAGGGCATGTGAACCATCCATTCTTCAGCCCAGATGAAAAGAGCATCGTTGTGACTGCGGATCTTGCTGCGGTGTCTGCTGATCCCATTTCTCTGCCTCATTTCCTGCACTCTGTGAGGCCTTATGGCGATATCTTTACTGTCGACATTGACATTGATCCGGATGACATGGATAAGAATAGAGATGTGAAGGAGTTCAAACGCATCACGCATAGTAGATATGAGAGCGCCACGGGTAGTTGGACGGAGTTCTCAACTCGGGACAAGAGTGCGGCATGGAACCTGCATTTAGACAAACACCGCACTCTGTCCTGCCCATATCGTGATGGAACAGCCAAGCCTATTATCCCAAAGAAATCATGTTGATTGCTTTTATGTTCCTATCTACCTTTTTTTCTTTCCATCCCGCACATTTTTTTTCTTCATTTGATGTTCGAATAATACAGTCTTTAATATCTGGAATTCTTGTATGTGCACTGCTTCTTGTTTTCAAACTTGGTATCATAGAAAACAAGCCTTTGTTGTTATCAAAATTAAGCTTATAAGTTACTCTTCGGTGTTCATTGTCTACTTGAGTATTTAAGCCACCTTCTGAGCTATATTTATCAATTATGTACCATGTCATTTGCAAACAACATTTATGAATGTGCTAAATATCTCTTATATCAGTTCACTTCTCACTCCATTTACATAAATGAATTGCCATAATGTTGGAGATCGGACATCAAGAATGTTTTTAAGAATAGAGAGATAATTACGCTACCAGCCGTAGAAATGGGATGTGGATTGAGTTTTATCCGAACGAAAAAAAAAAAAAATCTGTGGTCATATGGACCATACTGATGTAAACAATGATGTAAAAATAATATAATAATAAATTGAATAGACAAAAATACCAGAAGATAAATAGGAATTTTTTTCCCTTACTTTCCTCTCTCTTTCTCCCCACTACAAACGCCCCCCACTCCACCGTCGTAGCGCCGGAATTGGACAGTTTAAGGTTTATGAGATCAATCTCCTTCATCTCGCTCGCCTAGTTATTATATGAATTTCCGTTAGGGTTCTCCTCCATGTCTCCCCAACACCAGCCCAAAGGAAGGCCAGATCTTCGCCTCGCTGCCATCGCCCTTTTGATCTCCACCTCGCTGCAATCGTGATCTTCTCGATGCTCCATTAGATCCACGTGGAGGAGATCTTCTTTACCTCGGCAGTCGCTCCTATTCACGACTGCTCGTTGCAAAGATTTTGCAGCTTCACGGAAATCAGGTGTCACCATGCTGCACGCAGAGAGATCGACAAGAATTAAGGATTATTATAACAATATTTTAAAAGTTTAAGGGCATTCTAACTACGACAAAAAGATCAGAGATCAAAGTTGCACAAAGTCAAAAATTCATGGACTAACCTAACAATTACCCTAAAAGATAAAAGAATGAGATAAAAAATTAACGTGGTTTCATCCACAGACTAGGAATAAGGTGAACAATTTCGCAATTCTCACACTCTGAAAATAATCATCTGATTTTAACACACCTGCTCAAGTTGATACAAATCTTCTATATCTGGAAATAATCATCGGATTACAATACACCACGCCAAAAAATTAAATTAAAAAAACTTTGAGAACAATAAACTTAAATTTTTTTGTCAATTGTTTTTCTCTCTCTCATACTTTTTTTCTCTTTTCATTTTTCAATTTTCATTTTACATTTTTTTTCCTCTTATTTACGTTTTTGCAACTCCATGTGCACTGATATAAAGAATACATATTAGTGAAGAGTTTAAAACAAACGCATTCACAAAAAGCATGACTCCAAGATGGCCATCCATTTTAGACAACCATGACATCAATAGTGGTTTAGCAGCGAATTCAATAATGAATGTAATAATGGCATCTCCTATATAGTGAGTATGGATCATTCACTAGAGCCTTCAAGGGATTTGACTGTGTTGGCTCTGATACCATCTTGAACAAGAAAGTAAAAAATAATAATAATAAATAAATAGATAAGAGAATAAAAGATTAAAAAATGAGACAAAGAATTAATGTGGTTTCATCTATGTACTAGAAATAGAGAGAAGATTTAGTAGTGAGGAGCAATATGAATGGGCTCTCAAATAAATACAAGTTTACAAGTACAAAAAACAGGTAAGTTAACCAAAGATATCAAATCTTCTATAATTAAGAAATCATATTTCCTTATATGAAAATTGATTCAAATAAATCTAAATCTCCTATATTACAATCAATCAATCTAAAAATTAGAAAGAATTGTAAAAAAAATAATTTAATTGAAATTTGATGATATCACATATCTCAACATTAACTAGCCCATAACCAACCAGCAGAAATGGTTATGGGTCAAAAACCAACCGACGAATGTGGTTATCGTTTAGTAACCAACTAATAACCGGTCGATAGCAGGGGTTATCAAGAGAAAACTAAATGATACAATTGACACTTTAAGAAATAACAAATATATGACATGACATGACATTTTTTATTTTATATATATATATATATATATATATATATAAAGGCAACCGAAGATAATGGTTACTTTGACATTAACCTTTTCGATCCTCTTGGAGCAAGGGATAACATGATATTTTAGAAAACAAAAGCAATGCTCTTTTTTATCTTTTCCATATTAATCTTGCAAAGATGCATATGGGCGTTTGAATTATCCATTCAATTAGAATATTTTTACATTATAAAATAATATTTATTTTGTTGTTAGTGTTTTTGTATTTAAATACATGACTTTTTAAATAAATCACAATACAAATACTTTTTATCATTTGAATACACACATTCCAAGCATTATACATGCACTTTTTTAAAATACATCTTTCTTTTACATACATTTAAATTTATTTTGATGTTGATGACATTGATATTCATATTTTATTGAATTACATGCACTCAAATATAAAATTATGACTTCCAAACGTATATTAAAATATATATATTTTTTATTTGAATCAAATATAATAAACAATCCAAACGAATCAATAGAGATTTATATAAATTCAATAGCTTTGCCTCCACAAATTGACCTGTCAATTATCAATTCTTATTTACTTGATTATTTCTTGTCTTTCCTTATTTCGGTCACTTCGTAGGTTAGTCAATTTTAGTTAATTGTTTACTTTATCAGCTTTTAAAGTTTTCATAAATAAACAAAGACTTGGTTTACTTTGTATTCGTTTGGCATGCCGAACTGGCTTGTCGGTTCTTGAACAAATTTGGCTGCATATTTATCACCAATAACAGTATTAAGTAAATTTTATCTTAATTAAAACTTGAAGTGTAGCTAAGGTCTTATAAACATGATCACGTATCTTCCATCCTTTTAAAATTAAAATCCAATTAAGCTTTCATTCCAAATTAAAAATAAAAAAAAAAAAAAAAGTTGACTTCATTTCCACGCTCTTGCAAGTTACTTGCTCAAGAAGAAATCATAGATGGCAAAGAATAGAGGTAGCATAGCATTTTTTGCAACCTCCCAACCGCTGGTGGCGCTGGACATATTCGCCCGCCCACTTCCACCGACGTCGAACCAAGATCATGAGCTTCACCTGACCGATGGAGATTCCTACAATTACAACGGCCAAGTCCTTCCACCGGTGGCTTTCAGCGCAATTCTCAAGCGCCCAATATTGGTTTCACAAGGCATTTACAGAGAAGCCGATGTATATTCAGGTCGTCTCTCGGGCATGATTTTTGTCTCCGAAAGAGGCAGCCTCGAAACGCTTCACATAGCTCTCCGCTTCAATGACAACACAGAGCCCAAAGTCAGAGTCTTCAGTATGCTGAAGTTTTCGACACAAGCACATTCGGTGGTGTTCGGATGGAAGACAGTGGTTGCATTGCTGGTGATTATCTCATCTATGTCTCCACCAAAGAGCCCGCTGAACAGCGTCGTCAGCCCTGGACAGCCATTTATAGAACCAACCTTAAGACTGGAGAAACCGATCGCCTTATGCCAAAAGGTTCCTTAATTCTTAAGTCTCAATATATGTCGTATGTTTTTTTTTTTTTTTTTTGGCCAATTGTGATGAACGTTAAGAAATTAAGCTGATTTTGATCTTCTCAAGATTCTGCATGATCAATAGGGCAAGCTGATTTAAGCCCCGCTGTGTCACCGTCAGGAAAGAAGATAGCGGTGGCATCTTTCAAGGGAAAGGATGGTAATTGGAATGGTGAGATCGAAGATCTAAAGACCAACATTTTTGGGATGGGCGTGGACGAGCCCTTCAAGCGCAAGATGGTTGTCAGGAATGGAGGATGGCCGACATGGGGAAGCGACGACATCATATTTTTCCACCGGAAGGTTGGGGGACTACCGGGGTGTTTTCCAAGGCGACATTAGCCACGGCACCTCATATTCCCCTGTTACTCCAGCAGCCATCGACGCCACCACAGTGGCGGTCACAACTATTCACAAGAGATCAGATCTCAAAGATGTCGACCTTGAAAAAGACCAGTATTGATACATTGAAATTTATGATTCAACTACAGATCACTAAGGAACTCAATCAGAGTTTGATCATTTCAACCCCTTTGTGATAGATATTGGCGGCAGTAAGCACATCGGTTACCACCGTTGCAAGAGCAAACTCAAGGTTCCAACGGTGCGCTTTAAATTCTTTTTCTATTCTCATATCTTATCGAACAGTGAGAGGGAAAAACTAGAATCGGAATTCTGTAAAACATCCCAACTATGTTAGTGCCTTCTAAGGATTCCTTTTATGATCACTATGTTTAACTTGAACGGTTATTGTTACTTGTGACAGAGTGGAGACGACGTCCAAAGAAAGTTCTACGAACTCGAATCTCTGGATCGGAGTGTAGGACTATTTAGGGTGTCGGGAGTGTTTCCAACATTTTCCATTAAGACGGCTCCAAACTTGCATTCGTCGACAACGAGTTCAAGACCATGTGGGTAGCCGATAGAAATGGGTGGCGTGAGGTTTTCAAGGTATACATATATAAGAAAATTATTTTTAATTGTATTAATGCGCTACTCTGTATATCATTCAACATAGCTGATGAGTTTTGTTTATGTTAGACCGAAGGTGACAATATTTCTCACCAGTTTGGAACCAAAATCCAGCCTTAGATATACTGTATGTATGTGTCGAACCTTCTTTCAGCCCTGACAAAGAACTAGCCATCTCCGCTATCCCCGTCGTCTCCAAAGGAATGCAGCAACGTGCACGGCTCACAAAACCTTCCAGTAATGACTTCCCCTCCAATGATGCCTTCCCATCCACCAGTCCAGACGGTAAATCCCACTCATTCTTTCTGATTCTTTTCCAAATAACTATTTTCACACAACTATGTGTGTGTGTGTTTGTGTGTGTTTGATTATGTGTTGTTCAAGAATTTGTGAAGGACTAGATTGGTTTGTCCATTAAGTATGTAATGTTTCTAATTGTAACCGGGACAAAAATAGTTTTTTCGATCTACAAGAGATGGAGGGAAAGAAAGATATAAAAATCTGTACATAATGGTTGCGAAATTAAGGGAATATGGAGATGGAGATGGCATTACAAGGCTAACAGAAGGGCATTGGACTGACACACATTGCCAATGGTCCCCAAATAGTGACTGGATAGTTTTCTCGTCGACCCACGACAAGCCCATAGAAGCACCAACTAAGGACAAGGAGCTTGACCGAGGATACTTTGCGATCTATCTAGTGAAGGCGAACGATCCATCAGTGGCTGTAAGATTGACGGGAAGTGGAAATGATCTTGCAGGGCATGTGAACCACCCATTTTTCTGCCCAGATGAAAAGAGCATCGTTGTGACTGCGGATCTTGCTGCGGTGTCTGCAGATCCCATTTCTCTGCCTCTCTTCCTGCACTCTGTAAACATTTTCACCGTCGACATTGACCCAACTGACATAAAGAAGAACAAGGATGTAAAGGAGTTCAAACGCATCACACATAGTCGATATGAGAGTGCCACTGGCAGTTGGACTGCGTTCTCAACTCAGGACAATAATGCACAATGGAACAAGCATTTTGACAAAGAGCCCATTCCGTCATGCCTTTATCGTAATGGAGGGCAAATAACGGGCAAACTTTTCATCCCAAAGAGATGTTGATTGCCTTTGTTTTCCTATCTACCTGTCTTCTTCTCATATGCTTTTATTTCATGTTCCTATAATTTATACCACCATACGTTATACAATTCTGCAAAATTTCGAAGAGCCGTGACTACAGAATTCATGTATGAGCACTGCTTCTTGTTTTCAAACTTTGTATCGTAGAAAGTGAGTGTTGTGTTAAAAAATAAAGCTTATAAATTACTCTTCGATGTTCAATGTGTATATCTTGGATTACTCTAACTGACATCTCTTCTCCAGATTTATCAATGCACCATGTCATATGCAAATATACGGATGTGCTAAATTTCTCTGAAATTAATTTATCTCTCTCTTTATTTGCTTAATGATTGAAATGCCATAATGACATCAAGAATATTAGTAAAAAGAAATAAATAAAGTATTTAAAGTTGATTCTTACATAGGTTGGAGTTGAGTTTTTGAGATGTGTTTTAAAAAATGTGTGTTTGGTTAAAATATACTGAAAGAAAACTATGATATTTATATAATATAAAAACTTGAAAATGCATTTAGAAAAGAAAAAAATGCAATATAGATCTTATTTTATTTCTCTCGTTGTTGTGAGCATTTAGGGATAATAATCATCTCATTTCAACTTGAAAAAATAAAGTTATATAATATTAAAGTTCGGATTTTATTGAAATGAAAGAGAGAGAGAGAGAGATGTACGATTTTTACTGTATCTAATTGGAGTTGGAGTTTTTAGAAACCAATCGAGAAAACATAAGTTGGAAACTTTGTTCCAAATGGACGCTTAATATGAACGGACAACTTGCACTTGTGGAGATGGTTTTTTTTTTTCTTTTTTTTTTTTTCCATTATTTAATCCAGCCTCTAGAAAACGAAAATGCGGGATTGCAAGCTCTTAAGGAAAAAGTGACAGTAAATTAGTAATTGATTATTGGTAAATCAGTGATTGACTGTCTTAAAAACTAGCATTTTAAAACAACAAAAACTTTATGGCATGTTTACTTATTAGGAGTAGGTAATAATAGTGAGGAATCGGAGTCAATCCCTTATTTACTTACTCATTTTTTCCTAGAATGGAAGTGAGAATGGTGGGTCCCACACCAATATGGGATTGAAGAATGGGATTGGTAATCCCATGCCCCCCTTCGGATTGTGACTCTCATTATTACTATTAACATTAAATTACTATTTTATCCTTAGTTTATTTACAAAAAAAATTGTATTAAAAAATAATAACAATATATTAATTATTTTTATTAACTAAATATAATATATTTTTATTAACTTAATATTTTATAACTATCCTAATTACTATTAACATTATTAGAGTAAATAAGGAACTTTTTTTTATCATAATATATTATTATGTTTCTATTTTTATGTTTTTTATACTTTACTTATTTTAATTCATTTTTTTTACTTATTTTAATTTTTTTAAACAAAAAATTACATAATTTAATTTTATTGTCTTAATATCATAATGATTATTTTACTTTTGATTAATAGTATGATAATAAATATTAAAAAAAAAATCAATCATTTTTTTACTTTTTGAAAACACAATAAATAAAGGGGTATACAAGTAAATTTATAACATATTCATTTTGATTATGAGTTCAAGTAAACGCTTGAATGCAATTCATCGTGAGTCCAATTCCTAATACTAAAACAAAATAAACACCTTATTCGGATTCCGAATCCTCACTCCAAATCATGTCCACTCCAAATCCTACTCACTCCGATTTATACCCACTCCGATTACGCATAAATAAACATACCCTTAGAGTTTTACCTTCTTTCTTCCGTCCTCTCCCACTTTCAATCTCGACCTGCTACAGCCCGAATACCTCTCTCCCTGCACATTGTTGCGCCGATCCTTCACCGAGCTTTCTTTTGACCACCGGTCTCTTTCCAACACAGATATTTTCCTTTCTTTCTTTACTTCTTCCTAATGCAAATCTTCTGTCTATTGTGGTTTTTTTTTTTTTTTTTTTTCTCATCAAATTTGTTCTATAAACGTCATCTTAACAATAATTTTCTCTTTCATATGCTCCAATTTATAGTCCCCTAATACTATTGCTCTCGACCATCATAAGTTTTCGTAACAAGAAATTTCCGCCTCTAACAAATCAAACTGCAAATCAAAACACACTCACATTACCAACGAGTGCGCCAAACTTTACCGAGCTTCTAGCAGTGTAATGGTAAGTCAGTTGACTATATCGGACTTTGCATGCTTAGTTGATGAAGAATCCGAATCGGACAGATTCCTTTCAGTGAGAAAACAAGGCTCTTTCGGCTCCGACAAAGCAATCTCACTACTTAACATCAGAACCACATTTGGCATGCTTGGCCTGTCCTCGGGGTTACATTCATGCCTAAAAAAAAAATTTAAACGAACAAATAAATCACGAGAAAAAGGTTTTATTTTATGAAGAAAAACTTTTTTGTCTAGAGAAAGTTGCACTTGCTCACTTACATGTCCTAAATGGTTGAGCTTGTGGCGTGCATGACGAAACCCTCTGTTCTTCTTTCGACTTACTATTTCGAGAACCAACACTCCAAAGCTAAAAACATCGGATTTCACCGTGAAGATCCCGTTGATTGTGTACTTAGGAGATGTGTAACCGCTGCGAAAAATTTAGATCAAATTTTAAAATTGTTGACATTTGACGTGTGATCTTACTCTAAGATGGAATTTATAGAGATGCTTACTATGTTCCAACTACTTGCTTGTACTTGCTTCAGTTTCGTCTCCTCCAAAACCTCTAGCCATGCCAAAATCAGAAATTTTTGGATTCATTTCGTGGTCCAACAAGACATTGCTAGCTTTCAGATCTCTATGGACAATCCTCAATCTAGAATCTTGATGAAGATATTATAATCCCTGAGCAATTCCGTTGATAATGTGAAATCGTTTAGGCCAATCCACAAGTATACTCTGCTTTTCATCTGTCCATAATTTTTGTCTAATTTATTAAACTCTTTAAATTTGCATAAAAACAATAGAAAATCATTATGGAGATATTTATTTTCTTCTGAAAAGAAACGAATCAAAAATAAAGAAGTTTAAGCTTTTGTTGGGCATGTATTCGTATATCAGCATCCTTTCTTCAGCTTCAATGCAACATCCAAAGAGCCTCACAAGGT
Organism: Ficus carica; assembly: GCA_009761775.1. Lineage (NCBI taxonomy): Eukaryota > Viridiplantae > Streptophyta > Magnoliopsida > Rosales > Moraceae > Ficus > Ficus carica. The sequence continues at coordinate 8,329,409 of CM019750.1, forward strand.
TGCGGTGCTCTTTGAACCAAAGTATGCACCCACTTCCTCCTTCTCTGATGTCCAAATTAGCATACACGAGCAGTTTCTCAAGCATTCTTGCTCACACTCTTTCAGGTTCATGGTTTTGTGATACCACGATAGGCTCATGTCAGGTAGTTTAATACCGGAGTGTCGCTGAAACCCCTCCCCTTCCTTGCATTCCAATGCGGTTTTTCTTACACACCCGTGTGACCAATCTCCGGAATCCCAATCTACTGGCAATTTTGGCAGGAACCCCTCCAAGCAGCGGCAAGCAGGGAAGTTGTTGATGTTGCAACTGCCATATGCACCGCATATTGCGTACCTGTCACAATCGTCCATTTGCGCTGTCAAGTAAAGTTTCCATTCCTTCATTTGATCAATCCACGTGTAACGCTGAAGATTTCCGTTGGAATTCAAAACCAATCTTGACACGGCGGCCGGAGCAGCTCACTTGGTTATAACTGTAATAAACTTCCTCCTTGGAGAAAACAAACTCATATGTGTATATACCGCTTGGTTTCAAGTTCGGCATACCACTAAACCGGAGGCCATTCCACGGTCCAAACCAGAATTGAATCTCTGAACCTTTCTTAAGCAAAAACTGTGGTAAATCATTCGAATCAAGCTTATTCGTGCAATTACCTTCAGAAGGATCATCATCACTCTTCCACGACGTCAGGCCCCGGTTCAAACTGGTTGCCAAATTTACCACGTACTTCATTCCCGGCAGAAGCTTATCGCCTGGATAATCAAAACTTTGCCACAAGAAATTATCTTCCTCATTATCATCTTCATCCTTCACTACAAGATTTCCGGCATCGAAAAGCTGTGCGACGGGGCTGGTGGCAGGTATCGATGATTCGACGACCAAATGGTAACGTTTTCATGACTCACAAGGGAAAGAATTCCCTGACGCGAAAATTTAAGGACCCCATAAGAATCCTTGAGTGGGACATCTCTGTTGGCAACCCAAACCACTGTCGTGGAACCTAGTGTTGCTGAAAATTACAAGTGTACAATATCATAAATAAGTAATAAAGTGATAAATAAAGTATCGTTCTCATGAGAATTATCATTACCAATTACCAAAATTATATTAACTCCAACTTTATTTGAATAACTGAAAAGAGATTTTTAAAATAAAAATAACAAAATAAGTAAAAAGACAAAATACTCAAAATACTAAAATCTAGGATTTTCGATTTCACTAGATTAATCATGTGACGCCCTGACTTCCCAAGCTAGGTCGACACCGTGCTTACTTGTACTTAACTTGCTTGAAAATTTGAGAAATTTAAAAAAAATATATATTCATATAAATTATCTTATAGAGAAAAACTTGTCACCCATACATACCAAACTGAAAATACTTTCTCGTGTCTTCAATCTTCATACATATAACAAAACATAATTTACTTTTGAAATATTAACATATTTTCTGAAAATTGGATGCAGAAAATTATGCATAGTGGTATCCCACACCGCCCTTCACCCGCCGCATCGTCCGCATAGCCCACCACTTAAGCTGCAAGCTTCTTACCTACAGTATGAAATATAAGAGTGAGCTTTCGCCCAGCAAGTTCAAACATAATCTCACAAAATATTTCAAACATCTTTAAAAAGAAACATGTCAATCATCACGAAACTCATGCATGAACCATTTATGATTGATTGAATATCTTATGTTTCATTATAGACTCGATATTTATTATCTTGTCTCAACATGTGGGCCCATAGTGTACGTACCAAAAGTGCGCAGCCTCCAGACAAAGCTAGGGTTTGCAAGGCCCTAACAGTTCTGGGAATTAAACTGAACCCTTTAAGATCACGGAAGGTAAATATCACAATTGAAACATGTAGCCTCCATGATCACGGGAGGTTGGTACGACACCTTACTTGTCTCATCTTACCATGTGGTTTAACATTAGTGAACATGCCTCATGATGTCACTATGTCATATCATACTCAACATTTGCCATAACATGGCCTTCTTGAAAACATGGCATTTCTGAAACCATGGTATTTTTGTAAACATGGCATTTCTGAAAACATGGTATTTCCGAAAACATGGCATTTCTGAAACTATGGCACTTTTGTAAACATGGCATAACATGTCATAACATAACTTAGCACATCATAGCATAGCATCACACATTATGGCATCACATATCATAGCATAACATAGCATGTATACTTGAAAATATAGTATACTTGAAAATAGTCTTTACTATTTTCATACTGTAGGTGAGGTTCGATACTTGTCTGTTATGTTATTTCCTGTTGTTCCAACTTAGGTGGCAACTGCAGGTTCCTTCCTGCTATTAAAAAGAACATAGGATAAGAATCCTATAAAATGTTGGTGACCTTTCCAACATTCTAATTATATGTCCTCCATACATGTCTTGATTATTTACTAGGTTACTAATCGTAACCCTAGAGTTTGTGGTCAACCATACTTGATTCATCGCTTGTTATTATTGGGCCTAAGCCTAGTAACTCGGGTATCCTACCCGGTTACTATCCGTCGACGTCTCGTTACTAAACTTTGGCTTTTAAAATCCAATTTGAAAATTTTGGCTAAAAATCTTTTGTTTAACTTTAAAATTCGTGGTTTTCAAAGTAGGACTTTATAAAAATCATTAAAGGCTGAAAACTGCCTTTAGAACAGTTTTCACCGTCAAAACAGTGGTGTTGGTGCAAAAATACAGTTTTTCTGCATGTTTTTAGAAAATCCTGTGCAGAAATTTCTTGCTCTATGCACAGTTTTTATAGTTCAGGTTGTATTTAAAAATCCAGATTGAATTTGAAAAACTTGTCTTCACGAAAGTTCTTGCTCTTGAAAAATTCTAAAACTTTCTTGAAAAACCCAGTTCTGCTTGGATTCTTGTCAGTTTTAATTTGAAACTTACTGGACGTGTAGACTAGGTCTGGGCAGATCAGCCTCGGATTTTTGTAAAAACGGAGGCCATTGGAGTCTTATTTTGCAAATCCGTTCATGCTGCCCCTTAGTAAAAACTGTTCCGAGCAACTTTCATGTTTTAATTTTTTCCAAATTCGGCCTCTAAAGGCCTCAAAATCGGCTTGCCGTAAAACTGGTCAGGATCCACCCGCACCTGGCAGTTTTTCGGTTTAGAGTTCGTTTTACGTCCTAGACGTGGAATCTAGCTCAACCAGCCACCGCGGGAGCTCTAATACACACATGCAGCGGTTTTCTAGCGTAAATTTTCTTTAATCACAATTTCTAACATCACCATGCAAACCTAATTGATATTGGATCAACTAAGTTGCATGATTTTGGTTGCACAAAACCTAACAAGCATACTAATTAATTCTAGCAACCTAGCACAAAATTATCATTCACCAACACTAGGGCAGATTGGGGACATATAATAAACTAGTATTTAGCATGCAAATTAAGAAAATTAAAGCAATCATGCACATAAAAATCAAACCACCCCTAATTCTAGATCAAGCACAACCCTAGATTCCTAACTTTGGGCACAAAATAAATTGAGCTTATGCTCTTACAATTTCAACTTGAAATACATGTAAATTTCAAATTGAATGCTTAATTGAAAGAGATTAAGGTCTAGAATGGTTTACCTTGATTTATTGAAGAAATTGAGGCTAGGGTTTGGTCACAAAAATTTTCCTCCTAGGACACCACCCAAGGCCGGTTTTGTTGCACCAATTGGCACCAAAATTGGCTGATTCTTGGTGGCTGCTTGCACCTAAACCAAGCACTCTTAAATCCAAATTTTCTCACTCACTCACCCCCCCTTGGCAGCCGGCTGTTGGCCCCAAAATTGGGCACAGAAACTACCAAAATTTTTGCTTGAACTTGCTAGGGGAAACCGAAGACTACAAACATCAAAACCCCTAAGTCTCTCAATTTTTTTCTTCACTCAATCACCCACTTGAGATTGCAGATTTTGGGAGAGGGAAAATGGGCAGAATTTGACTGCTTTTTCTGAATTTTTATCAACCAAAACTGATCCCCCCCCCCCCCCCCCCCCATGAGCCTATTTATAGGTGAAAAAATGAGACCTTTTTGCAAAAAATTTTGTTCAACTTTTGTTTATAAATCCATAGAGCAAAATTAATTCTATTTTGACCCCCCACATGGCCGGCCACCTAGTGGTTCTAGAACACTCCATAATCTTCTAATAATTTTTTTTTATTTAAAGCCTTAATGATATCATAAATCAAAAGGTGATGACCTAAGCCTAGTTAAGGCTTGTTTGGCTTTTTCCTTAAAAAGCAGTCCACTTTTAAGCCAACACAGATATTTTTGGTACTGTGCTCACTAATACACCATACTGTGATATTGTAAAGCAGTCCAAAATTTATCTGTGTAAAAATGGACAATACGAAAAATTTTCTTTTTTTCTTAAAACTTTTTGGCCCAAAAATTCCTATAATTTGTGCTTGATTTTTCTATGGTGGTTTTATCTCTCATTTATATTTTCTTGTCCATAATTTTGATTTTTGCAGTATATTTTTCATACTGCCTGTCATATATCTGTGTAGTCAACCTGTTGACTTTTTTTTTTTTTTGGTCAAACTTTAACCAACATGAAATTATAAAATTTTTCATCCCTTTTTGCTCAAAAGGTCACATGCTTAGCAAAACAACTGTTTATTGAGTCTCATAATTAATTTGATGAGAACTCAAATATTTACCGATAAAATTACGAGTTTCGCATTGATACTCATAATTTTCATGAAACATTACATAAACACATAATGTGAACTTAAATTTCTTAGACATAAGGAAATAATAAGTTCGTAGAAATTTTTGGTTATTACAAATCATATTCAAATATTCTAATCTAATTAATCAATGTCTATTCCCTATATAACCAGTGAATCTCTCTAACATATTCATTAATCTTTCTCAAACATTAACAATTTATTACAATTTATCCTTCTCCATGAGTTGACTCCTTGACTTCAAAACTTGTACCTAGAGAAGAAAAACAAAGAAGCAAGATAAATAAACAAATAAACAAAAAGATCCTAAAACTTGAAAATAGAAATTTGAACAATAAAATAAAAATAAATAAATAAAAAGCATTTAAAAAGCTTGGGTTGCCGCCCAATAAGCGCTTAATTTATAGTCATCGGCTTAACTGTGGAGAAGGGCTTGTCAAAGAGCGGCTTTCACACATAATAAGTGTCATATAACACCACATACGGCTCTTGATTGTTGATGCCCTCAAGTTTGACAAGATATGGTAGAATTCAGCACGTGGCTCCAACAAGAATAGGCTTTAATGTATGTGCTCGGGAAACGTGAATGAATGATGCTAATGTAGGTGGAGGAGGTATTGCCCACATCGGATCTTCATAGATTTGATCTTGGATGATTAATGTGGTCACGATTAGTTGGGCATTAGAGACTTCTTCTTGTGATTCTTCCTCTATGGCTAAGTCTTGTATCCCTACTTCACTTAAAGAGTCGTTGTTATGACACAACTCTAAGTGCTCCTCTCTTTGCATCGGCTCCTCAAAATAGCAATCTTCAATGGTCTCAATTGGCGCATCAATGATAGGAGTGGATGCTACCAATTCTTCATGTTGACAATCTTGGTCGTTTCGAAAAATACTATTTTCCCAATAATCATGGTTGGCCATGTTTTCCAACATGTAATAGGCTTTGTCAATGGGTCTTTGGAATAAAGGGAAATTACCATGTCCACTTTGAACCCAACTTCTTGTTGTATCACATAAGCCATTGATGAAATTTTGAAGAATATATTCCTTGGAGAAACCATAATCAAAAAACCTGTTAAGCAAGTCTCTATATCTCCACCAAGCAACATACATCGGTTCCATGTCTTGTTCGGAAAAACTCATTCGGACCTGTCCATCTTGAAGTCTCTCAAATAAGACAAAAACAAACAAACAAAATTAAAATAAAAAAATAAAAAAAATTTAAATTAAAACTATATTTATTTAGTATCATTATTAGTATAAAAAAAACAAAAAACAAAAAAACAAAACAAAACAGTTCCCCGACAACGGTGTTAAAAACTTGTTGCTAAAAATTTCAAGTGCACAATATCGTAAACAAGTAATAAAATAATAAGTAAAGTATCGTTGCCACGAGGACTGTCATTACCAATTACCGAAATTATAATCACTCCGACTTTATTTGAACAACCGAAAAGAGATTTTTAAATAAAAATAACAAAATAAGGTAAAAAGACAAAAGACTCAAAATACTAAAAATCTAGGGTTTCCGATTTCACCAGATTAATTATATTCAAATCCTCTAATCCAATTAATCAACAACTATTCCCTATGTTGCCAGTGAATCTCTCTAATATATTTATTAATCTTTCTCAAGCATTAACAATTTATTTATATTAAGCATTATCATTTTTCGGTCTCAAACAACTTATCATAATTTATTAAGAACCAAAAAATCATGATGCTATACAAGTTTCATAACTATCTCTAGCTTATAACAATCTCATGGTAATTTAAACAAGGGCTTATTCAATAATCACTTCTCAATCTCAAATCAAATACAGAATCATGCAACAGTTGACCAGAAATTCACAAGAATTAATCACATATTAAATTACTCAACATAGGCTGGAATAGAACATCAATCAATTAAAAATAGAAAAACTCAAATAATCATAATTTGGATAGATCTTATCCCTAGAAAAGAAAATTACTTCATAAATAAAAATAGAGATCTACAAAATAACAGTTCAATCATTCTCAAATTACAAAAATAAAAAGATAAGAAAATAAAGCAAGAAAAACCAGTTTGAAAGTATCGCAAGTCTCCAAAACCTTATTCTTAATTTTCTTCTCCCTCTCTTCTTGATGATTCAAGATAATCTCTCTATAATTTTATAAAAAACTAAACCTAAAACTTAAAATATTTTTCATTTTTCTTCTTTGGTTTTTGGCTTCTCCCGTATCCAAAGACCCTCGACATGGAACCCAAGGACTCCATTTTATAAGCCTCAGCCGCCGACTTCACAAGCCTCCAATTTCCCTTTTTTTATTTATTTTTCTTTTCTTTTTTCTTTTGCTTAAGCAAAAGCTGATGCCAGTCAGCCCTAGCAGGGCCCACGTAGACAAGTGGTGACACATGGTTAGGAGCAGTTGAAAAGGTAGTCGCGTGGCAAGCTAGTATTGGCTGGAACTCGAGGTTACAAGGATACACAATGAGACGCACTGCACCAGATCCGGCACAGCTGAAAGTGCTGACACGCTAGCAGATACGCGCCTGGCTGGGCGAGTTTCGCGCACTCGTGATTTGGTCGCTTCTGAGGGTGATCCAACGACCAAGAAGGCAAGAGTGCGCACTGGGAAAGGTTGCGCGAGTCGTGGAAGCTATTCCTAATTTTCAATTCAGATTTTATACTTAGTTTGATTGATGAATTCAAACTCATCACCATCAACTCAATTTTTGTCTTTTTTCTCAAAATTTTTTTATCTTTTCTGAAAAAGTCAACCAAAATCATTATTCAAACTTACAAATCTTAACTCAAACTCATACACCAACCTAATTAATATCCTTTTTATCACAAAATTTTTATGCCAAATTGTTATTTTGAATCCTCTTAATATAATTAACCTACAGACTGGGACAACATAATAATTTTTTGGAAAAAATCACAATTAAAACTAAGATTATAACAAAAATATAAGCTTAAATATACTAAAATAACTCTAAAAAATAGAGTTATCACCCACTTTCTTGTACCATATTCCTAAGTACCGGTTCTTGGACTCGCCGGGGCTGAAGAATCCGAGCTCGAAGATTCAGCCAGACGAAATGATGATCCCACCTTCTTTATGGGATTGAGCGGCACTTATTGTGTCTGTTGCTGTGGAGATTGTAAAGATTGATGAAATTGAGCATAGTAAAAGCAGTATTCTGATAATGGCTTCCATTGAATTTCTCATGATCCAAATCCAAATTGGTGTGACAAAAATAATGTTCCAAGATAACATATGAAATCCATAAACACCATAAATATGTTTGTCATTCATAATGTTGATCCACACCAAAAAAAAAAAAATTTTTTTTTGTTTGAAACTTCTGATATTCTTTTTTAACTTTTTTTTCCCCCCTGTAATTGGCCTAATTGTCTTTTCTTTCTTTTTTTTTCTTTTTTTTTTTTTTTTTTTTTTGAATTTGTGAATTTAAAGATATTCAAATTTCTGTTAGTGGGAAACCATATCTAGAGCTGTATATGAGGAAATCATTGGTTGATTGATTTTGTGGTTAAGAGCGATTGATATCATTCCTTGATTATTAAAAATGCCAACTGTGTTTGGTAAGTATCTCTTTTTAAAATATTTGACATTAAAGAGCCAGAAAATAAGGAGATTTATTTAGAAAACACGAGTTTAATACCCGTGTGTTACACGGGGAAGGAAGAAAAAAAATTGAGTATTTATAACAAAAACAGTTAATTAAGATATAAATTATACAGGGAAGGAAGAAAAATAAAAATGAAAAAATTATGTATTATATAATTAAAATAGTTAATTAAGATATAGATTATAATTACAGTAAGTATATATTTTTTTAGTATTTACTATTATAATATTAAAGTACATATATTTATATTTATATGCTTAATTTTCTTGAAATAAAAAAGTTTAAATAATAAATAAAATTTAAAAAATCAAAGGGATAACAAAATTGTAGGGTAAATTTAATAAAATAAAAACCAATTAAATTAACAAATAAACGTAAACATGAATAGAAATTTTAAAAAATTTATTTCTAAATATTATAGATATAAAAATAAAAGAAATTTATTGAACATTTTGTTTAAAAAAGAAGAAAGAAGAAGAAAAAAATAACAGAAGTCAAAGAATAAAAAAAATAATAATATCAAATATTAAAAATAAAGTATTAAGTATAAGATTTGTTGTTAATGGAATAAAATATAATAATATATTGTTATTAAAAAATCAGAAAGAATAAATAAAATTAAAAACTTTTAAATTTAAATAGTCAAAAAAATTTAATAACCTAAGCAAATTTATTAATTTAAACAAAATTAATTAAATCAATAATAAATGTAGAAATAGAATAAATATTTTTTATAAATTTAATTTTAAATAATAATATTACTATATTATATAAATAAAAATTTAGTTATAATAATTATAAATATATATATTTGATAATTACGTTTAATTACAATAAAAATTTATTTATTGATTTTTAATTTTATTATAATTTTATAGACCTTTTTAATTTTGGAATTTCTGTAAATTATTATTTAATTTTATATTTTTTAGTTTGTTTGTTTATTTTGAATATTATAATTGAATTGTATTAATTTATTCTTTAACTGTATTAATTTAATAAAATATAATTTACTTTCTCTCTCTCTAATGGCCGGATAATGCCAAAAGGGCAAAACCGGTAAGTCACTGTGCAGCCGGGAAAATGCACGAGAATTGAAGGGTAAAAACGTTATTTTACTGTAGCTTTACTGTAACGTTACTGTAGAATACTGTAGCAGAATCAAAAAAATTGAAAAAAAAAACCCCAAAATTCACTATTTATTACTGTACGGTGAATAGTTTCTCAGTCTATCATTTTAGTATATGTATAATGTTGTACATAAAACGGCATGTCATTTACAATGGATCGCTTGGTAGAAAGAAAGATATGTCATTTATGTTGAGAAACAAATGTCTTTTGTGTTTTAAAGTTTGATGACGTTTACCATTTCAAAAAATAAAAAGACTATTTTTGCCCTTTTTCAAAGAGTTTAGAATTTTTAAATCACAAAAAAAAAAAATCCAAATCATAATTTTATAAAAAAAAAAAAAATAAGGATCAAAAGATAAATTTACTCTAAAGTTAGGCATAAAATAAATTTTACTATTTTCAAAGGAAATATCATTTTTGTATAACTAAATATCATTTATGTTTTATGTCATTTTTTAGAAGGACAGACGTTTCTATTAGAGTTTAACTAGGTAAATACCCGTGCTATGCACAGGAATCAGGAATGCAACAGAAAAAAAAAATAATAATAATTGAATATTATACAATAAAAATAATTATTTAAGATGAATAATATTATTATAATAAGTATATTTTTTCAGTATTTGTTATTACAATATTAGAATATTTACATGCATATACTAAAAAATGATCAGACATTAACAAAACAATAAGAGAGAGACGAAAAAAAAAAAAGGAAAATAAGATATGAAAAACCGAGAAGCCAAAAAAAAAAAGTTTACCAATGAACATGAGATACACATGCTAAAAAATGATGAAAGATCAATAGAATAACCAGGGGAAGGAACAAAAGTAAAAAATCAGAAAAAAAAATGCAAATTCGAAAATTTTAAAAAAAATTCGAGACCAACAAATAGAGAAGAAACAAAAACACATAAAATATCAAAAACACAAAAAAACTTGAATATCAAAATCCAGAATTTTATTCGGGAGGGAAAAATTTTCATCATATTCCGGCCAAAAATTAAAATCCGATCAATATTACATGCATATACTAAAAAATGAAGAAAAATTAAGAGAGAAATAAGATAAAAATAGAAATCCGGCCAAAAATTAAAATCCGATCAATATTACATGCATATACTAAAAAATGAAGAAAAATTAAGAGAGAAATAAGATAAAAATAGAAAGAGGAAAAATTAAGAAAATAACCAAAAAAAAATCAAAAATCCAACAAAAAAAAACCCATCAATATTACATACACATACACAAAAATAGTCAAAGATCAATGGAAAAGGGAGGAGAAGAAACAAAAATAACAAATCCGGGCGAAAAAATTTCCAGAACCAAAATCGGGAAAAAAAAAACCCTAAAACAACAAATAGATAATAAAAAAAATGTAACCATATTCCGGCCACACAAAAAAATTCCTATCAACATTACATACAAATACCGGAAAGTGATCAAAAATTAAGAAAAAAATAAGAGGAACAAAAGAAAGAGAAAAAATTGAAAAAAAAATATGAAAATTCGAAAACCCAAAAAAAAAGAAAAAAAACCCCATCAACATTAGATTAAAATACTCAAGAAGAAGAAAGAGAGAGCCTGCGAGAAAGAGAGAGAGAAAAGCAAAAAAAAAAAAAAAAAAAGAGCATTTGATGTAAGGGAAAAGAAAGCAAACGGCAGCAGAGAGAGAAAAAGGAAGGTGAAAAGAAGAAGAGAGAGAGAAGGGAGCGAGAGAGAGAGAGAGAGAAGATAAAAAAAATTTACACTTCCAAAAAAAACAGAGAAATGCAGAAAGAGAAAGCAAACGGCAGAAGAGAGAGAAAAAGGAAGGTGAAAAGCATAGGAGAGAGAAAGGCAGCGAGAGAGAGAGAGAAAAGAAAAAAAAATTTGAGACTCCCAAAAAACAACATCGAAAAACGAAGCGTCAGCAGAGAGAGAAAAAGGAAACTGAAAAGTTAAAATTTAAGGAGCAAAAAAGGTAACACACTGTACAAAAAGAAGTTGCAGGTAAATTTTAAGGGGCAAAATCATCCAACGCACAGAAGGGCTCAGTCAACGCCCGTCAACTACATCCTTTTAGTTATTTATATAATGTCGTTTCGTTTTCTTCTTCTTCATTCTTTTTTTTTTTTTTTTTTTTTTTTTTTGAGGATGATTCTTTTAGATTTTAGATATATTTATATTGGGTTTATGTTTTAATACTTTGCCACGTAGCAAATAATGAACAATACTTCATGTCCTCTTTTAAAGTCTTTTATTTCGTTTATCTGTTATAAAACGACATATAATTCATTGTATATCGTTTTTTTTTTTTTCCAAAATAACGAAATTAGACATGGAGGCATAGATGACGACATATTGTTTTAGTACTGAATGAAGATGAGGGCATAGCCGAGTTCCAGAAATGCATCAATGTCCTATATGAGAAAGTTACTTTCTTGTCCAGGAATCGCAATGAGCTACTTGAAAAGTACCCAAAGGTTGAACCTGCAAATGACCAACTTGGAAAGGAATTAGAAAAAAATCAAGAGCTGATCAAAACCCTATACGCCAAGTTCTCCAACAACAACAACTCCAAAAGAACAAAGTTTCTTCACCAAAACCAACACAAACCCGCCGGTACAAATTTGAAGCTGAAAATGCAAAAAAGAAAAACAACAGAAGAAAACGAAAACAAAAGAAGAAAATACAAAACCAAATAACAAAAAAGAAAGAAGAAGAAACAGAAGTGAAAAACGGAACAAAGAAGAAGAAAAAAAAGAGAAGAGAGAGAAACGGAGATAGAGAAGAAAAAAGCAAAAAAAAAAAAAATGAAATCTGAAAAAAGGAAAAAAAAAAAAAAAAACCCTGCCGGCGATGGAGAAAGAGAAAAAAATAAATAGTTAGGATATGAGGAAACCAAAAACAAAAAATAGAACAGAAAGAAGAAAAAAAAGAGAGAGACAGAGACAGAGAGGGCGACAACCAAAGAGAGAAAAGAAAACAAAAATGAAAAAAAAAAAAAAAAAAAAAGAGAGATAGAGACGAAGCGGCAAGAGAGAGAGAGGAAAAAGAAGATGAAGAGGTAGGGTAAAGAAGAAGAAAAAGGACAGAGAGAGAGAGAGAGAGACGGCAACAGAAAGAAAGAGGGAAAAAAATTCAAGAAGAGAGAGGAAGCCGGCAAGAGAAAGAGAGGGAAAAGAAGATGAAGAGGTAGGGTGAAGAAAAAGAACAAAGGAGAGAGACAGAGAGAGAGACGGCAACCAAATTGAGAAAGGAAAAAAAAAAAAAAAAAAGGGTGAGAGGGGAAGCGGCGGCAGAGAGAGAAGAAGAGGAAGATGAAGAGTTAGGGTTTGAGGGGCAAAAGAGTCAAGGCACTATACACAGAAAACCAGCAGGCAAATTTCGAGGGGCAAATCCGTCCAACCGACAAAAAGAGGGTAAAATCGGTAGAAAAAGGAGCTGAGAAGGCAGGAAGAACAAAATAAAAGGGCAAAATAGTACTTTTACCCTGCGTGAACAGTACAGGACATCCCTTTAGTATATTATACAATGTGGCATTAAATTAACACCTCACTTCGGTCATCTTTCATTACAAAATCTTTTTCATTCATTTTGTTGCTGACTCATTTGTTAGCCCCAAGAATGGCTGAGGGGACAAAAGAAAGAAGTGGAGACATAAAAATGAAGCTGAAATTTGATTTTTTTTTTTCCCCTTTCTGTATTAAAACAAAGTCGTGGACTTATTTGAAAAAGGGTTAATTTTATTTTTTGTCCCTGAATTATAGTACCCGAATCATTGATTTGCTAAAATTGTTTTAAATTGTTAAAAAGTAGCTACCACATGAAGATTAAGTGTATTTAAATTAAGGTATAGAGTATAGTATTTTGAGAATTTATAACTTTCAAAATTGAAATATGGAACTGTAGAATGACAAAATTATAATACAGATTTTAGCAATGTTATGGAGGGAATGATTATTAAGAGAAAATAAATAGGTCGAGAACTGATTATGAGTAGTGTTTTAAAGTTTGGGGATGAAAATGTGATATTGGAGCTAAATTTAGGGACTAAAATGAAATTAATAATAAAAAACCAAGTAATGGAACAGATTCACTTAATGTGAACTGTTTGGTGCATTATTGAAGCACAATGGAGACCGATTCCCACGATAAAGATGCCCTTGAATGTAAAAATGTAAAATTTAAGATTCAACTTAGTTTCTTTGGTCCCACATTTATTAACTTCTTCTGTTGCCAAAAGCTTACCTCCACTCCACTTATTAATGGAACTCAATGGTGTTGACAAAGCAAAATATGCTTCAGATTTGTTACGACCATTGACCAATTTTTCGCATATATACCAAGTAAATTTTTTTATCAAAATAATATGATATAACATATCTTATAAGTACCATTGAAAATTATAGCAGGTTTTTAAAAATATTATAAATTATTGCATATTTCTATTTCTTTTATTAAAATTAACTATGTGCTTCCAATTTTACCCTTCCCCCGAATCTTGCTCTTTCTCCCATTCTCTCCCCATCTCTCTCTCTTATCTCTCTCTCTCTCTCTCTCTCTCTCTCTCTTTCTCTTCTTTGCCGGAGGTTTTACGATGGTGGCAGATGATCTCGGCGACAACGACTACGACAGTTGTTGCGCCGGTGGTTTTTGTGACTACGGCGAAGGATCTCGGCAACGCAACGGCTATGGATGGGTAGTTATGGGCTTCTGAGATCAGGTGAACTCGCGAGTCACGGTGAAGACGGCGATGGTTGAGCTTCTGCAGTGATGGCACAACGACAACCCTGGATCTTCAACAGTGGATGACGACAGTGCTGGGCTTGGGGTGGGAGCTCCGTCGGCGAGTTCGGGTGATTGCGATTGCGAAGCTTTGGAGATCGTGACCTCCAGCCTCGGTGAGATCTAGCAGGGACTCCGGTGACACGCAATCTCCATCTCCATCACGATCTCCATCTTCGGCGAGATCTAACGGTGTCTTCGACGACACGCGACCTCCTTCTCTAAGCTCTGTCAATGTCTCCAGTGACGCCGTTGCGGATCTAGATCTAGATATAGGGGCCCATTTTGAAAATTTTAAAACTTTAAGGGTTTTTCTATAAATATATAAGTTATTATAAATTAGGTAAAATAGAAAATTTTGAAGAAAAAAATGCAATGTATCTATATAAAGTAAATAACCGTAAATCCCTATAAATCCTTTTACACATTAATATAATACTGTAATACACTAATAAATTGACAATTTTCAAAACAACTTAGTAACTACTAAGATTTACTAATATATATATTTGATTTATTTGATAATTTATTAATTTTTAGAAAATATAAATACTGATAAAAACTATATTAACTAGTAAATACAAGAATTTATTAGTAAATATTTTGATTTACATGATAAATGTATATCTTTTAAAACAAGTTAAATTCTAGATTTAATAGTAAATATCTTTATTTACTTGATAAATTGATACTTTTTAAAGCAATGTGAATTCTAAAATTTACTAGCAAATACTAAGATTTGCTAGTAAATATTTTGATTATCTTAATAAATTAATTTTTAAAATAGCATATTCATGATTTGATAAAATTGATAAATATCGGATTTTACAATAAATATCAGTATTTACATGTAAATAACAGTATTTACATGTGAGATTTGTTAATTTTTGTTTGAGTTTTAGAGTTTTTATAGTGATTATTGAAAAATATTGGAAAACAAAAAAAGAAAAATATTAGTAAATCCTAGTATTTACATATAAGTATCAGTATTTACTAATTAATATTTGATTTGCATGTAAATATGAGTATCTACATGTAAATATTAGTATTTAGTCCAAAAACAAAAAACAAAAGACCCCAAATCCCAAAATCAGACCATCCCCAAATTCAAACCCTTAGATCTAGGCGCTGCTACCGGTGCCACTGGCCGGAGAAGTTTCGACCATCGGTGCAATCTCGGTTTGACAGAGGCAGTCCGTTGTGACAGGGATGATGGACAGGAGAAGGGTGATGAGATCCGGAAAGTTCATACTCACGGCGTCGAGACTTGCCCAAAAAACAACAAGAACAACAACCAATCCAGGCTGTCACCGACTTCACAATTTTTCGATCGTAGCCCGATCTATCAGAGATCGCGATGGCGGCATATGTTATCTCTCCGATGTAGGTTGTGAGAGCTGGTGAGGGATTTCACGATTTCGGCAATTGTGGAGTCGCGACAGCATTCCTCCTGAGTCACGACGATCGGCCGATGCTGAAGATCGTGACACGGCATGATCCAAGTTCATGTTGTTGTTTTGATTTCGGCATTGTCGCCATCACCTTCGTCGTCGACTGTTGTATTTTATAGACGAACAGGGTGTAGAGAGGAAATAGGAGAGAGATTCTCAGGGAGTATTTTTGAGTTTTTACGTTACTATTTATTCCAATTATGCTATTTAATTAGTACTTATAATTTAGATTATACTATAATTTTATAGTTATGTAGTATATTATGCTATTTTGGTCTTTCTCCCATTTTTTATTTACCTATTAAAGTTATTATTTTTTTCAATTATCTTCGCAATAATTTTTATTTACTAAAATTTCAGCACAAAAATGACTCAAAAATTAAGGTAAACAATAATTTTACGAGACTAAATAAAGTAAAGGATTAAATTTATAAATTCCCCAACGACAATGTATCATATTTCATTTTGCTCCTTAAATTTTCAAAATCATTAATTATACTACATGATATATTCAAAACCTTTCAAACCACCCCTTCCATTTACTCCCGTCTATAACTTTGACAGATTTGCAGACTTGGCACGTCATTAGAGGTTGATAAACGGTATTTTAAAGATAATTCCTAATTATTACAAGATATTAATTAAAAATAAATTAAATTTACATATAACAAAATAGAAATTCATCATTGTGTCTCTATCTCATCATCTCCCTTCCTCTCTTCCATGATTACCAATTCCTCTCCACCGCCCCAAACTCAGCAATCATCGAGCCAAATTTATCAAAATTAGAACGATCAATATTTGTTCCCAATCAAATTTATCTCTACGTAGCAACTTACTCTCTATCTCTTTTTTTTTTTTTTTTCACTTCTAATTTTGTTTCGGTTAATCCTCGCAAACCTCAACCAAAAACCAAAAGTTCTACTTTGAGAGAGAAACTTGAGAAATAAACCCAAACACTGAGCGTTTGCAAAGAAAAAAGATAGAGAATATGCTCAGCTATTTCATCGATTATTTGATGGGGATGCTGAAAAATTAAAGCTTCTTTTATTTTTAACCTCTTTTAGGGCTTGCATGGCATAGCTTCCTAAAAGTTGGTTTTGGCTTTCTAATCCAAAAGAAGCTTTAAAAGTATTCGAATGATCTGTCAGAAGAGCTTACAGCCTCTAGAAGTGCATCCTGCTGTCAAAATTAAAAAATGTAACTTCTGACAAAAGCTCTTCTGAGTAAACTTTAAAACTTATAAAAAAATTTAAATTAGACATTATAAACTTCATTTTAAGATTTTTATTACTTTTTAGAGAATTTTAATATCATTTTGACCTCAAAAGCTCCTTGATTTCAAACATTTAATAAGAAACTACAGCTTTTACTTCTCTTCTTTTACTAGCTATAAGCAAAAATAAAAGCTCTGTCAAACGGGCCCTTAGTTACTTGTTCTTGATGGGCATCGTGGTGTGCACTTCAAGGCCAGGAAGAGAGGGCCGCGTGGGGTAAGCTCGCCGAGGGAAGGAGTCGCCATAGGCGGGCTGCTGACGGGGAAGGAAACTGGATTGGAGTGGTGCAAAGGGGCTTGGGGCGACATGATGCTGGGTGAGGGTTTGGCTTTGGGCTTGGTCACGTGGCTGGGAAGGATTTGCGTTCGGAGAAGCAAGTGTGGGGAGATAGAATTTATGTTTCTTAGATCTAAATGGTGGCCAGAGTTGCAAGAGGGTGTAAGAGAGGAAGAGATAGAATAGAAAGAGATTGATTTTTTAATGAATATCTTGTAATAACTAGGGATTATCTTTAAAATCTATTTTTAATCCTTAATAATTTGTCACATCAGCATTTCCATTAAATATGTAAGGGGAATCGACATAATGAGTAATTTTGAATGACTTTATGTATATCAGGAGACACATTGGATGTGGTGAACCATCACATATATACATCCCCAAATAATGTAATACTGCATAGCTTATCATTTCCTTATAGGGACTGATGACTGTCATAATAAATAACTAATAACCTACAAATTTATTTACTAGAAGTAAATTTTTTATTTACCTAATAAATTTTTTATTTACTATCATTCACTTTATGTATTCAAACATATGTTATTTGCTTTAATTATTTACTGGTAGAACTGAACTTTACTTCTTTATCCAAAAATAATAATAATAAAACCCTCACAAATCACAATTGGATCTATACCACGGAAATTGGTCCCCGGATTTGTGTGCCACTGGTGTGGGCCGATAATTTGACCAGATAAAAAGATAATGGAAATAATTACACAAAATGTTTATTTTTAAAACCTCATTTTAAAATATATATGTTTTTTTTTATCATATTACGTAAATGTTCATTTTCAAATTGAAACAATCACTTGTATTATCTATTTTGTCATTTTACCATATTTAACATATTTTTTCCTCATTAGATTCATTATTTTTTTTTTCTTAGTATGATTTAGTTTTTTACTTATAATCATATTTTTTAAATATGATTTAGGTTTCTTAGAAACAGTTTTTTTAGTATGATTTAGGTTATTATGATACTTTTTTGTTTATTATTTTTCCCTTCACAGACTGAATCTTTTGTATCTTTTCTTTTTATTAATAAAGTTTTGGAGTACTAGAAAAGTGATGAGGATGCTAGAGGGGTGCCGACCTAATCGGGATATTTTAGTGCATCTATTGATTTATTTCCTTTATGTTTATTCAAAAAAGAAATTTTTAATTTTTAATTTTTAATTTTTTTTTTTGATAAAGAGATAGTTTCTAAAGTTTAAGTGTGATATGAATTTATTTATTTTTTTTTATGGTAATTACTAGATCATTATTATTTTTTTTAAATGTGCTTTATTTTTTTTTCTTTACGATATTATTATATCATTATGATGTTTTTTTTAATGATGATTAGTATATCATTATGTTGTTTTTTTTTTTTTTTAGGTTTTAAAGTATTTAATATTTCTTTACAATATCATTTTTTAACATATTCGCTGTGAATTTATCTTAATAACCAATTGTTTATCATAATGAATGTTTTTCATAAGTCATATAACTAATATCTGTTACGGCTCTTTTTTCTTAATAATAAATCAAGTAAAATGATCTTATTTTCCTTTTATAAAAGATTTGCTTAATCTGAAATATTTTAGAGATTGTTTTTTTTTTTTTTTTTTTTTGCTTTTTTTATGAATTATTTATTTACTTATTTTCAATTCTTTATGAAAGGATATTGGGGTTTTTATAAGTATTAATTTAGATATTCATGTAAATAAAAGAAAATTTGAATATTTTTTAAATCATATTATTTAATTTAGACAATTATATAAATAATTAACCCAAAGGTAAGTATCAGATATGGTCGTTATCAACATCGACCTCTCAATCACAGGTATCCGAGGAGTAATCTTCTAGATTATCGCCGATCAACTATCAGTTTATTTGTCCTATCAACACATATGACAGGCCGTCTATCATAAAAATAATCTACTTGATTATTTTGCCTTATTCGACAAATATTACAGATAAATTTGTGAATTCAAAAAAATAAACTACAAAATTAATTCTCCAAATCAAACACATATTGTTAGAAAAAATAATCTAAATAACCACATTTTTTTTATCTATTGACCAACACGATACAAATTCTCAATTCTTGACCAACAAACAAATTTTAGTTAACTTAAGTTTAATTTTGTGTCGTATTAATTTAGTATTAATATTTTGTGTCATGTTAGTGTAATGGTCTTTAAATTTGTGTCATTCAGATGTTTTACCCCACATATTATGAAAAAAAAAAAAAAAAAGAAATCCACCCCATACTATAAAATTTTCAAAAAGTTGAGGACGTAATCTCAATAACATCGTAAACCAAGCAAACAACCAAATTTATCAAGAATTAGATCTTAAATTATATCCATATCTCTGACATTAACAACCAATGCAAGCAAATTTACCAAAAATATTGATAGACTCGCGAAAATAAAATTTTGATTTTTTTAACATTTTAATCTGTCATTACGTGGGTTACACAAATATTATTAACTTAGGCCCCGTTTGGGGCATGAGTTTGAACTCATGATGGATAGTTCAAACTGAACTTGTAGAGTTTGGTGGTTCATGTGGGTTTTGGATTTGGTTTTGGTTGCCGTTCTCTATATTAACATCGGAAAAAAAAACAGAACAGACAAAGCCAACAACGATGAAGTTTAGCAACTGAGAGATATGTGAAAACAAACAAACAAAATAACATATAAGGAAACAAAACTTTTCAACGTTTTCTGGTCAAACATTGGAAAACACAGCCACTTAAAGGCATGTTTCTCTCTCTCTTTCTTTAATTGAAACAATTTATAATCACTTACAAATATTCATAAAGTAATAGTATTTATTAATAATTATAACATGAAATCCTTATATGTTGACATGAAATTAACGGCTTGTTCGTTTGACATAAAATTCACTTATATATTGATCGGGTATGAGGATAAATAAAAAATTTAAGTTCTGAGTAATTTAATTATAATTTTTCTTTAATAAAATAAATAAATTTTGTTGATTTTTTGAAAAAAGACAGTAATTGAGGTGAAAAAATTCTATTTAGTTGGAGTTTAGATAAGTTACCAAACACAAAAGGTAAAAAAATTGGTTAACTCAATTTTTAAACATCCAAACAGGGCCTTTGTTTTTTTTAACTTTTAAACTCAAACTTTTTCACCAAACAATCAACTCAAACTAAACTTTTTATCTCTAACTTTTTACCAAACACTCACCTTTTAAACTCAACTTAACTTAACTCAAACTAAACTTAAAAATATCAACTCAAACTTACACACCAAACAGGCTCTTAATTATATGATGAATACTAAATTTTTCTTCTTCTTCTGTTTATTGTCTTGAATCAATATTGCATGTATTGCAAGAATGTCATTATCTTAATGTAAATTGCATCTTTAGGATAATGAATTGATATAACGCACTTTTTTTCCCCCCCATTTCCATCTCTCATTCTTTGGGCTGCACAAAATATCATTAACTTAATGATATGATTAATAGTAACTTTCTTTTGTTCAAATTTTTTTTAATATGGTATTATTGTGGAATTTGAAATTTCTTAAGGATTGAATTTACATTTTAAAAGGTTAAATTGTAAAGTAAAGACCCAATACCCTTGTATGTTATTTATTGTATTGTGCTAACGAAGTGAAATTTGGATTTTTTTTTAACTGTTGATATGCATTAAAAATGTCATTATCTTAATGAATTGTTTCTTTTTTTTTTTTTTTGGTCACAGTAATTATATTGCTGCCGTATTAAATTAAGGTAATGTTATTTTGTTTTGTTTTTCTTTTTAACATGTCATTACGTGGGATGTACAACATCATTAATTATTATTTTTTTATAAGAGCACAATATCATTAACTTAATGATATTATATATTCTTTTTTTTTAATAATTATTTTTCGTTTGTAATCTAGTAAAAATGTTAAAATTTTAATGAGTTGGTTCTTGTTTTTTAGGTTTTGTACATTATAACTATATTGTTATGATATGAATTCATATAACATATAAATGTTATAAATCATAATGGTTGCATAATGAGTTTAAATTTTTTTTACCAATTTATGATTGTACTATAAGAGCATTTTGTCTTTGCTGTAAGAGGGAGTTTTTACCCATAATGTCAATCCTCTTGTCGCGGACTTACTTCTGTCAAAACCCTCATTATATGATTCTCGGCTCCATTTTTAGGGTTTAGAAACTAGAGACAAACCAAAGACTACCATCGAAAAAAGGTCTCAAGAGAGAAAAATGATTGAGAAATCATTCATTAGAGACAGAGAGAGAGAAGAGAGAGAAAGGGAAAGTTCCTCCATATTTTAGATTAATTTAACTCTTAGTTAAGTAATGTGTTATTGGTTGAAAATGGTTACCTTGATATTTAAAAAACTCAATTGCTTCATTAGTATTTTGTGATTGTTTTTGTAAATAGAATGGATGTTTTAGATCTTCCTATAATTATTAAAAAGGATAAATTGTGATTATATGTATAACCTAATAGTAATACTATAAATGGAGATGTAGAATTTAAATATCTTATCTTTAAATTCAAAAAAAAAATTAAAAAGGAAATATTGATATTTTAAGTAAATACAAGAGATGTATTGAGTATTTTTCTTTTAAAAAATGATACTTTACTTGGCCCAAAAAGGAAGGCCAGAGAAAGTGTTAAGAAAGTGTTAAGAAAGTGTTCATTTTTGTCTTCCCAAGGAAATTAAATGCTTAACGTTAAAAAATGCATTCATGATCACCACGTTGTCATTTGAGTTGTCATATAAAATGACGTATTTGCCGTTTAGTCTCACCAATTAGCTTACAAATATGAAAATTCTTTTATGGTAGAGAAGATTCCTTCCATTCCATTATTGTTACGGAAGACAGAGGATGCCTTAGTTATTAAATTAATTTTTTTAAAAAATTATTTTATATATGATACTTAATTACCAAATTTTATCTGGCTTATGAGTGGTATTTTTATATTATATAAATCTGTTTAAAAAAAATATGTAACTACTAAAAAGCCTCCTCAATTGAGAATAGTGAAAAATGCCGTCACTATCAAAATTTCTGCAATTGCATGATTGATTTATCAAGAAAGCTCGTAGGCTAGAAAGCTTAGGTATTCTATTGACACTATTCGTTAAAATCATTTTTTAATTATTCTATTAATATATTAATAGTTTAATTTATGAACGTGAATAATTAAAAACTTATTGTATATGATATACGACTGTTCCAGTTCATATCTTGAATAATCTATCCATCAATAAAATAACAGATCTTGTCATTAATACAAAATAAGAGGTTGTTAAAAACTCCTTAAAATTAGAATAATCACAAGAAATACAATGCATTGTTCTCTGTTAAATCATAAACTTATATCTTTTTAAACAATTAATCATGCAACTCTTCCTACAGGATTCAGTGTACATTCTTTTATTACTTTTTTTTTTTTTTTGGTTGGCTAAAGGAGAGTACATTCTTCTTCTATAAGCACCTTTATTTATGCGAATCCCATCTTTCGAAAAAAAAAAACAAAAACAAAAAACCATCAATATTTTCTTTGAAGTTTCTATGCACCTTCAATGTCTCATGATCTCAATGCCAAGACTTCCCCTTATTCTTAAAAAAAAAAAACAAAAAAAAAAAAAAAAAAACAAACAAACAAACTAGCCAAAGAGAAAAAGTGGGACCCATATTTTGGTTCAACATTCCAAACAAAAATATTCTAATTGAGTTTTTTTTTTTTTTTTAAGTCAATAAGTTTCATTCGCCTGCTTTTAATTTTAACTTCATATGCAGAGATATTTTTTTTTTAATTACATAAAATTTTGAGATAAATAAATTAAGATCAATATTGATTTTTTTTAAACACATTTCAATTTTTATATTATTTTACTCCAATTATTATTATTTTTTTGAATCCAAATACACAATTTAAATCCAACTAAACTCAAATTAAAATTTCCTAAATCAAGTTGTTGAACTAATTAGGGGCTTAAATTTTCAGAATCTGACGAGTTTGCTATGACAAACTAAAGGATGAAAACGTCCAAAAGTTCTTAACAACATGAATAGACAATTCTACCCCTGGTGACCTTCCTACCTAAGCAAAGCTCACCCAAAAAGTGAACTCTCGCCTTTTTAGAATATCCTTTTGTCTCTTTACATTCAGTTTCAAAGAACCCTCCAAGATGACAACTTTACCCCTCAGAAGCTTTCGCTGACCAAGTCTCCCCCACCCAAAGTGACACTTTTACCCCTGACAAAGCCGTGACCTTCCTAAGAAACTCCACAGGCAATTTCTTCTCTTTAATTGTACAGACCCAAAACCCATCTGTATCTTAGTTGTCTCCAAATGGCCTTTCCTCTCCTTCTCGGAAAACCCAACTCTCCATTTCTTTACATATATAATATATATATGAGTGTGTATATATACACTTCCCCAAAATCCCATTTCTACAACAACAACAACAATAACAATTCACCACTTTCTCTCTCCAAAAATCCCATCTTTCTCTCTCTAAAACTCGATGGCAAACCAAAACCCAGGAGCCAACTTCCACGATTTCCTGCCGATCATGGCGGAGAAGCTCGGCGGGGAGGGGTTGATCGGCGAGCTCTGCAACGGGTTTGATCTTCTGGTGGACGGTGATAAAGGGGTCATCACGTTCGAGAGCCTGAAGAGGAACTCGGCCTTGTTGGGACTTCAGGACCTGAGTGATGAAGATCTACGGTCCATGATGAAGGAGGGGGATTTCGACGGTGATGGGGCTCTCAATCAGATGGAGTTTTGTGTGCTCATGTTCAGATTGAGCCCTGAGTTGATGGAAGACTCTCGCTTTTGGTTGGAACAAGCTCTTCAACAGGAATTCAACTCTAATTTTTACTAAAATTTGTTCTTTTTATTAGCCCCAAAAAAATAAATAAAAAAAAAATTTATGGGTTATTGTAATTTTTTCGGATTGGAAGTTATTGGAATACATAGAGAAGGAAATTGACGATTTGACATATGTTTAGAGTTTTTTTATTTTTGTTCCGATTTTAATTTTTTAAGTGCAATTTAATATTTTATATATATATATATATATATATATAGATATAAAGATCTTGATATGAAAGTAGTCAAGGACAAGAATTTAACTCTAATTTCATCAAATTTTACTAAAAATTTATTCTTTTGTTTAACCCAAAAAAAAAATTAAAAAAAAAATTAATGGGTTATTGTAATTTTTTCGGATTGGTAATTATTGAAATATATAGAGATGGAAATTGACAATTTGACATATATTCATTGTAGTTTTCTTGTTTTTGTTTCGATTTTAATTTTTTAAGCGCAAATTGAATTGAACAAAAAAAAAAAAAAAAAAAAATCTTGAATTGCAGGTAGTCAAAGTACACTCGTTTAGTGAAAAGTCCACCATTTATCAAAGAGTAAGGCGCGTTGAGGGGTTGTTGTTTGTTGTCTTTCTCAATTTCGCGTCCGCGTTGGCGACTTTGTGAGGTTTGTTGAGGAGACACGGAGAGATAAAGAGAGGACTTGGAAAGATGACGACAAAATTAACATAAATAATTAAATAAATAAGATAAATTTTATATTTCACCCATGAATTATGTTTTTTCTTTCTTTCTTTTTATTTTTATTTTTAATTTTTTTTAACTTAATGTAATGGGATTCAAACTTTACGTCTTATATTAGAGAAAGATAAAGATAACAAAATTGATACCATACATATATTAGTAGTCTAATTTTATAGAAATTTTAGACATATTATCTATATCGATAGAAATATCGGAAAATTACTGAAATTATAAAAATTTGCTTCAAAATATATATTTATAACATTTAGGTTAGCATAAACACCTAAAAAAATATATAAATTCACAAGTTTTAAATTTGAAACATTGTATGTCTTATATATCTTAATATCAAAAAGAAGTCTTATGCAGTTCAAATTTGATTGAAATATCATCATGATTTCAATTATATTGTTTTCATGATATATTATATTGTTTTAGCTTTTGTGTGGTGTCTTTCAATTGTTTTTGTGTTTTAGTTTCTTTTGTTTTTGTTGGAAAATTCTAGCATGCCCAAAAAATAACAAAATTTCCAACCAAAATTTCCACTAAAATTGTCGATATTTCTCCAAAATTTAATCATGGTTTTCAAAATTGCACTAATTTTTTTCCGACATCAATATTTTTATTGATAATTTCCTGATATTTTTGACCATGAAATTAGGTGTGGAATTATGAATTATGTATTTTTATGATACATGAATTATGGTATTATTTTTTTAGGAAAATTTAAATAAATAAACAGTTTCACACATTTATTTAAGTAAATTTTTGTAGTTTTTTATTTTAAAAAAAAATATGTCATTAATCAGTTACTGACTTTAATTAATAAGTGATTGATCATAGGTATCAGTAAATATACATATTAATATTAATGATCATTGATTAATTATGATCAATCAGTTAATCACTAATTGGTTATTTTTGAAAAACAACTATTTTCTTACTTTTCAAAACTTTGGTTATTTATTAAATAAAAATTTTAAAAACTTCGTTTATCCACATGCCCCTAGTTCCAATTTGTTCCTTAGAACTATTAATGGTTGGTTTGGTACTCTGCCTGAAGATGGTTTTTAGATACATATGAAAAGTTTTTTTTTTTTTTTTTTTTTCATTATTTTCTCTTACAAAAATTAAATTTATTATTTGAATTTGCTTTTCAAATTTATGATCTAAACAAAAGCTTAATTTACATTTGTCGTTCTATATTTATAAGGGATTCATAGGAATATGGTGTTTTTTACGTCCTTTTTTTTCAAAAATATATCCTACATTTTGTAATTTAGAAAAATGATGGTTTTTTTTTTTCTTTTTTCAAATGGTCTATAAATGATGTTAATAGATATAAACAATAATATAATAGTCCATCAGTAATACACTATAGTCTCATATATCGATCACGACCAATCACTAATAAACAGTCATTTACTTAAAAACAAAAAATTCACTTTTTATTTAAACGAGTGTCGAAAAACAACCACCAACTTCGTTTTTCCTATTAATAACCTGTCTCTAAATGTCCACTTTGTTTGATTTCGTCCATGAAATAATAATTATAATAATAATAATAATAATAATAAAACACACACGCACACACAAAACTTGATCACATGTGGAAATGTTCTGGTCGTGGTTCAAAGTGCTCCATCTATTATTGTCACATTTTTAATGACCATCTGTAATGCATAGAGATAACTATAAGAATCATGTCTTCTTTGTTGTATGAAATGTCGATTATGGGTCTTATGTTTTAAGAAAGAAAAATTACCCGCACATCAATTTTAATTTTAATTTTTGAATACCCACTCATATGATAGATGAGTTAGCATTTTTTTATTAATAAATATTTAAAATATTTTCACATAAAATGATTATCTACCAATAAAAATATGATACGTAAGTTAATACTTAAAAAATTAATATTAGAATTAGTATTCCAACGCTACTCTAAGTTGCGTACTCTTTAGATGTACAATATCTTTTTTTCTTTTTTTTTTTGCTGAGTACTCTTTGGATAAATTTGTATCGTTAATCAATGAACCGACATCACAGATAGAAACTTTTGTTGTTTTGTTTTATTATTGTCGTTATTTTTCTGTTTTTGGAACAAGGAGTGAAAACTGGACATACAATATATAATTTTTTTTTTTTTGCAATTTTCCCTTTTGTTAGTGCTTAGAACAAGGAGTGAAACTTTTGTTGTTCTGTTTTATTATTGTTGTTATATTACATTTATTTTATTTCAATTTATTTCTTGAACGATCATATAGTTCTTGCAAACTATCATTTGAGTTGTTGGCATAATATTGATTTTTAATTCACTCCTAAAAACTATTTGAAGTATATATTAGTTTCTAGTTATTGGGCCTTGAATGATATATAGTCAACCAATTAACCTCGTTTGGCATTCGAGTTTAAACTCAAAATTTTAATATCAGTTTTTGTCTTTTTCTGAAAAGTTTTTATCATTTTTTAAAAAAGTTTTTGTCTTTTCTAAAAAATCAACAAAAATTTTCAACTCAAACTCATTCACCAAACAGACAGACCTTTAGTATTTTGATACAAATAGGGCAGTGTTGGAAAAACTGCATACTGTCGGATTGGATTAAAAAAAAAAAAAATGGTTCAACATAAGAACCACCAAAAGAGGGTCTAAAACCTGACCGTTTGAAAAACGATCTGATCTGGTCTGTAAATTTGAAAAACGATAGATTAATTTGATTTTTCTTCATATATATATATATACACACACAAGTTTTATTTTATATTTAATTTTTATAAAATACAAATATACAAACATGTAATAAGTTTTTTTTTTGTTATTATTTGAATGACATACACTAGTAAAAATTGTGGATTACACGACGGTTATTTACCATCGTGTAAAGTTTACACGACGGTTATTTACCATCGTGTAAAGTTTACACGACGTTTAGACAACCGTCGTGTAATCCAACGTCATGGAAGATACCACGACGGTTATGGAACCGTCGTGGTATCTCAATATTACACGACGGTTCACACCGTCGTCGAATCAAGAAATACAGTAGCAAACACCGCAAATTGAGAACTTTACACGACGTTTTTCCTCCAAAATCGTCGTGTAATGTAGTGATTACACGACGGTTTCGGCTCAAAACCGTCGTGTAATTGGGCTTGAATTTAAAAAAAAAATTTGGCTTTTTTTTGGCGATGGCACACATTACACAACGGTTTCGGAGCAACACCGTCGTGTAATGTGTGCCATCACAAAAAAAAAGCTAATTTTTTTTTAATTCAAGCCCAATTACACGACGGTTTTGAGCAAAACCGTCGTGTAATGGTACACATTACACTAGAATCAAATTCCATATGATTATCTAAAACAAAAATTCATTTTGGCATTTCATCGAGCATGTGGTGGGTGGATTACATGACCCTGTTAAAAAATGTGTGTAAAGTGCCAAAACCGTGCACAAAACATTAATCTCCAAAGAGCAACAATAAAAATAAAAAAATAAAAAAAAATTCAAACAACACTACAAATTACACTCCACGCAAATTATTAAAGCATTGTGTGTTAATAATTTTGTTAGAAAACAAGAAATTGAGCAATATGGAAGTCACCTTGCTTTTCTTTAAAGAAAAATAGTCACGGCCTTGATGGGAACACCGGGAGAGATAGGTGATGGCGGTAAAAAACCGGGGCTATGGCGGCGGTTTGGGAAAAGTTTAAAGTGGCGGCGTGACCGGATTTTAAGTTGGGAGGGGGGGGGGGGGGGGCGGGCGAAGGAGGTGGGGAGGAAAAAAGTTTGAGTTGTCTACAAGGTTGAAGATGAAAATGATGATAAATGAAGAGGAAAATGTATTTAAGTAATGGGTTTTCGTGCAAAATCCAAAGCATGAAATTTGAAAATTTTGAAAATATTCGGAGGATTACATGACGTCAAAATTTGAAAATTTTGAAAATTTTCGGAGGATTACACGACGATTTTATATAACCGTCGTGTAATCCTTTTTTTTTTTTTTTTAAATTTGAAAATTTTGAAAATTTTCGGAGGATGAAAACCGTCGTGCAATCCTTTTTTTTTTTTTTTTTTGAAATTTTGAAAATTTGAAAATTTTGAAAATTTTCGAAGGATTACACAACGGTTTTATATGACCGTCGTGTAATCCCCTTTTTTTTTTTTTTTTTTGAAATGCTACCGAATTACACGACGGTTCATCAAAACCGTCGTGTATTCCTTTGCTTACACGACGGTTTTGTCAAACCGTCGTATAATCCTGTTTAAGATGACGGTTTCACAAAAACCGTCGTGTATTTTCCATCGTGTAAGCCAATTTTTGTAGTAGTGATATTCTTAGCATTTTTACTTTGATTTAGACTTTGAATTTGAAAAATATGAATGATTGTTTTTTATTTTTAAGAGGAATTCATTCAACTTAAAATAAATACAAACATAACAAATAAAACAATGATCCCATAATACATGAGACCTAACCATCTATTGAGACCAGTTCCACTAGTAAATTCTGATGAAGTTCAAGAGGAAAGACGTATGTCTGAAGTCTAATAGTAGGAAAGTAGCTCGACAAACTAAGATTGAGTACATGTAAGACTCTTTTTGACAAAATTCCTACAATTAATGGAAATCTCTTATTGATCAAGGGCTAGAACCATATAGCACTAGGGCCACCACTCATATCGGATATAATTAAATATAGAAAAAACCAAACAAGCACATTGCCAAAATATTGATATAGACATTAAGTGAACCAAGAAGGTGGAGTACCACCTCTTTTTTTAGAAACTTAAGATAAAATGGACACACTTAAAAGCAAATCCTATCCGGCGAAGACATCATCCTTATTGACCTCAAGAATCTGTCACGTAAGAAATTATAGAAAACAATACCATAGCACAAGCCCATCATGACAAAACACCCACATGCTCAGGATAACTAGAAGGCACTAGGTCAACATCCCTACTATCATTTCCGTCTTGACAGGGGAGCCAAGCCACCTCAATTGCAGGTTCTCAGGATGGCTATCCCTTAGCCTGATCACCCAAGGTCGACTCCTCCGCTTGCAAGATCACTTCTACCACAAGAATCTTCACCGTGTAGCCCCTCTCTCCGTCTCTAGGGCCAGGTATCCGGAGACTAGCTAGAGGCCACTGCCGAATGCCAGTCTCGAAGGGTGGCCTCACAAGAAAACCCTAGTTCTCACACAAACAAGAGGGAGGGAGAGAAAAAAATTACAAGTGGTTAAAAAAACTAGCAATGAAAATAATATATGTTATTCTTCGTGTTAAATTTAACATCAAATATAGTGCCAAATCTACCATATCTTTGGAGAGCAAAATTTCATTGAATGCTAGGTTTTACCGTTATCATGAGAATAACATCTAATTGTGAATTAAAGCTCTAATGGAAATAATAGCATGCTTCCCGTTTTAAATTTAGAAACTGTTTACGTATTCAACAAGGGTCTTTTATTTCTCCCCCTTTTTCTCTCAAATTTCTCATAATCTAGGGTTTCCCTTAGTGTGGGACTTCCACCGCAGCTGTGGCTGGCAAAAGTGATTGACGGATAGGTGATCTCGGCATGGATGGAGTCGGAAGGTCCTAATTTGGAAGTTTTCCGATAAATCTAACCTGGCGAGTTTTCGGCGATTTGAAATTTGGCGAGGCCTTGGTGATCCGTTGGTTGGCTGGCGATCTTTTACCTTCAATCGAGCCGATTGATTTTCTCTGAGTTGTGGCGTGCGGCGGAATGGTTGTTTCACTTGGAGCAAGAATTTTGCGGGTGATGTTATTTTTATATTCATGTTTTTGTTTTTGTGTTTAAGTTATAATTTTGTAATAAATGAGGTAGTTCCTTCACGTCCGGTTTGTTTTTGTGTGTGTATTTCGCTTGAGTTGTTTTCTAGTGGTATATGTCTATGGGTTCCGCTAGTATTATGGCTATACATAGTTTGTTACAGTCTCCATGCTACGAGTGACTGTCTCTTGATCGATTGAAATATTCCATCGATTATAGATTAAAAAAAAAAAAGATATTTGTACATGCTTGATTATAGGATTGCCGAGGAATTCTCCTGTCACTGGTTCACTTCTTATGTCCTCCTCATTGAACTTCATCAGATTTTACTGATAGAATCAATCTTAGTCGAGATTTATGTATCTCTTGTATCACATGATTGTTTCATCTTTGATAGGATTGCCGAGGAATTCTCCTGTCACTGGTTCACTTCTTATGTCCTCTTCATTGAACTTCATCAGATTTTACTGATAGAATCAATCTTAGTCGAGATTTATGTATCTCTTGTATCACATGATTGTTTCATCTTTGTTATTGATGTTTGTATACAATTTTAATGTGAATGATAATTTTCTTTTTTTTTTTTTTAAATAAAAAAAATTTAGAAACTGTTTCTTAAGCGTTCCAAATTTTCATTAAAATTATTCACCTTTCTCACAACTACAAATTGTCACCACACCTTTGCTTTTTATTATTTATGTTTTCGTCTAAATAATAGAGAATTGTAACTATACTTCACGTATATGTTCTTTTGTGTGTTTATAGTGAATCCCACTAAAAAAAAAAAAAAAAAAAAAACTCTCTGATCCTGCTACTGATTTGCAGTCGAGTCTAGTCAAATTTTTTCTACATAAATTCGACTCATCATCTCGTTCTTTTTTTTTTTTTTTTTTTTCATCATTTGTTCAATCTCTTGGCTACATTTAGCCTCGTTAGAAGATTTTTCAAGCCTAGGATATACGTGTAGTCCTGAGGTTAATTGTACCGTCACCAACTAGCAACTACAATCTATTTGCACTAAAAAAAAAAAAAAAAAAAAAAAAAAAAAAAAGTCTATTTAGGCGATTAAGGTCAAGTTTACCACATATATATATATATATATATATATATTTGATTCAACCATCGGGGTTAAAAAATTCCAACTCGTTCTTGTCATTTTTATTTTTATTTTTATTTTTTCGCGATCTTTAAAAAGTCAATTCAGTTTTACTATTCACAACACAAATTATAATTTAAAAACTCAAACTTTAAAAGTTCATATAGAATTAAACTATTTTCAACTCTATCTATAGCTTAAAAACTCAAACTTTAAAAGTTCATGTAGAATTTCGAGACGAACAAAACAAAACCTATTTTGATATTTTTCAAACACACGATGTTAAGTTTTTATACTTTTTTAACTCTAATAAGACAAACGTACAAATTCCAAAACTCATTTAAAGTCCAATAGAATAACTCTAGTTTTTCAACTCAAACGAACCAACCAAACACATATTTGGAAGAAAGAAACCTTTTTAGTCAAGAAACAAGGGAAATCATTAGCGGAGTTGGATGGAAGATGCAAACTGGGACTATACGTGATATTATCAGCGGGTGTGGACTACATATTTAAAAGTTGAGGGAAAGTTTCGGGGGTTTTTAATATGAGATATATGTAAAAGTTGACGAATAGAAAATCGTCAGTGGAGTTAGATTTGAGGTTCGAAGTGAAACTACTTGGAAGAACGAGGTGCAGTATAGACTAAAACGTTTGAAAATTCAAGGGGACAAACTGGGATAGAGCTGAATATTGATGGAGCGTCCTTTTTTAATTGAGTGATTTAGTAAAATAGACTAATGAGTTTTTAAAATTTACAAAATAACCTTTAAAAAAGTTTTATTAGCAAAATAACTTTTGTTTGAAAAAAATAATTCAAAAACTAAATAATAAGATTAAAAAAAAACTAAAAACATAAAAACAAACCAAATTTCTCTTTTGGCCATTGGCGTTGGCTTCGGATTGTCGCGAATTGACCGCCGATGTTGTCTTGTCGTGGAAATTAGAAAGAACTGAGAGTAAGGAGTTACTAAACTTCTTCTTCTTCGTCGAGCCCGAGTACTCCTTCGTCTCCTTCTCTTCGTTCGTCTGCGTCTTTCGTTCGTCTTCTTCTTCATTTTCGAGCAAATTTCTACTCTTTCTATTCGTTCTCCTGAACTCCTTCTTCTTCGTCGAGCCCGAGTACTGTTTCCCCTCTGTCCAACATTCGTTCGTCTGCATCTTTCGTCGTTAGGATCAGCGAGCCAGGAGCTTATTCTTCTTCATTTTCGAGCAAATTATTCCGACTTTTCCTGTTCTTCTTCTTCATCCAAATCTCACCGCCTCTTCATCCAAATCAGCTTTCGTTCTCCTTCTTCTTCTTACTCGTTCCGTCCCCCAGAGATCCCCTGTAGTTCGCAGACTTCGTCCAATCGCCGCCGCCCCTAAGTCCGCCTCCGGCCCCGGCTCCGGCTTCCGTTTCCACTCGGTCTTAAGCCCAGTTGCAGGTTTGTTTCAATTTTCGCCCTAAATTTCAGTTTGCGTTCACGTGGTTCCGTCTCACCGTATGGGAACATTAATGAATATTGGTGGTGGCAAATAATCCCCTTTCATATTAGTTTTCTTTGTTATTTTGATTCATCTGTTTGATATTTGTGTTTGGAATTGGAGTCGAACAAATTCGTTAAATTTTAATCTCCAAATATTATTATTTAATAACAAAGTGTGATTGTGAATTCTCTATTGATAAATTGAAAAATTGTTTGGGTGATAATGATTTCGTGTTCAGATTAAGAAGTACAAAGTTTTAGAACCACTATCATCCCGATTCATCTTATAATATTTGATCCCTCTGCACTTGTTCTTAGTTTGCTAAGCTTTTAGAGGAAAATTTGTTCTCTGTGTTTGTTCTCTGTGTTTGCTAAGCTTTTAGAGAAAATTTTGATCCCTCTGTACGATTCATCTTAGTTGATTTCTTCTAAGAGAGGACTTGATATGGAAGAAATTGGTGATCAGATAGTGAACGAGTTATATTGGCGATCATTTCATCCAAGATGTCGAGAAAGTTAAATTTGATGACATCAACTATTTCAAGATGCATGATTTAGTTTATGATCTAGCTCAATCCATTATAGAGGATGAATGTCGCATTGTGAATGTAGGTGATAATGCCCGCCCTATTAACTTGTCAAAAAGAGTTCATTATTTGACATGTTGTACAAGTGTCGACATATCAAGTGCTCAGTCCTTACGGACTTTCTTGGTATTACATAATGGCAAAATTGAGAATACATATGACTTGAAGTTTTCCTCTTTACGAGCTTTTGATGCTCGTTTTTTTAATACATCGACACCTGTCCTAGCTTTGATTGGTAATTTAAAGCACTTACGGTACTTGAATCCATCCTTAAACTTGAGTGCTTTAACATGATTATCTGAAATTAATGTTCTTTTTGGGAGTTATTTGGAACTTGGAATTTGAGTAAGTTGGGGATTTGGTGAATTTGATATCGTCGGCATTGTGGGTTTCATAAAGTTTAATGTTTGTTTGGTTACAAACTAAGCGAGGAAACTTCAAAATTTTCTGTCAATATTTTTTCTTTTAATTACAGAGACAGAATTAACGTAAAAGGTAGCTTTCCGTTGTTTAGACTTCATCATCGTTTCTCGAAATGACGTAATACTGTTATATAGTCAGTTGCTTTTTTATTTTATTTTATTTTATTGCTACTAGCTGCCATTCTTCATTAATCCTTTAACTCTTTGTGGTCATTTTTCAGTCGTTCCGCCTTCCGAACGCCAACCTCCCACTATTGTCCCCCATTTCCAACTTTCCAACTTTCCTCATACTCCCTATAGCCAACTCTTGAAGCTTAGGATGTCGGAGTCGTGCCTTCTAGCGTCGCCAGCTTTGATGATGCCGTCGGCATCGTCATCACAGCCAACCACGTCACCGCTATCGTCCTCACCTCCGGGGTTCGGTAGGAATGTTAGAGAGGTAATATGGGCATTGTAATTGTATGTAAATTTTTTGTAGTTAATGTCTCTTGTAATATTTATGTTTTTCTAAAAAGTATGATGATATTCGTATGTTGTACGTTATGAGGTGAATGCCGAGGTGATGAAATAATAAGGCACTTGTTTTATTTACAATTATCATGCAATGGTTCCATTTTGTTTTATAAAAAAAGTGACCAACGACAAAAGGGAAGTATGACAAGCCTCCAAACCTTCAGAACGACCAGTAACGACCACGGAACGACCATCGAAAAGTGCGGAACGACCACTAAAAATGACTTGAAAATGTTGACTTTTCTCAAATATTTTACTGTTAAATGAAAAAATTAAAAAAAAGTGACCAACGACAAAAGGGAAGTATGACAAGCCTCCAAACCTTCGGAACGACCAGGAACGACCACGGAACGACCATCAAAAAGTGCGGAACGACCACTAAAAATGACTTGAAAATGTTGACTTTTCTCAAATTTTTTACCGTTAAATGAAAAAATTAAAAAAAAGTGACCAACGACAAAAGGGAAGTATGACAAGCCTCCAAACCTTCGGAACGACCAAGAACGACCACGGAACGACCATCGAAAAGTGCGGAACGACCACTAAAAATGACTTGGAAATGTTGACTTTTCTCAAATTTTTTGAATTATATGAAAAAATTAAAAAAAAAAAACGTTGCCAACGACAAAAGGGAAGTATGACAAGCCTCCAAACCTTCGGAACGACCATCAAAAAGTGCGGAACGACCACTAAAAATGACTTGGAAATGTCATTTTTAGTCATTTTTAGTTTTTTCAAATTCCAAGCAATATTTAGTGGTCGTTCCGCACTTTTCGATGGTGGTTTATAGGCTTGTCATACATGACTTTTGTCGTTGGCAACTTTTTTTTTAATTTTTTCATTGAACGGTAAAAAATTTGAGAAAAGTCAACATTTTCAAGTCATTTTTAGTGGTCGTTCCGCACTTTTCGATGGTGATTCCGTGGTCGTTCCTGGTCGTTCCGAAGGTTTGGAGGCTTCTCATAC
The DNA here is from genome assembly GCA_009761775.1 of Ficus carica. NCBI lineage: Eukaryota > Viridiplantae > Streptophyta > Magnoliopsida > Rosales > Moraceae > Ficus > Ficus carica. The sequence continues at coordinate 8,365,118 of CM019750.1, forward strand.
TTCCTTTTTGTCGTTGGCAACTTTTTTTTTAATTTTTTCATTTAACGGTGAAAAATTTGAGAAAAGTCAACATTTCCAAGTCATTTTTAGTGGTCGTTACGCACTTTTCAATGGTCGTTCCGAAGGTTTGGAGGCTTGTCATACTTCCCTTTTGTCGTTGGCAACTTTTTTTTTTAATTTTTTCATTTTATGGTACAAAATTTGAAAAAAGTCAACATTTCCAAGTCATTTTTAGTGGTCGTTCCACACTATTCGATGGTTGTTCCGTGGTCGTTCCTGGTCGTTCCGAAGGTTTGGAGGCTTGTCATACTTCCCTTTTGTCGTTGGTCACTTTTTTTTTAATTTTTTTATTTAACGGTAAAAAATTAGAGAAAAGTCAACATTTTCAAGTCATTTTTAGTAGCCGTTCCGCACTTTTCGATGGCCGTTCCGTGGTCGTTCCGAAGGTTTGGAGGCTTGTCATACTTCCCTTTTGTCGTTGGTCACTTTTTTTTTTAATTTTTTCATTTAACGGTAAAAAATTTGAGAAAAGTCAACATTTTCAAGTCATTTTTAGTGGTCGTTCCGCACTTTTCGATGGTCGTTCCGAAGGTTTGGAGGCTTGTCATACTTCCCTTTTGTCGTTGGCAACTTTTTTTTTAATTTTTTCATATAATTCAAAAAATTAGAGAAAAGTCAACATTTTCAAGTCATTTTTAGTGGTCGTTTTGCACTTTTCGATGGTCGTTCCGTGGTCGTTTCTGGTCGTTTCGAAGGTTTTGAGGCAAATAATACATGAGAAAGCTCATTGGCATAGTTTTTTGGTGTTTTCGCTCAACGGAAAAATTTTTTAAAAAAACTCAACCTTTACAAGTCATTCCGCACTTTTCAGTGGTCGTTCCGTGGTCGTTCCTGGTCGTTCCAAAGGTTTTGAGGCAAATAATACATGAAAAAACTCATTGGCATAGTTTTTTGGTGTTTTCGCTCCACGAATTTTTTTTTTAAAAAAAGTCAACATTTACAAGTCATTCCGTGTGGTCGTTCCGCACTTTTCAGTGGTCGTTCCGAAAGTTTGGAGGCAAATCATCCATGACTTTTGTCATTGGCATAGTTTTTTAATTTTTTCGTTTAACGGCTAAAAATTAAAAAAAAGCCAATATTTACAAGTCATTTTTAGTGGTCGTTCCGCCCTTTTCAGTGGTCGTTCCGCCCTTTCCAGTGGTCGTTCCGAAGGTTTGGAGGCAAATCATACATGACTTTTGTCGTTGGCACCTTTTTTTTTTAATTTTTTCGTTTAACGGGAAAAAATTAAAAAAAAGTCAACATTTACAAGACTTTTTAGTGGTCGTTCCGCCCTTTTCGGTGGTTGTTCCGTGGTCATTACAAGTCATTTTTAGTGGTCGTTCCGTGGTCGTTCCTGGTCGTTCCAAAGGTTTGGAGGCAAATCATACATGACTTTTGTCGTTGGCACCTTTTTTTTTTTATTTTTTCGTTTAACGGGAAAAAATTAAAAAAAAGCCAACATTTACAAGACTTTTTAGTGGTCGTTCTGCCCTTTTTGGTGGTCGTTCCGAAGGTTTTTAGGCAAATCGTACATGACAAAAGTCATCGGCATAGTTTTTTTAATTTTTTTGTTTAACGGAAAAAAATTAAAAAAAAGTCAATGTTTACAAGGAACGACCGAGCGGTCGTTCCGTAATTTTTAGTGGTCATTCCATGGTCGTTCCTGGTCGTTCCGAATGTTTTTAGGCAAATCGTACATGACAAAAGTGATTGACCTAGTTTTTTTAATTTTTTAGTTTAACGGAAAAAAATTAAAAAAAAAAATCAATGTTTACAAGGAACGACCGAGCGGTTTTTTCGTAATTTTTAGTGGTCGTTCCGTGGTCGTTCATAAACTTTTGTGGTCGTTCCGTTGGATTGGAGACCAATAATACATGTAGTGAGGGGATGGTATGGTTTTTTTTTTTCATTTTTGGAACGAAAAAAAAAAAAATTAACTCTATGTTTGGACGGAACGACCACATCCGTAAAATTTCGTGGTCGTTCCGGAACTTTTGTGGTCGTTCCCTGGGTTTTAAGTCCAATAATACATGTAGTGAGGGGATGGTATGGTTAGCGAGAGAAAAAAACGTGATTAAAAAAAAAATAGAGACGACTCTCACACATGCATAATGAATTTCATTCATAAAACAACATGTCCATGGTTAGTGAGTGAACTGAGTTAATTATTTTTTTTCATTCTAAAAATCTCTCGCTAACCATACCATCCCCTCACTACATGTATTATTGAACTTAAAACCCACGGAACGACCACGGAATTTTACAGAACGACCGTGTGGTTGTTCCGTCCAAACATAGAGTTAATTTTTTTTTTCCGAAAATAAAAAAAACTATACCATCCCCTCATTACATGTATTATTGGACTTAAAACTCATGGAACGACCACAAAAGTTCCGGAACGACCACGGAATTTTACGGAACGACCACACGGTCGTTCCGTCCAAACATAGACTTTTTATTTTTATTTTTTTCACTTAAGCAAAAATCAGAAAAAACCATTATATCACCTCATGTCATGTATTGTTGGCCTCCAAACCCACAAAACGACCACAAAATTTTAGGAACGACCACTCAATTTTCCGGAACGACCGTTCGGTCGTTCCGTCGAAACATAGACTTTTTTTTTAAAATTTTCCTTTAAACGAAATTCAAAAATAACCATACTATCACCTTAAGTAATGTATGATTTGCCTAAAACAAAAAAAAAAAAAAAACAAAAAAAAAACAAAACAAAAAAAAAAAAAAAAACCAAAAACCAAAATAATGAGTCTCTCACACACACTTAATGAATATCATTCATAAAACATGTCCATGGATGATGACTTATTGAGTTTTTTTATTTATTTTTTCTCTTAAACGAAATGCAAAAATAACCATACCATCACCTTACTTCATGTATTGTTGGCCTCCAATCCCACGGAACGACCACAAAATTTTTGAATGACCACTCAAAAGTTCTAGAACGACCATACGGTCGTTCCTTCTAAACTTGGAGTTTTTTAATTTTTTTCCCTTAAACGAAAAGCAAAAATAACCGGATTTGTGACTTATGTCATGTATGCTTTGCCTCAAAACCCACGGAACGACCACAAAAGATAAGGAACGACCAATAAATTTTGCGGAACGACGTCGTTCCTTCCAAACATTTACTATTTTTTTTAATACATGAATTTAGGTGATGATACTGTTATTTGTGTTTTTCGCTTAAGGGAAAAAAATTAAAAAAGTCCCTATTTCGACGGAACGACCGTATGGCCGTTCATAAAATTTCGTAACGTCGTTTATTTTTTTTATTTTATTTTTGTTTGTCTTTCCAATGTTTTCCACACAAATCATGCATGGACGAAGACTCTTATATGGAAATTTGCGTTTATCCTTTAAGGAAAAAAAATTTAACGTAAAAAATTTCAGTGATTGTTCATGTTATATTTGTGGTAGTTTCTGATTATACACATGTGATTTTCATAAACAAAATAACTACAGTTAACATTAACGCGTTAAAAACTAAAATAATATCCAAATATTGTCTTTACATATTCATATATAACCATATTGTTACTCAAAGTACTGAAGTCAACTAAATTATTTCTTGATTCTTTAAAGCGTTTTTGTGGGCTTAGAAGCAGCTTGCTACCTTTTTTGAGCATCAGAACTCGAGTGCTGAATCTTTTTTGGCAACTTACCTCTCTAACATTTACATACAATTACAACGGCCATATTACCTCTCTAACATTCCTACCGAACCCCGGAGGTGAAGACGATAGCAGCGACATGGTTGGCTGCGATGACGAAGCCGACGGCATCATCAAAGGCGACGACGATGGAGGGCACGACTCCGACATCCCGAGCTTCAAGAGTACGCTGTAGGGAGTATGAGGAAAGTTGGAAAGGAGGGAGAACGGTGGGAGGTTGGCGTTTAGAAGTCTCGCTTTGGCTCTTCGAAGGACCAATAATCCTAAAGGAAAAAAAAAAAGAATTACACCCTGAAACGTCACCCAAGAATACTCTGTGTACAAGTCTTTCAGAATATAGGACATATAAAGTAACTCTCTCATAAACATTAGATAACTAATTAGCAGCCAATCCACATATATTGAATCTGTACGAATGTGAACAGGAGACTCATCTATATATGAAAACTGCACTAGTCCTAAGAATTTTTTTGGGACACATCTACATTGACAATTAACATGAAACCCACTACCACAATTTCAGAATAGTTTATATTCTTCAAGAATCAACGATATGAAATAGTTCAATTTCCAATAATTAACTCTTTAGGTGCATATATAAAAACTTAAAGCACATAACATGGCTCTGTTCACTTAAAAAAAGAAGACGAAGAAGAAGAAGCTTTGCAATAATAAAACATGAAAAGTAAAGAAACTGATTGCGAATATGATTGAATTGCACAAAACAAGAGCAAAATAAAAGAACGGTTGTGGCTGAGCAATCTTAAAGAGTGGATAGCTGCCATTAGCATTTGGGTGTTGGGTGAGTAGAATTGAAAATTCCTAGTCCTCTTAGAATTCAATGAAAAACAAAACCTGAAAAAGAACAAGTCCTAATCTAAGTAAATCTTTTTTGAGAAGATTAGAAATCCTATTTTGAATAAATCATCAAAAAAGTGAAATGATATCCTGAAAAAACACAAATTCTTAATGTTGATTTTTTACTTCTTTATTTTTCCTCTGGTGGTGGGGTTTTGTTTCGGCTCTGCCAGGAGTTTTTGGACGAAGAAGAAGAGAAGAAGAAGAAGAACGGCTAGGTTCGGTTTCGGGTTTGGCAGACCTCCGGTAGAAGAAGGAAAAATGAAGAATTTTTGGACGAAGACGAAGAAGAAGAAGAACGGCTCTGGAACCCTTCAAGATGCCAGGAGTTTTTGGACGAAGAAGAAGAAGAAGAAGAAGAACGGCTAAGGAGTTGTTTTTTTATTCAAAACTAAAACTTTGATTTTAAATAATTTTATTAATTAAAATTTTTTTTAATTACACAATCAGCTTTTTTGGTAATAAAATAAATTAAAAAGAAATAGGAAAGTCATTTTGCTAATTTCACTTTGTGGTTAAGTCATTTTGACAAATTTCTCTTTTTAATTTTTGTTTGCATGTTGATGTCGTTTGGTAAATGTGTTGAGTCTGTGCCAATAAAAAAAAGTGCATTGAATAGATATTGTACATGAGTATAAAAATCATTGGGCTGCTCCTTCTATAGGTTAATCTTTTAGGTTAATTTTTGTTTGAGATAGAAACTCCATAGTAACGCAAGGCCCTGACGCGGTAGAAATCTTAATGAAGTTATGATCTTCCTGGTTTTTCTATTTAAGAAAGATGGATGAACGGATCATCATTTGAGTATGTGTGAACAAAAAAGTCTCATATTAACTAAACATGAAATTGTAAATGAATTTTAAAAAGCTTAAGTTACTCCTTTTAATATGTTAACATTTTAGGATGAATTCTCAAAATCCTAATAGATAGATTGTTTTTCAAATTTTTTTTTTAAATTGTACTCGCTTTTTTATGTAGATGTCATCTTCAATGTATTGTATCACTCTAGATATTTGGGCTGGATTTATTTATTTATTCAAGAACGAGGGTATTTAAACTTTACACCATGAAATCAGGTATGAAATCTGGTTTCCTCCTTGATATTGATATTTTTATCTATCATATTGTTATCATGTGATTTTTTTTTCCTGGAATTTCATGTGATGTTTTTTAGCTATTGTTGTTTTGAGGCTTATTGCGCTTTTTTAAAGTTCATTGCATTTTGATGTTAGTCTTATTTTTCAGGCTGTTGTCGTTTTTCGTTTTGTTTCTTTTTCCTTTTTTGTTTTGTTTTGTTTTGTTTTGTGTGTGTGTGTTGCTGTTGTTGTTGTTTTTGTTTCCCCCTTCTTTTTAAAGTTAAAATATTTCTTTTCTATTGTTGTCGTTTTGTGGTATGTCCATTTCAATAGTCTGTCGTTTGGGAGATTTTGTTTTTTAATTTTTATCTTTTACCTTTTTTAGCAGTTTGGAACTACGACTGCATTTATTTATTTATTTTTTTAGAAAACTACTTTTATATTTTAAATTCATGACGCCCCTATATATCCCAACTAATTTTCTCTCCACCCACTCAACTAGTTCTCTTTCATCCCTAGAAAATATGTTGTTTTGGAATGATTACATTTCTCTGTAATTGTTGTCATTGTCAGCTTTATATCGATTTATTTTTTTTATGGCCATGTTATTTCCTTTTTTCTTTCCTAAGTCACATATCACATACTTAAAAGTTAAAATAGCTCACTCCAGCCCAAAATATCGCCATAGAATTAGACTGATCTCATTTGTCTTTTTCATGAAATAATATTCCACGTTTTGGTACGTTTGGCTAGTTCCTATCAGGGATATGCCTAAATCCACTAAAAATCTTGAGATCGAGTATACTTTAATAAAATGATTTAATTCCCTTGTTTTATAATTTTACTATATTTTAAAATTAGTTTTCCACCCTTTCCCAAAAAAAAACAAAAAAACAAAAAAAAAAAAAAAAAAAAGTTTTCCTAAGCACTATCCTTTAATTCCTTTCTAATATGAAGTTTTACAACATTTTCTACGCTTTCTTTTTTCACCTATAAATTTTAATATTTCTAAGAAATTTTGTCAAGAGTTCTTCTTTTTGGATTTTAATCATGTCCGTTCATTCTTTTTGTTTTTTATTTTTTTATTTTTTTATTTGTACTTGCATGTTTAGTTGAACGAATGTAGTAAAGTAAAATGAGAACGAATTAAACACTCTTAAAACCAAGACAACAACGCAGAAAATAGATATAAAAGCATTAATAGGGAATTAAAAAAAAGATAATATCAACTTTTCTGAAAGCATTAATAGGGAATAAAAAATTAAAAAAGAAAGGAAGCAAGAAGAATGCAATGGGTGATTGCTGGTATATCCTAAAGGTAATTCTACAATTGACTTTATCAAAAAATGTAGAGTTAAAAACCCCCACTCCCAGGTTCCAAAGAAAAAAGGAGGGAAAAAAAGAAGAAGAAGGAAGAATGCATGGAAAAGAAAAGAGACTATTGCAATTAAAGGAAATGGCTTCCGGCATAAATTATGAATGTTGAGAGGTGTAAATACTAATAACTAGAAAAGAAAAGGAAAATAGTGTGCAAGTACAAAATAAAATGTACGTATATATGTGTGTGTGTGTGTGTGTGTGTGTGTGTGTACGTTTATTGCAGTAGAGCATCAAGAATAATAGAGTCCAATCTGACATAGACAATTCAGGAAAATTATCTTAGAAGGGAAAACGACGAGCACAAAATTATTATCCGCTAAAAAAAAGAAAAGAAAAAAAATTATGTTATTCTGTATATAAATGCCAAAGGGAAACTCATTTTTTTGTTATAAAAACGAAATGTTCAGATAAGGCTTGTATCAACTTGAACCACATGTCTCGTTCTTTTTCCAGCTTCAAAAGGCGAAGAGTCATATTTTCTACCCATCTATGATTGCGGTTTTAAGGTCGTCGTGGTCGGCATGTCATCGTTCATTTTCATATGATTGAACAAGTCATATGAACAGGAAAATTCTTCTTGATGTTCATATGAAGCCGCAAAAACCGCGACCGTCCAGCGAGTATTTGTGTCCTTCATAGTGCATTCTCAATAAGGTTTTCATTTTGTTCCGCTAAACGGAGAGATTTCTTTAGAATTCACAAACAGTTATGAGTGTTTTAATTTTCGTGTTGATCAATGCTGTTCTGATTTTACGATTCTGTGCAGTTTCCTTGGCGGCCGACGGTATTAGCTCTTCCCAATCTATCCGTGATGGAAGAACCTTGGTGTCCAGAAATGGAATGTTCGAGTTTGGTTTCTTCGGTTTGGGAAATTCCAAGAACCGTTATGTCGGAATTTGGTACAAGAAAATTCCGGTTCAGACTGTTGTTTGGGTTGCAAACGGATGCAACCCGATTAGTGATTCCTCTGGCTTGTTGATGATAAACAGCATAGGTAATCTTGTGCTTTTGTATCGGAACAAGAGCATTGTTTGGTCGACGAGCTTATCGAAACAAGCCAAGAAACCGATGGTTCAGCTTCTCGACTCGGGAAATCTTGTTCTTAGAGAAGAGGAAAACGGTAGCCCGGAGGACTACTTGTGGCAAAGCTTTGACTATCCTTCGGACACATTGTTACCGGGGATGAAAATTGGATGGGACTTGACGAAAGGCCTTAAATGGCGCTTATCGGCGTGGAAGAGCTGGGATGACCCGTGTTCTTCGGATTTTACATTTGGGATTGAGTCTCGTGAAGGATACATACGAGAGCGTGGTGAGGTGTATTATCGAACAGGGACATGGAATGGCTTCGGTTTGAGTGGCTCGCCGGATTTAAAGCCCGACAATCTGATTTATGATTACGAGATTGTTAGTAATGCTAATCAAACTTATTACATGTACAACCTCAAGAACAGCTCGGTGATCTCAAGAGTGGTTTTGAACCAAACAACTCGAACGAGACAACGACTTGTATGGATGGAAAGAAGCAAGAGTTGGAAGGTTTTTGCTTTTGTACCAAGAGACTTCTGTGATAACTATGGCCGCTGCGGAGCCAATTCAAATTGCGTCATAAACGAGAATCCGGTATGCCTATGTCTCAGAGGATTTAAGCCTAAGTCCCAAGAGAACTGGAATTTACGGGAGTGGTCAGAAGGGTGTGTTCGAAACAATCCCTTGAGCTGCCACGATAAAGATAAAAGTGACGATGATTTTGTCAAATTTGTCGGTTTGAAACTGCCAGATACAAGAAATATTTGGGTTAACGAAAGCTTGAATCTGAAGGAATGCAGGGCTAAATGCTTGAGCAACTGTTCTTGTACGGCTTACGCAAACAGAGATAACAGAAACGGAAGCGGTTGTCGTGTCTGGTTCGGTGATCTAACGGATATCAGACAAATTCCAGAAAGCGGACAGGATCTCTATGTTCGAATCCGAGCTTCAGAGCTAAGTATGTTCCAAATTAGTTAACAAATCTCATTGTAAATTTTTCTAGCTTGTTAATTGCATTCTGATATCGGATTTTGTTCTTGCGTTTCGAAATAACAAAGAAAAAACTAAAGCTGCTCGCACGGTGAGGGGAGCCATCGTTCTCGCTGTTCTTGGATTAATTTTTGTGGCGCTCTTAGTCGGCTCCTACTTTTTATGGAGGACGTTTAAAGGTAACTATTTTTTTTTCCTTTCTCGTATTTAGTTTTGCAACATCCTGGTTGTAAAAAAAGAAATTTCCTCTTAGAGCGTGTCCTTCTGATTATTAATGTTTGAGTTATCTTTTGAGAGAAAACAGGGAGAAATGAAAAGATAACTCAGAAAGAAGAAGACTTGGAGCTCCCATTGTTCAACTTGTCTACAATTGTTGCTGCTACCGATAATTTTTCGAAGAACAACATGCTGGGAGAAGGCGGGTTTGGACTTGTATACAGAGTAAGCTTTTCGAGTTCTAGTTCAAGAAAATTTACGGTAACGCCTTTGGCAATTCTTTTGACGATGTGTGGTTTCAGGGTAGACTAGAAGATGGACAAGAAATTGCTGTGAAGAGGCTTTCATCGAGTTCTGGACAAGGAATTGACGAGTTTAAGAATGAAGTGATGTTGATTGCAAATCTTCAACATCGGAATCTCGTGAAGCTTCTTGGTTGTTGCATTCAAGGAGACGAGAAGTTGTTGATTTATGAATTTATGCCCAATAAAAGCTTGGACTCTTTCATTTTTGGTTAGGACACTGCTTAGTTATAGAATACACATCTTTCATGTTATTGCAAATATTTTAGTATTAGTTGATTGACTTCAACATATTTTGCAGATAATGTGAAAGCTAAACTATTAGATTGGCCTAAGCGCTTCCAAATCATCTGTGGAATCGCTCGAGGGCTTTTATATCTCCATCATGATTCCCGATTGAGAATTGTACATAGAGATCTGAAAGCTAGTAATGTTTTACTTGATAATGAGATGAATCCAAAAATTTCAGACTTTGGTTTGGCCAGAATTTTCAGTGGAGATGAGACAGAAGGGAACACTAATAGAGTAGTGGGAACCTAGTGAGTTTTCTTGTCATGCTCTTTTGAAAATAAATTCTAGCTCTACTCCATGCAAATTAATTTCATTTCTCATTGATGCAGTGGCTATATGGCACCCGAGTATGCTTTCAATGGTCTATTCTCAACAAAATCCGATGTCTTTAGTTTCGGTGTAATAGTGTTGGAGATTGTAAGCGGACAAAGAAATAGATGCTTTCACGATAAAAATCACGGCGTCAGCCTCATTGGACATGTAAGAGTCAAAATTCTTGATCTCTTATTTAAATTGAGAATAAGGGGTTAATTAAAAAAAAAAAAAATCACACTTAAGTCTTCATGCGGACCCTAGACCGATGGTGCCCATCGACTGTGAGTAGTGTGGCCGCAACTATTGATTTCATAAATGTCACCAATTATTATTTTTTTATTTTCTAGGCTTGGAAATTAATGAAGGCGGGGAGGACATTCGAACTTATAGATGTGCGTGTGAGGGAATCGTACAATGCGGAGGAGGTACTGCGTTGCATCAATGTCGGTCTGTTATGCGTGCAACAACGTTCTATCGATAGACCAAGCATGTTGTCCGTCGTCCTAATGTTGAGTAGTGAGAGTGAGTTGCCACAGCCCGAAGAACCAGCTTGCTACTTCATGGGGACAAATTCACTAGAAGAAAATCCTTTCTCATGTACACCAAACAATGTGACCATATCTGAACTTGTGCCTAGATAAGTGTTACAATATAGTCACTGTAATATATATTTATATGTTTAAATAAAATTAAGTATAGTTAATTTTATTTATAATGGTAAAGCTATATCAGATTTAATCGCTTGATTTCTTTAGGACAAAATTTGTTTGTTTGATACGTAGGCTCCCAACACTTTTTCCCCTTGTCTCTTGCTCTGCTCTTCCCCCGTGTCCAAAATGGTTGCGTTCTCTCATATTCTCTAGTTCCAAGTTCCTATCAAGTTTGTTTGTTTGTCCTTTTTTTTTTCCCCCCTGTCCGACTCTTTTTCTTTTTTCATAGAGAAATTAGGTCAATAAGTAATTTTTGAACAATTTTTGAAAACAAGATTGAATTTCTTGTTTAAGGAAAATGGTCAGTGGCCATTAAAAGGTTGATTGATCACAGTCAGTTAGATCTAGTCAATTACCTTGGTCAACCAATGATTGAATAGAAAAACACATAATGATATGTGTTGATAATCATTGATGGATCACTTTTAAGAAAACGATTATTTTTCTAGTTAACAGAATTTGAGACATTTATTAAAAGTTGCTTTAAAAAAAAATTTCTTAGGGATTTTTTTTTTTTTGGTAAATGACCTTTTCTTAAAAATTTTTGTTTAACAAATGGTCGAGTTTTATGAAATTAATAAATTAGCCGTTTTTTTTAAATAGTCAATTAGTCAATTGTTGATTGATAATGATTAATCAGTAATTGATCAATGTTAATTATTCACTTACTATAGTCAATCAATTATTTACACTGACTGATTGTAGTCAATCATTGATGGACTATGATTGATCACTAATTATTAACCATTTTCGTGAATAAAAAACCGGATTTGATTAATTTTTCCTTTTTTCTTTAATGTTATTTTCGTTCGGAATTGTCGTCGTCTTTAAGGTTCCAATTGTTTGTATTGCTGTGCAATGCTATACCAACCTCATTTTTTTCTTTTGGCGATTTTTATCTTTGACTTTGACTTCGTGTTCTGAATTTCTTATTATTCAATATCGATGTTGTTCTCTAGATAACTGTTTTAAGGTTGAGTTGATACAGTCGTTTCTGTTTTCATTTGATGTTGTTTTCATGAATGCTGTTGTTTTAAGTTTTTGATTTAATTGTTTTCTTTTTTATTTTTTGGTGAAGTTTTAATTGTTTTCCATTTTTTTCTTTGTTACTCGTTTTCTATTTTGCTTTAGGAAAATTTACATAAATGTACCTTTGTATTTTGAGTTAGTTTAGAAAGTATATCATATATTTTTAACATCATAAAATACATGCTGAGATATTTTAATTGTATATCAAATTCATACCGTGTAACGGTTAAAGCTAATATTTTTAAATATAATAATAACAAGATTGCCTTAAAAACAGAAATCTTATTTAATAAAAGCACGAGAAAAACTTATTTATGTCATAATCGAAAAAAAATTGGTGATGTGTGACTTGGCATTTTTTTTTTTGTTTTGTTTATGACAATGCATTTTTATTTTTGTTTTGTATTTTGTAGTTTTCTCATTTGTTTTTCGCCTTTTTCATTTCAAGAAAATTTTACTAGGGTACTAATAACTATAATAAACATTTATTACTCTCCATGCGTTTTTTTTTTTTTTTTAAATAATATTGTTATCGAGACCAGGGAGGAAGGAATTTTTTTTTTTTTTTTTTCCAGAACTGCCATTACATAAAATTCTTAAAAATCAGGTTGGGTGGTCTTTTGAAAGTCATTTAATTTAATAAATAGTCAAAAAATTTTATTTATTTAATTATATGATCGTTTGTCATTTTTTCAGATTTATTTAGTTTATGACTGATTATGAAATTTGTTGAATATATTATAATCAATTAGTGATTGACTGTCAGTAAATAACTGATTAATCAAATTAGTAATTGATTATTTAAGAAAATTAATTGACTATTTTAAGGAAAAAAAAAAAACCTTTTAGTTAATTTTTAAAAATTTCATTAATTTGTTAAAAAACTTCTTAAAAAAAAAAAACTATTTAGATAAAAATCTCTAAACTTTTCAGAACTGAAAGAGTTAAATAAAAAATTTAAAACTAATTAATAGTGTAATTATAAATATATATATATATATATTTTGCTTAAAGTATGTTTTTCTTAATTGTTAGCGTTCCAGATTCATGTCAGATGATCACCATGGTCGTTCAAAAATGACGTTGTTTCCTTTCTTTAACGCCTCTCTCTCTCTCTCTCTCTCTCTCTCTCTCTCTCTTAAGAAAATTACGTAAATAAACATCTTTTTTTATTTGTTAATTAATATGATATAAATTTTTTATTTTTAATTAATATAAAATAAATTTTAATTTAATTTTATATTATATTAATTTATTATTTATTTTTTATATCATATTAGTGTCAGAGTTTTTAGTTTTTAAATTTATGTATTCAAATGCTTTTTCCTTCTCTCTTTCTTTTTTATTAGTGTCGTTTTCCTCCACATGTCATATCTTGAAGATTCCAAATTTGCATTCTCTCTCTCTCTCTCTCTCTGCTCTTCCTCTCACTGTTCTCTTCACAGTAATTCTCAGATTCTCTTCAAGCTATGAATTTTCTAAAAGACACTGACGAGACTTTTGTTGAATTACGGCAAATAAGTGTACTTTCTCACCATGTCCGAAGAAGAGCAACGGTGGGTCTTTCAGGTAAACTTTGAGTGTGTTTTTTTTTTTTTTTTTGTTTTGTTTTGTTTTGTTTTTTGTTTTTTGTTTTTTGTTTTTTTGTTTTCCCTGTAAGATCATGTTCTGTTTGGTTGCTAAGAAAATGGGTTCTCTTATTTTCCTCTGTTTTCTTTGAATTCAAGCTCTGTTTTCCAAATCTGTTGGATAAAAAAAGAAGGGCATATTTTTTCTGTCGGTGTGTGAGTTTGTTTATTTGTTTGTTTTGTTTTTGTTTTTGTTTTGTTTTGTTTTTTGTTTTTTTGTTTTTTTCCCTCATTTGTTATTAGATTGAACGATCATAGAGGCTATGAATAGCAGAAAAGCTAGCGTTTTTGTTTTTGTTTTTTGTTTTTAGATAAAAGCAATAGAAAGATGCATGCTTTTTGGACATATGATTCACAATTCACAGTTGATAAGTGGGTTTACTACGTTTCATTTTTTATTTTTATTACCACTTTTTTAGTGGAAATTTAGTACCATTCATGTGTGAAAACTATTATAATGTTAGATGATTGTATCTCTCTCTCTTTTTTTCCAAAGATCTCTCTCTCTCTCTCTCTCTCTCTTAATTATTTTTATTTTATTTTATTTTTTTTATATCTTTCTATATTATGTTGGGGACATATTGTCATGACTTGTTTTAGTCTAAAGGTTAGAAAATAGCCTCTTTCCAAGCATGTACTTGTGGACTAGAAGTTAAAAGACCTGCATAAAACTCCACTCTGACTCGTCATATTTTCAACAGTAGTGTTAGGACACCAACTCTAATCCAAATTCATATGACGGTGAGTTGTTAGATTTTCAAAGAAATATGCTTTTAATTAATGATATAAATCTGAATGTGTTCTATAACTATCTCGGTTATTTGCCTTTCCTGTTTCAGTTAAAGTTGGCGTTTCCTTCAATATGATGTTTTGGATTCAACAGTATGTTTTCAGCTGGGAAGTTGGCGTAACGTGTACGCTGGCGTAAAAAAGACCCTAATCCTTCAAGGTACAATCAGACAAATGGCCGGATTTACTTTTGTGCTTATAACTGTTATTTTCCTATTTCTCTTACATACAACTTCCTTTGAAGTTGATAGCATCAATCAATTCCAATCTATCAGTGATGGCGAAACGCTGGTCTCTAAAGAAGGTGTCTTTGAGCTTGGTTTCTTCAGTCCAGGAACTTCGAAGAAACGTTACATGGGAATTTGGTACAAGAACATCCCAGTTCAAACTGTTGTTTGGGTTGCAAACAGATGCAACCCGATTTATGATTCATCGGGGTTGCTTACGGTCAATAGCACAGGAAATCTTGTGCTTTTGTACCAAAATAAAGTGTTGTTTGGTCTACAAGCTTGTTTAAACAAGTTCAGAAACCAACAGCGCAACTTCTAGATTCTGGAAATCTAATACTATGAGACGACGCGGATAGAAACTCAGGGACTTATTTGTGGCAAAGCTTTGACTATCCTTCTAATATGTTTTTATCGGACATGAAAATGGGGTGGGATTTGAGAACAGGTCTTAAGCGCCAAATAACTGCATGGAATAATCCAGAGGACCCTTGTCCTGGAAATCTCACTTATGGGATTCAGTTTGATCCACAGCTTAATACAATAGCTGAAGGTTTTCTCAGGAAGGGCTCAGAAAAATTATATCGTAGCGGACCGTGGAATGGCCTCCGTTTCAGTGGAGGTCCGGAACTAAGGCCAAATTTTCTCTACAATTTCAAGTTTGTTTACAACGATGATGAAATGTATTACACATACAACATCAAGATTAGGCCGGTAATCTCGATATTAGTTGTCAACCAATTCCCTAGCATGATTCAACAACTTACATGGATTGATGCAGATCAAACTTGGAGGCCTGACGTATCACAGCCTAGAGAGTACTGTGATAACTATGGCATATGTGGGGCCAATGGAATTTGTGATATAAGCAATAGTCCAAGCTGCCAATGCCTAAGAGGATTCAGGCCCAATTCCGCTGAAAAACAGAATTCAATGGACTGGTCAGAAGGATGTGTACGGAATAATCCGCCGAGTTTTGAGGAGAGAGATAAAGATGGATTTGTCAAACTTTCTGGCCTGAAACTTCCGGATGATGCACATTCTTGGATGAACACAAGTATGAACTTAAAGGAATGCAAGGCTAAATGCTCGAGCAACTGTTCTTGTACGGCGTATGCAAACATAGATATCAGAGGTGAAGGCAGTGGCTGTGCCATCTGGTTTGGTGATTTATTGATATCTGGGATGTTCTCGGCTGGATATTACATTGGCAGGATGGCATTAAAAGTAATTTTACGCTTATCCCGATCATCTATAAAAAAAAAATCTTATGATCGTATCGTCAATTTGAACTTCTTAAGGCGGTTCTTGCTTTCAGTTGAAGTCATTCTGAAGTTCTTATTTCTCTTATGCAATATGAAATTCATCTTTACACATTATTGTCTCTTTTCATTTGCTAATTCTATGATACTAAACAGGGAATAACAGGAGAATAACTCAGGAAAATGGAGGCCGGGAAGTAGAATTAGAGCTAATGTTGTTTGATCTGTCAACATTAGCTACTGCCACTCATAGTTTTTCGATGAACAATAAGCTTGGAGAAGGTGATTTTGGACCTGTGTATAAAGTAAGCCTTTTGCATGCCAATTTACTAATACTATGGAAAAAGGAAAATAATCTAGAATCATGAGATGATTTTGCCTGTTCTTTTTGTTGGTATGATACTTCAGGATGTGTTAGAAGATGGAAAAAAAAAATTGCTGTGGAGAGGCTTTCTATGAGTTCTGGGCAAGGAGTAGACGAGTTTAAAAATGAAGTAGTGCTAATTGCAAAGCTGCAGCATCGGAATCTTGTGAAACTTCTCGGTTGTTAAATCCAAGGAGAAGAGAAATTGCTGGTTTACGAATATATGCCAAACAAAAGCCTAGACTCTTTCATTTTTGGTTAGAATCCATATGAATCCTCTATTGCTGACATGTATAGTTCGTGTTTTTAAATAAATTCTTCAAAATTAATAGCACTCCTAGTGTTGTTTGTTTGTAACATTCTTTTGGTATTATTGGCTTATTGCCTACATTAACTTGGGGAAGATACTATTCAAATCAAAGTGCAAAGTAAACTATTAGATTGGCGTAAGCGCTTCCAAATTATATGTGGTATTGCACGGGGTCTTCTATAACTTCATTAAGATCAAGATTGCGAATAATGCATAGAGATCTCAAAACTAGTAATGTTTTACCCAATATTGAGATGAATCCCAAAATTTCAGATTTCGGTATGGCTAGAACTTTTCGGGGAGATAAGCTGGAAGGAAATATGAATTGAGTTGTGGGAACTTAGTGGTTACTCCAACAATGCTTTTTGTGCGTATCTAGTACTTCCTTTCCAAATAGATCCTACACTAAAACAAATTCTCTTGTTGGTTTTGATATGCTTGCAGTGGTTATATGGTGCTAGAATATGCTTTTAATGTCCAATTTTCAATTAAGTCTGATGTATTTAGCTTTGATATAATGGTCTTGGAGAATGTAAGCGGAATAAGAAGTCGAGTCTTTCGGCCACAAAACGACAGCCTTACCCTCACTGGCTATGTAAGTGTTGAAAAACCGCATTTCTTACTCGATATGTAGACCTCTAACGAACACGAATATCGGTTTTCAGGTCAAGCATGTTGTATCAACAATTTTGAAAACTAGACAAGATGTAATAGTGAAGTTGGAAATTAGTACTTTTGAAAAAGGTACCCCCTTTTCCCTCCAGAATAAAAATGTAACCCTTGTCGGTTTTTATATATTTTTTATTATTATTATTTTTTTTTACTTCTGAAACACTGAACCCATCTAATTCTTTTAAGGACAAAAATGCCCTTGTTGTCATGCAGTACTTCTACGTGATAAAAATCAACAAATAATCTTGTCATGTACAATAAGAAAAAAGGTTGGAGACGAGCGGTCTCTTTTTCAGTTGAACAGAAGAAGGATTCATTTTTTGCAAAGCGAGTAATACAGTATAATTTGATTAATTATGAGCTTCTTTCAGTTTGTACCTTACAAGAATTTGCTATATACAACAGAATGATATTTTCTTTGGCACTATTCTAGGCATGGAAACTGATGAAGGCAGGCAGGGAAATTGAACTGCTTGATGCTTGCTTAAGGGACTCGCATGATTCATTCGAAGTGTTGCGTTGCATCCATGTCAGTCTCCTATGCATGCAACAACGCCCTGCGGACGGACCAACAATATATTCGGTAGTGAGAGTGAGCTTCCTCAACCCAAGAAACCAGGCCATTTCATGGAAACAGATCTACCACAAGAATGTCTGGAGTCACCTCCAACAAACAATGTAACCATGTCGGTGCTGGAGGGCCGGTGAGGACTAATATCTCTATTTGTGCATGACAAATACGTTACATGAGATTCAGAAGTATATTTTATTTTAACCTCTGTTGAAAATTGCCACCTAATCACTGTCTTTCGCATTTATCTTGTACATTTTTATCAGTATCAAACTCGCTCTCTGTGAAGCCCTAGACATTCATAAGCTTGATTTATGAATTATTATTATGGATTTTCTTCATTAATAATAAATTATTTTGATGAATATCAAATTTCAAGATCATGAATGATATTATATGTATCATCAGTGTGATGATGTCGATGATTTAATAATGTTGAATCTCTCTATTTAAATGAGAAATTTTAAATACATAAAAGATGAGATGAACGACATATAAATTTATACGAAAAATTAATTATGTCGTATTAGAGGGATAATGTTAATTTTTGGAAGGACCCCGATTTTATTAGTAGGTCAATTTAAGGATCTTAGTATTTATTTTGATCATATCAATAGTTAAGCTTAGAGAGTATGATTGGGAAATTAATGTGTCACATAGATAAAAGATGAGTGATTAGTATTTATTCTTAGAAAATCCAAAGGTGGGAGATTGATCAAGAATTGTGCTTAAGTTTGAAATCAATGGTGTAGATTTGATGCTAAAGAATCCTAGGCATATCAATGGCCAAACTTTGGATGATAAGTGACCAATAAGAACTTAGGGTAAGGATTGGTGTGTTGGAAGATCTAATGGATGAGAATGCAGATGACAACTTGGATCAAGGGTGGAAATTGGAAGAAAGAAAAACAAAATAAAAATGAGAAAGCCTAGGGGGGGATCCGGATTTTTGGTTCAAGAAACAAGAAGAAAGTTGAACAAATGAGAAAAAGAGAGAAGTGGTGCATGCATGCAATCTTATGTAAGAAATGATATGGTTTATTTTGGCAAGTTGACCCAAAGAAGAGACAAGTGAAAGTGACACCTTGTCTCAACTTTGTTGAACCAAATTTTCACTCCAAACCCTCCCAAAAGTGGCGGCAATACAAGGGATGATTCAGCCAAAAATTTTCCAATTTTACCCCTCATAAGACAGCTCCCCTTAAGGTAAAAGTTGGCTGAAAATAAGCCCCTAACACTTCATTTTGCTCTCACACAAGTTAAGCTGAAAAACTAACTCTCTAGCCACCACCAAGCTCAAAACAAAAACAAGAACCATCAACACTATTCTCCACCTCCAACACATCTCTAGCACCCTCCTCCATCCATTTTCAAGCTCTAAGAAACCCCGTCACCAAGATCAAAGAAGTGTGAGACGGAGTTAGAGGACGTTTTACTAGAGGTAACCTAGTGGTATTCTTCATGTTTTAGTCTTTTTTGGAGAACTAAAGCATGATATTTAGTTATGATCTTAATGTTAGACTTCTTCTTACCTAGGAAAAAGTTTTGAGAAGAATTTGGGAGGTTCGAGATCTTAAAGGATCCCGAAGCATTTCGGTAAGATCTATGAACCTTGTTGAAGTTTACAGTTGTTGTGGTGATATAGCATACATTAGAGATTTTAGTATGAAAAATAAATTATATATTAAGGTTCTACAGAGGATAAGCTTCATTTTAGGCTTTGGAATCACTTGATTTGCTTTTATAAGTCTAAAGTTATGTGCCTTTGAAGTTGTGACACAAAACTAGAGAGAAAATGAACCTCCGAGACACAGCATAGCCACGTATTGTACTCCGAACCCTTTAGACTCAAAATTTTGGATTATAAGTTAGAGAAATACAAACTAGATTCTTTGAGCTTTCCAACAAGGTATTTTACACCTTCAACGGATAAATGTGCAATTTTTTACAAATTTTACAAGTTTGGGCTACGAACCAAAAATCCTTGCTGGAACACTATTCTAGCCACGGGTTTTGTAGATGTTGAGTTAGTAAACCATAACTTTTTATAAAACTGTTTTTATCATACAAAATAGACATTATAAGTTTTCCAATGACATATCTTTTGTCTTATTTGGACTTGTAAGTAAATTGTTATGATTTTTCTAATCTTACCTATGAATCTGGATTTGTGGTTCAAATGTGAAACCAACAGTAACAAAACCTAAGTTGATGGTATGAAACACTCAAGTACTAAAGGAAATAATTTACTACTGTAAAATAGACATCTTAAGCTTCAAAATGAGATATCATGCGTTTAAAACGGATATGTACATAAATTTTAATAAATCCCTTAAGATTGTAGTGTAATATGGTAATCTGAGATTTTACCATAAGACACTTAGAAAAACGTCCACATTAATGTTTGAAATGCTTGAAATCTTGGAAAACAAGTTATAAAGACAGAAACTAGATGTTTCAAGCTTTCCAACAAGTCATCAAGTGTCCAAAATGGAATTATACTCAAATCTAAATAAATCTTACAAGTTAAAATCCTACACCGATAAAACGATTAAACATTAAAATGTGACATAAGGGTAAGTCATGACATATGAACATATTTAGTTATGAAATGAGTTGATTTTAAGTGTATGATCAAATAATGTGAAAACCCTAACTTTATAAAATTAAATCACAAGTTTTAAATGGGCCAAGATAAAGTATACTAGATGGTTACTGGGCATCTACTAAGAAACTACCTTAGCCCAACTAAATGAACATAACTAAGGGGATTGGACTAGCCCAATAATAGAAGAAATGTATACACTTAGGTGACTCCTTGTCACCCTGTTTGATTAATTAATTAATTACTTAATTAATTAATTAAATAAAGAATACATAACCAAATGTAATTAATAAAGTAATTAATTAGTTAATTAATTATTAATTAATTATAAGAGTTAGTAGATGATAATCAAGATTATTATGTTGAATAACTACATAATTATAATATATGATTAATTAGAGATTAATTAATCATTAATCATTGATATAATCATCAAAATAACTATGAATGATTAACTAGAGATTAATCAAACATTACTTATTAGATTAATCAAATTATAAATTATTAATATTAGAATTAATGATTAATAATTATTATATGAGAAAGAATATTTAAGTAACATAATTAAATTATTAACAAGATAATCATAAATATGTCAATTAAAATTATATAATTTAATTATAATTACTCAATTAAATAAAGTAATAATTAACTATTACTTAATTAATTACTTAATCAATTAATTAATCAAAATAATTAATTAAATTAAATTAAGTAAATAGTAATTAGTAGAAATTTATTTTAACACTTAATAATTAATAAGAATTAATTGTTAAGGTTAATTATAATATAAGTAAATTTAAGCTCACTTTAGTATATAAAATAAATAAATAAAGTAATATAATTAAGATTATGTCTAATGAGATATGATTTAATTAGGACAATTCCTCAAATCTATGAAGTAAGAGATACAACTCCAGAAGTTTAACCACATAAGACAAGTAAGTACAAACCTCACCTGCAGCATGAAATAAAATGTCTTTCTTTGTTGATACTCTACGTTTGCTATGACTAGACTTGATGATGTGATGAGTATATGAGTTATACGTATTGCTTTAATTAAGTATTTGATGTGCATTATTTCTCTTGCACTGACATGATTGACATGCCTCACAGATATTTATGCCATAATGATAGATGTATAGTGACATGTAAATCTACATATTGTCACAATTAATAAGAACGAAAGTTATAAGATATGACCTTGGAGGTTGTTGGAGGGTCGCTCCCCTAACTCCCCATTGGTTGCGCGCATATGGGTAAGACATAGGGGCCTTTAAGTAGACAAGATATGTGAATAATAAAGCATAATTGATTCACATAGTTCACATGCATTTTTGAACATTCATGATATTACATGTGATGATATGATTTTATGAAAATGATTTGTGAGATATTGTTTGTACTTGCTGAGTGAAAGCTCATCATTGTGTGTTCGTGCTGTAGGTTACGCGGGTAAGCAACTCATTACTTAGATATTTCATGAACTGACGAAGCTGTGCGGAGGCGATGAAGGAAGGGAGTGGGATACCACCACAAATTTAATTTTCGCATTTAGACTTCTTAAATTATTTTGTAACGACTATATTTATAACTATGTTCCAATATTTTGGTACTACTAAATTAGTATGAGTACATTACGAGAAAAAAACTTTAGACTCTTTCATTTTAATTAACATGAAGTTATAGCTTTTTAATATTATCTAAATACGAATTTGCAACAGGATAATTATTTGCTAGAGGGTTTCAATTTCCTCAGTTAAAAATTTTAGTAATTATAACTTTTGTAATACGAATATGATTAAAAAAATTTTTCTGTTTTTCTTTATAACCAAATATAAATAAGTGTTAAGATTAAATTTGTAACGCCCCGGCCATCTACGTAGGTCCGACTACGTAAACGTGGGCCGTTACTTTGCTTACTTAACTTAAACTTACTGAAAATTCCATAGTAAATTTTTCTTTTTCTTTTTAAACTCAAACTTAAATTTGACATAATCTTATACTTATACTCATACTTGACTTATCCTCATACATACTTATATGTAGTCACTCGAGTACCCAGCTTTCACATCTTATTTGAAAGCTATCATATTCAAACCGTGGACCAAACCCGACCTAGTGCGGATTGGTACGACACGAGACAACTTGTTGCCATCATACTTGAAACTTTTTCTTAACCATACCATTACTTCATTATAACGTAAAATAAACACATTTTACAAATATATTTTCTAAACATATTTTCCAAAACCCGTGGCGGTGTCCATCCCACATTTCACAGTCCGCAGCGTCATCTATCCACAGTCTTGCATCAAGTATTGCCGGTAGGTTGCTTACCTACAGCATGAACGTAAGTAATGAGCTTATGCCCAGTAAGTACAATATTCAATCCGTAAAACATTTTAAGTGCAAGAATGCATGAACCGATTATGCTTTCTTATGTTGATTTAGTTTCTGGACTCTTTACATAACATGAGTGCACGTACCTTGGCATGTAACCATGGAGTGATTGGGACGGCCAGTCCAATCCAACTAAAACCATGAGCCATACCGTTTAAATCCGCCCTCGTGGCAAGTCGGTACGACACAATAACATTATCTTGTCTTATCTTATCTTATGACTTAAAAACATATTCTTACCCTGTGGTTTAATATTAGTGTATATGCTTCATGATGTCACTATATCAAAACACATAACATAATATAATGACAAACCGTAACATAAAACACCATAACATAAACATCATAACATAAACATCATAGCATAACATAATAGCATAAACCATCATAACATAAAGCACCATAACATATAACATATGTAAATCATATAAATCAATTTCATAATTTCTTGATAAACATGTCATGCAACAAAAACGTTTTGTTCATGCTGTAGGCGGAGTTGTACTTACCTGTCGTCCTACGCTCTTGGTTTATCGTCCAAACATGGCACGACAACAATTCATACTCCTGTTTCCAAACAGGGTGTAAGATAAGAGTCATTCATATTCTATCTTACCATAAATCATAATCATTAAATGTTGGTATCCTAACCAACATCTATGAGTAGCCCTAGTTATATGTCCCCCCACATACTAACATGGTATCCTATTCGGTTACTAAATGTAACCTTAGGGCACCTTGCCTAAAAACAATCAAACAGTATCTTGTTTGATTACTTAATGCAAAACTTGGTTAGTTATACTTAAATAGTATCCTTTTAGGTTACTAATAGTAACCCTGGGTATAAGCCCAATCATAATTAGGTTAATGTCCAATTGGGTTACTAAGACCCAATAGTGGTATCCCATTTGATTATCATAAATAACCTTGGGTCCAAAACCTAGCATATAAAGTTAGTAACCTATTCGGTTACTATAAGTATCCATCCGATTATCTTGGTTCAATAATCATTTTTTTTTTTAGTATCATAACCGATTACTAAGTGTCTTACTATGGTTACCTTATACTTAGCCTAATTTTAACCCCTTTTTATAAACTGCTTAAAACAGTCCCATAATCTTTGGTTATCAGTGCATGTGCAGGAATTTCCTGCTTTTACATTGTTTTCTGAAAATCCTGTGCAGGAATTTCTTGTTTCCTGCACAGTTTTGGAAGATCAGGTTTTACTTTAAAAATATGTTTGGAATTAGAAAAAGTTTTCTTCATGAAAGTTGTAGATCTCGAAAGATCCTAAAACTTTTATGTTTTACTCAAAACCTAATTCTGCCTTCAACTTGTTCATATTCCTGGTTGAAACTGGCTGGCCATGCATAGGGTCTGGACAGACCAGGGCTCGGATTTTCATAAAAACAGAGGCCTTTGGAGCCTTATTTTGAAAAAATGTCTACGCTTTCCCATAGGGTTTTCCATTTTCTACAACTTTGTAGTTTTAACTTTTCTTAAATTCGGCCTCTAAGGGCCTCAAAATTACCTTTCCATTAAGCTGCCCAGTTTTACCCGAAACTGGCAGTTTTGCTTTAAATCCGTTTTTACGAAAAATCTACGCGCACACTACCTCAAACGGTCGCAACCGTGAGCCTACATCAAACATGCAGCATGTCTAACGTAAATTTCCATTAACATACATTCACTCATACACAAAATCATTCATACTAACCCATATGGTAAATCATTACCAACTAGGGTTTTTAGGGTTTCTAAAACCCTACATGCAACATACTAATCTTATTCCATAATCCATGCATAACATACTTCTTCTTAACCATATGGGGACATATAACAAACACCTACTAGGCATACATACATACTACATAATTTCTAACACATATTATCATAAACATGCATTAAAACATAATTAGAGACCACCAAACCCTAATCAAGCACATACTAGTAAAACTAACTAGAGCATGAACATAATTTGTGAGCTTATGCTCTTACAAATCCAACTTGAAATACACATAAACTCTTGAATCAAAACTTAATAAAAAGCTTAGGGATTTGAGAGGATTACCCCTAGATCTTAGAGGTGAATTCTCAAGCTTGGATCCGAAATTTTTCTTCTAACTTTTCTTTCTCAAAAATCCGGCCATCCCCCCCCCCCCCCCCTCCTTTTTTTTTTTTTTTTTTTTCTCTCTTTTGGTTTCGGCTCCTAGGGTGAGAGGGAGAGAGTTGAGTTGAAATTTGGACAGAGTTTCGGGTTCAACTAAATGATCAAAAATGTGAACCAACTTAATGAGCAAAATATTTGCCCAAACACCCTCCTAGGTGGCCGGCCATTAGCTTGAAGTTGTGGATGAATGTGAGCCAAGAAAATGGCTTGGCCATTAGCTTGAAGTTGTGGATGAATGTGAACCAAGAAAATGGCTTGTTCACCAAGTTACTTGCTCACCAAGCTAACTATTTGCTTACCTCACCTTGCTTACATCATCAAGCTAAATGCTTGCTCTCCAAGGCATCCCTAACAACCGGCCATTCAAGTTTGTGAGCCAAGGAAAAAATCTTTTCAACTTATCACTACTTAATTGCTTGTTCCATTGTAACCAAGCTAACTAACTTTGTAACCAACTATTGGCCTAGTTGGAGGCTTAGTTAGGAATATCCATAAATTCCATAATTCAAAAATTACATACTTACTTACTTTTCTTAAAATTGCAATTTGGCCCCTAAGGACAAAATATTTACACTTTAGTCCCTGAAGGTGGACGGATTTGGGGGAGCCACTTGGCTTCCAATAATCCCTTAATATAATCATGCAGTCCATTTCCTTACTAACTTAGATAATATCAATACTGTTTTTCACTAAAACAGTATTGTCATACTGGACTGCAGTCCAGAATTCATCTACGTAAAATTGGACTGCGTAAAGGATTTTCTTAGGACTTGAAACTATCTAGTCCTTATTGCTCTAAATATTGTGCTTGATTTTTTCTCTAGGGTGGTCTCATAGCTTAATTGTCTAAAATGACGGTTTTCCACAGTATAATTTCCATACTGTTAATTACACTGCAATACCATCTCAGTCAAACCTAAAGTCAACTTAGTCAAACTTTGACCGACATAAAATCATAATTTCCTATTTTGCCCTTTTTCTCAAAAGGCCTCATGCTTGACAAGCAAACTATTATTGAGTCTCGTAGCTAATTAAACGAGAATTCAAACATATACTGATATTCAACTCAGATCATGAGCTTCATATCAACATGCATGGTTCAGTCTTAGATTTTCCTTGTCTCTAAAGAAATCATAGGTTCATCACAATTTCGGGTTCTTACAAAATTAAATAAGAATAAGTAAGTTAGTTAACGGTTCGAAAAGTCGGGTCGTTACACTCTCTACTAGTTGCGGTGATTATAATTGATTATAATTGGGACAATCGTACTGAAAAGTGGATATAAATCTGATCATGGACAAATTTAAAAAAAAAACAAAAGGATATAGATCTGATTATGACAAACTTCTTGGTTCTTTTGCCTATTTTTCTATTATACAATATAGAAAGGGGAATAGTTTTGAAAACGTTTGCACTTCAAAAAAGGGTTATTTATATAAATGCCTAAATTGAAGACTATGGTTTAAAAAATGTCCGTTTACTCTTTTATTTACATGAATATCTAAATTGATACTTATAAAAATCACATTACCCTTTCGTCTAGAATTGAAACTAAACAAATAAAGAATTGATTAAAAAAGAAAGAAAAAAATCTATAACAAAAATGTAAAACTAAACAAATCTTTTATAAAAGGAAAAAAGATCATTTTACTTGCTTTATTATAAAGAAAAAAAGATCATAACTGATATTAGTTGTATGATACATAAAAACAATCATTATAATAAATAATTGGTATTAAGATAAAATTCGCAACGAACATATAAAAAAATTAAGTAGATATTGTAAAGAAATATGAAACACTTTAAAATCTAAAACGATGTTAATACTATAAAGAAAAATAGCATAACACATTTAAAAAAATATATATCATAATGATATATTAATTATCATAAAGATAAACAATATTATCACACATTTAAACTTTATAAACTAACTATTAAAACAATACCAATAATAATAATAATAAATAAATAAATTATCACAATAACGTTACAATTATCATAAACATGTTGGGATTTATATGTGCCCTAAGGATAGAAAATCAATTCTAGGGATTTTCTGTAAATATGACATTTTGATATTAATAAAAAGAGATTATTCATGTTTTATAAGTTGTGTCCTATTTACTTTCATTTGTTGATTGTATGATTATTTTGAGCAAACATAAAATACTCCGAGGCTGTTGGTAATATATTGGATTACCATATGTATATGGGGCATACATAGAAGACGTGGTAATTTGATAACAGTCTAAATAAATGGTCCGCAATTGATGGAATAAGATTTGGGGATCTTATTCATAATAAGATTGTAAAGGTTGTTTACTTCCTTGGAGGGATGGTTTGTCTTGACCATCGGATAGGTTCCGAGTAGAAACTTTAATGTATACCAGTATTAAGGTATGACATTGGACTGGACCTAAGGTGTTAAATGATTCGGTTTAATAATTCTGTTTATAAGAATCAATGACGCTTTGATTATCATCCTGCATTAATCTTAATCCTGAAATGAATACTTGAGTTCGCATCCATGACTTATGCACTTTGATCCACTATAGGTGAGACACTGATAATTGATGGTCAATATACTTGTGTTTTGGTGTATGACTTATGGATGGAGAAATCAAGAT
Organism: Ficus carica; assembly: GCA_009761775.1. Classification (NCBI taxonomy): domain Eukaryota; kingdom Viridiplantae; phylum Streptophyta; class Magnoliopsida; order Rosales; family Moraceae; genus Ficus; species Ficus carica. The sequence goes on from CM019750.1 coordinate 8,392,679, forward strand.
TCATAGATACGGAATCCATAGTTATCTTAATGATAGTACATGTTATCTACTTAACTATATTAATGTGTTTTTATTATAGTCAATTAACGAGATGAGTCAATCAACATTGTAATAATTACCGGTCGTTTTTTGGGATAAAATAAGGTTGATCATTTTTAAATTCAGTGTCCCAAAATTATGTACCGACTTTATTTTCCCACATCTATAACCACTTCAGGATTATGTGATTTCATTTTCAAAGTACAAGGATCTTGATTCTAGAGAGCGTAAGATAGATATTTGTATCTTGAATGAAAATTAAAAGATAAAATTAGGAGCATACCAAATGTTATGAACCCACAACTAAGATCGATTTAGACTCATTCTAGGGAGCCTCAAGCCTTCGTTGATAGGTTCATTTAAGGGAATCTGAACCACTCAAGACAACAAAATGCCATAAATAATCTTCCAAACTCATTTCCAAATTTCATTCAATGGTTAAAAAAAATAAAAATAAAAAACAATTAGACATCATCCCACTAAAGCATCACAAGGACTAAGGGCCCATTTTGAGGGACATTTGGAGATGAAGTTTTGGAGATATGTGTTTGGGAGGACTTTTGTAAAAGTTATGTGATATAGAAAATTTGTAAAAGTTATGTGATATAAAAAATGTGATATTGTTTTGTTCGTCTAGTTGTTGTGAACATTTTGACACAAGAATCATCTCATTTCGATTTACAAATAAGAAAGTTTGAGTTTTTTAAAAAGGAAAAATAGAGAAAGTAAGATGTAGAATTGTAAAATACCGTCTGGAAAAGTTCTCCCAAACGGGGCCTAAAGATAATGCCTAGAAACTAGGGATGAAAACAGTTAAACTTTCAAGGACACACGTTTCCACTTCAAAGACAATTTTTGGAACAAAAACTAATGACTTGGCAGAGCCATGTTGCGCGGAGGGTGCAGCAGCCTTCATGGCCCAATGGGCTTCGTGAAGTTTTGCACTCCAGCCACATAATTACGAAGAATCTACACAAAATGATCAATTTAGAACACCGCTTCTAATTATTTTTGAAGTGGAACGAAATTTCAAATTATTTATTTCCCTTCCATATTTACCCTTCCACATTTCACGTTTTCTTTCTCTTTTGTGGCTTTTTTATGGAAATAAAATTTCTCATTAATCTTCTGCTTGGTCAACTTTTTTTTTTTTTTTTAATTAAATAAGAAATTTTATTATCAAGCCACTAAAGGACAAGAGACAAACACCAGTAAAGAGACAAGTCCACATAATAGAACCCGAAATAAGCTAATCGGCCAGCAACTGAACGGCTAGGAAACCACTAAAAAGACCTAAAGTCCACAAACCCATGGGACAACATGTAGATAATCCGCCCACTCGGGGAAAGCCGAAGCGATCCTCAATCCCAAGCACGGAGGAAAACTCCTACAACGGGTGACGCAAACGCAAGATCCGCCCACCAAACAACACCCAACCAAACAACGACTACAACCCGATGAACAAAACCCAGAGCAACACAAAAACCTATACAAGGGACAAGAGGGGAAACCTCCGCTCTTATTACAAACAAACACATAAAACAGACAGAAGAAAAAAGGGGAACCACTGCAACCTCCGGCAAAGCCACACCCACCAACGTCGGAGCAACCATTGGCGTGATCGGACCATTGCTGAAAGAAGGCCAGCAACAAGGAAGAAAAACCGGCTGTGCGTGAGGGACACATGCCACCCACGATGGGCAACGTAGGCCCATGCACTGACCCAACCCCCTCACCACTGCCCTGCAGCCCAACTCTTGGGGTATCCACGAGCCCTGGTGACGGACGCGCCTGGATCTGAGGACGAAAAACGGCGACCAACTCTCCATGCTCGGATCCGAAATAGCCCCAAACCACCCCTCCGACGGCATGAGCACGGTGTTGGAGACCATGGCGAACTCCCCTGCGAGAGACGGAGGCCAACAGCCCAGCGAAAGGCTGGACCACCTGTAACGCCCCGACCTACGTAGGGCCGTTACCATGCGTACTTAAATTAAATCTCGGTCTTGAATACTTAAACTTACTGAAAATTAGAGGATAATTTTTTTTATATACCATATAGATAGACTAGTCTATATAGGTAAACTTTCCATGCATACACATTACTTGTTTACCAAAATGTGAAGTCATACATAATCCTTACATTTAACTCAAGTCTTCAAACATCATATGTATAGTATAACACAACTTATTCATATATATATATATATACACACACACACACACACATATATATTTAGAGTTTAAAAAGGGTTGCGGAAAAATTTGCGTAGTGGTATCCCACACCGCCCTTCACTTGTTGCATCGTCCACATGGCCTACTAATTAAGCTGCAGGCTTTTTACCTTCAGTATGAAATATACTAATGAGCTTACGCTCAGAAAGTACAAACTTAATCTCAGAAAATATAACAAATATCGTGCAACTTATGCATGAACCAATTATGATCAATTATGAATCTCTTATGCTCCATTATGAACTTATTATCTTGCTTAATATATGGGGCCCTTGTGTACGTACCAAATGCGCGCAATCCACAGAAAGTTAGGGTTTGCAAGGTCCCTAACAATTCTGGGAATCATATATATAACCCTTCACGCATCAACGGAAGGTCTGAGAATTTTCTTAAACATACATAATCCCCCACGCATCAACGGGAGATTGGTACGACACTTTACTTGTCTTGGTTTAGTCTTAGCCTTGTTATTTAACTATTGATGAGCATGCTTAAAATTAAGCTTCCACATGAAGTCTTTAACAAAAACTGGTTTCAAGACTAAGATTCTTAACTTGTGATCTTGCTAGTCATGATGCATGCTTATGAATATGGCATGACATAAAGATCAATGGCATAAAACAACTTGTGGCATGTTTATAAAACATGACACTATTTTAAAACATGGCATTATCGTAAAACATAGCATATACATGCTCATGGCATAATGGTAAAAACATGTCATATACATAAACAGGGTATATCGTGGCATACATGTAAACATGTCATGCTTGAAAATAATTACTATTTTTCATACTGTAGGTGAGGTTTATACTTATAGGTTGTCCTAGGTGCTGGGTTTGTTGTTCCAACGAATCCCAACAACAGATTACCCTCCTGTTACCAAGTAGGGTGTAATAGAATGATCAGCCTATCTTACTGAAAATCATAACATTCAATGTTGGCATCGAATCCAACATCCATAAGTAACCCTAGTTACAAGCCTAACATATTCAAACAATATCCTATTTGGTTACTATAAGTAACCTTGGGTACAAGGCCCAATAAACATTAGTATCCTTCCTGGTTACTATATGTCTTACTTTTGTTACCATATAGCTTGGCCTAATTTATTATTTTTCTTTTTCTTTACAAAACCTTGTTTGATATTGTCTTACCTTTTTCTTTTAATATTATTTATAAAATTTTAACCTTTTTTAAACTGTTTTAATAAAAATGTAATTTTTGAACAAATATAGTAAAACTGAAAAATTCTGAAAACCATCTCTGAAAACAGCCCCATAATTTGGTTATCTGTGCATGTGCAGGAATTTTTTGTTCATGCACTGTTTTGAAAATCCTGTGCAGTAATTTCCTGTACCGTGAACAGTTTTGAAAATCCAATTTTTTTTTCTCAAAATTTGTTTTGAATTCGAAAAAGTTTTCTTCATGAAAGTTGTAGATCTCAAAGAATCCTACAACTTTTATTTTTTACTCAAAACTTGGTTCTGCTTTTAACCTATCCGTTTTCCTTTTTGAAACCTCCTGGCCGTGCACACTATCTGTTCAGGCTAGTCTCGGATTTTTGATAAAAACAGAGGCCTTTGGAGCCTTATTTTTAAAAAAACCGTCCACACTGTCCTCTAGGATTTTTAATTCTCTATAACTTTTCAGCTTTAACTTTGTCCAAATTCAGTCTCTAAAGATCTCAAAATTACGTTTCCAGATTACAGTCTCATTTAACCCGAGAATTGGTAGTTTTATATTTGGTTGGTTTTTATGTAAAATTTCATGCACCCTACCTCAAACGGTCGAAACCGTGAGCCTACGACAAACATGCAGCGTGTTACGAACATAATCATTATCCATGCACTTGTTCATCTTACTTACAAAAACCCAAATAGGTAATCTTACTTAGCTTACCAATTTCGGTTTTTAGGTTAATTCCTTAACCTTCATACCTCAAACATCATAATCATCATTCATAAAATATTCTTACTTAAGCATGTGAGGACATTTCACAAACATAAGATAGGCATACATAAAACCCACATTCTTTCTAGGGCATAACATCACATGCATGCATAAACTTATCAATCAAAACATATAACCCTAAATCAAGCACATACTAAACATATATAACTATTGCATGAAAAATAGAAAGGGTGAGCTTATGCTCTTACAAACCCATGCTTGAATTACATTTAGATCCTTAATCAAAACTTAATAGAATACTTAGGGGATTAAGAGGATTACCTCTAGGTCTTGAAGGGTGGATCTACACCTTAGATTGGAAAATTTTCTTCCTCACCTCACTCACACACAACTGGCCACTAGCTCTTCTTCTCTCTCTCTCCTTTTTTTTTTTTTTTTTTTTTTTTTTTTTTTTTTTCCGGTTCCTAAGGGTGAGAGGGAGAGTTGAGAATGAACTAAAATTTTTGGGGTTCAACTAAATAGTCCAAACTCAACCTCACATCACCTATTTATAGGTGAAAAATACCTAATTTCCTACAATTATTTTTATTCTTAAAATTGCATATTAGGGTCTAAAAACAAAATATTTGCTCAAATACCCCCTTAGGTGGCCGGCCAGGTGGAGCAATTTTAGGCCAAAAATCTCTTCAAAGTTATCCACTAAATTATCCAATCAAAAACTTCCACATAATTCCTTCCAATTTCCAAAATTTACATATTCTTTACTTACTTGGCTCCAAGTAATGCCATGTTTGACATTCCCTCCTAATTCACAGTCCATTTTTCTAATAACCCAGATAGTACCAATACTATTTTAACTATAAACAATACAGTCATACTGAACTGCAGTCTAGAATTCATCTGCACTTAACTGGACTGCGTATGGATTTTTCTTAGAACTTGAAACTACTTCGCCCTCATTTATCAAAATATTACTCCTGATTTTTCTAAAGCAATCCCATACCTTATTCTTAACTCTGCATCCGCGATGACGGTTGACTGCAGTATAATTTCAATACTGCTTATTATACTGCAGTACCGTCTTATACCGATCATGAGTTATTCTGGTCATACTTAAGCCAGAATAAAAACATAAATCATGATTCTGCCTTTTTACCAAAAGGCCTTGTTCTTGAAATAATTGATATTCATAATTTTCATGAAACATCACATACACACATAGTACGGACTTAAATTCCTTTATATATAAGGAATCACGAGTCCGTAAAAATTTCGGTTATTACACCACCAACCCCAGATCTCAAAAAACCTGAATATTTCTCAGGGCCTCTCTATCTTCTTTCTCTCTAAAAAATTCCAGAACAGTTCGTTGCTTGGTCAACTATTGTTTTCCCCCCTTATGGAGTGTATTTTATGGAATAAACTAATCTCCTTGTTTCTTGTAATTTATTATTTAATTTTGAATCTTAATTAAACTTTATTATTTTCATCAATTTTTAGGGAAGGCGTTTTTTTCCCTCTTATTTTATGAAAGCACGATCTTCTTCTTTTCCTTCATTTTTTCAAATTTTTTTTTTGTTCCTTGTTTATTTTTGTTTATAAAGTGTCTTTTTTGTTTATTATATTTGAGATTGTGGTATTACTTAATTGACTTTTTTTTTTTAATGTTTCGTCAACGACAGTTGTATTATAAATATTTTATTATTGTATTGCATAATCTTTATCAGTAATAATATGGTAATTGTCTATATGAGAATGACCGTATTACTTAATAGAATAACTTCAAACAACATATTTCAGGTTTTGTCGCTTTTTGGATCACTTTCATATTAATCATGTCATTGAGTAAAAAAAAAAAAAAATCATAATCATAGTTTCATAACATATTGATTAGCTGGTTGGCTGATATAAAAGCCGCCATTATAGATTTTTGTTAAAATATTTTTGCTATTTTGATTATTAGTACTTGAACGTTAATAATATTTTTATTTGATCAAGTAGATTGGTTCACAACTTTGACTTATATTTATGTTAATTTTAAAGAAATAAGTTTGACATGTTGATGATTTAAATATGTATTCATTTTCTGTCGATTAATTTATCAAGTTTAGATCTTATCTTTAAAAATAAAAAAATAAAAAAACACTGTTTCAGAGGTTGAAGTCTTTTGAAAAATGTAATTTTGTTTTGAATCTACAAAAATTAGAATGATCATATACTTCATGTAATCTATGATTTATTTAAGTTATAAAAAAAAATTTCTGAAATTTTGGAGATAAGTTTAAGATCAAAACAAGTAATTATGTTTATAAAGTTAATTAACGACTACATTCAGACCGGGCCATTACAATTGCATCGAGTGCTTTTGTGAAAATGACCTTATAAAAAATCTCATTTGCATAATGACTTTGAAAAATTTTATTTTGCAAAATCACTTCTACGGGTCTTGACTTACAACGCTCTCCTTGCAAGACACTCAAACATAAAATTTAAGCAAGATCGTTATGCTAATTTCACTTTTTATTATTGTCACTCTAGAAATTCCTGAATTTTCATATCTGGTTGGAAGATATAAAAGCCGCCTTTTTAGACTTGGAAGAATTAGTAAATTGGAAGAAGACGTTGGAGAGCGATATATATTTAGTTAATTACTTATAAAATACATTGCGTCGCAATCACTTATTTAATTTGTTTTTGGTTTTTTTCTTAGATGGCTTACTTTGGTATTAAGTTATTAGCAGTTTATGATACATTCAAATGAAGTTATCGCCATATGTAGTTTTTGAATTTTAGCACCACTGACTATTGATCTATGTAGCTTTTTATATATCTTAATTTCTAGTCAATATCTAGCCATGTTCTTTCAATATTTCTCCTCTAAGCAGGGAAAAGCAAGAAACTAAAGCAAATGGCCGTTTTCCCTTTTCTGCTTAAGACCTTTTCATTCCTTTTTTTCTTCCATACAGTTTCCTCCGCGGTTGATAGCATTAGTCAATCTCAATCTCTCAACGATGGCGCAACTCTGGTTTCTAAAGAAGGAGGCTTCGAGTTCGGTTTCTTTAGTCGGGGAAAGTCCAAGAATCGTTATGTGGGAATTTGGTACAAGAACATCCCGGTTCAAACTATCGTTTGGGTAGCAAACGGGTGCAATCCGATTAACGATTCTTCTGGCTTGTTGATGATAAAGGACAGAGGCAATCTTGTGCTTTTGAATCATAACAAGAGTGTTGTGTGGTCGACAAGCTCAACGAAACAAGCCCAGAAACCACTAGTACAACTTCTAGATTCTGGAAATCTTGTGCTTCGAGATGAGGAAGATAGAAACTCGGAGAACTATTTGTGGCAAAGCTTTGACTACCCTTCAGATACAATGTTGCCAGGGATGAAATTGGGGTGGGATTTTAGGACAGGAATTCAGCGGAATCTCACAGCATGGAAGAGTTGGGATGACCCTTGTCCCGGAGATTTCATTTGTCGGATTGAGTTTGGTACACAGCTTCATACATTACCTGAAACTTATATCCTGAAGGGCACCAAAAAATTCTATCGCACTGGATCGTGGTTTGGCCTTAGCTTTAGTGGATCGCCAGAGTTAATGCCTAATACGCTTTTCAACTACAGCTTTGTTTACAACAATTTCGAAGTTTACTACACATATAATCTCAAGAATAAGTCGACGATCTCTAGAATGGTTATGAACCAAACTACAAGCCTCCGTCAACGCCTTACATGGATCGAGTCAGATCAGTCTTGGACACCTTTTGCATCAGTGCCTAGAGACTATTGCGATAAATATGCTGTTTGTGGAGCCAATGCAAATTGTACGATCAATGACAATCCGATCTGTCAATGCCTAAGAGGATTCAAGCCTAAGCACCAAGAGAAATGGAATCTAAGGGATTGGTCTGATGGATGTGTATGGAATAATACTCCAAGCTGCAAGCATAACGATAAGGACGGGTTTGAGAAATTTTCTAACTTGAAACTGCCAGATGCTTCAAACTCTTGGATGGCCGAAAACTTGAACCTAGATGATTGTAGGACCATGTGCTTGAACAACTGTTCTTGTATGGCTTATACCAACTCTGATTTTAGAGGACATGGCAGTGGTTGTGTCATCTGGTATGGTGATCTGATCGATATTAGGCAATTTTCTAATGGTGGACAAGATCTATTCATCCGTGTGCCACATTCAAAGTCGGGTATGTCATATAGCAATTTTGCTACTTCCGCTCCTTTTTTTTTTTAATTTTTTTATTTTTTTTTAATTTTTTATTTTTCCAGCTGTGGGTGGCTAGATATGTGAATTTGGGCTTTGAGAAGCACTACCAAATTGGCCATAGTTCTATTGATTCTGGAGAGACAGTAGTAAATAACAAATCTATTTAAGCAATATCATTTTTACTAAATTAGATAAAGAAAATATCAATATTTTGAAATATTTGAAGTTATAAATAGCAAATTTACTTGGTAAAATAACAAATTTAGTTATCTTAAGTTTAATTATTTTCTTAGTAAATTTTTCTTTGCTGTTATTTATTTTAAATATTTTCAAAACTTACTATTTGCTTCAATTATTTATTTCGATATACTTTTTCTTTCTTGTTGATATTATCGTCTCCAACCAAGTACATTTCTTAATTAACTTGATTTTTGCATATCTTCCGGCTCCAATTTATTACAGGAGGGGATGATCGTATAGTGATATCGGCGATAGTTGTATCTGTCATTGGAGGTGTTTCTGGGATACTCTTACTTGGCTATTGCATTCACCGGAGAGGCTCAAAAGGTATTGATGTATTTTCCTACTCTGTATTATTGTCTTGTCATCTTTGCAAAAAATACGACCACATTTGTTAAGTTTGAGGTGGTAGACCCAAAAAAAAAAAAAAAAAAAAAAAAAAAAAAAAAAAAGAGGTTGTTTGAATTTTTATTCAAACATTTTTGATATAAATATTTAGTTAATATAGTTCTTATTATACAAAATACAGAGCGCCTCTGTACTTTTTACGCAATAACGCTAGTACTCTTTTTTGATCATCTTTGCTTGGACTGAAATTCACAACTAAAATGCATAAGACAAAGCAAACGATATAAAAGTGCTCTTACACATAGATCCAAACGTTGAAATTCACCTCATTTTGAACACTGTTGTTGCTTCAAAACTATTAAGTTGTTTTTTAGTCCTTTCGGTACGTCCGAGATTTCTGAATTTCTGAGAGAATACAGGGAGAAAAAATAAAGCTACTCCGAAAGACAAAGCAAAAGCGGAAGACTTTGAGCTGCCATTCTTCAGCCTTGCTGCAATAAGTACTGCTACAGATAATTTTTGTGTAACTAATAAGATTGGAGAAGGTGGTTTTGGACCTGTATACAGAGTAAGCTTTTTTTTTTTTTTTTTTAAATGACTTTTCAAGAAAATAAACGATTGAAGGAAAGTTTAAAATTTACAAAAAAATGGCAATTGTTTTTGTAAATGTGAGATATCAGGGTAAGCTAGAAGATGGACAAGAGATTGCTGTGAAGAGGCTCTCGTCGAGTTCTCATCAAGGAATAAATGAGTTTAAAAACGAAGTAATGCTAATCGTCAAGCTTCAGCATCGGAATCTTGTAAAGCTTCTTGGTTGTTGCATCCAAGGAGAAGAAAAGCTGCTGATTTATGAGTATATGCCAAATAAAAGCCTTGATTTTTTCATTTTTGGTAAGAACCACTTGTCATTTAATTTGTGGAAATATATATTTTCTATTGTAGTAGTAATATATTTGTACTGCTTGTCTAAATGGACGAAACTCTTTTCCAGATCCACAACAAAGAAAACTATTAGAATGGCCTAACCGGTTCGAAATTTTATGTGGGATTGCCCGAGGGCTTCAATATCTTCATTAAGATTCCAGATTAAGGATTGTACATAGGGATCTCAAAACTAGCAATATTTTACTTGATAATAAGATGAATCCAAAAATTTCTGACTTTGGCATGGCTAAAACCTTCGGAGGAGATCAAACTGAAGGAAAAACCAACAGAATAGCAGGAACTCAGTGAGTATTCTTGAGAGCTTTCTTTAAATAGAAAAATTATCAATGCCATTTTCTTTAGAGGGGCACAATATACACAATATAAGAAATAATTTTTAATTAAATGAGGACATAAGTATAATTTTGTTTTTGTTTTGTTTTGTTTTGTTTTTTTGTTTTTTGTTTTAATTACATTGAGTAAGGAAATTCTTGTGATTTTTCTTAATAAAGGGATAGGATTGAAATTTAAGAGAAACTTTATGCATACAAGGTAAAATTTTAAAATTTGAATGGATGCATATGCCACAGTTGTTTGTATATGACATCGCTGCATATGATGAAGGCATTAAATTTATGTTAATGATGTTCACAGTGGCTACATTGCACCAGAATATGCCTATAATGGTCTTTTCTTGACAAAATCCGATGTCTTTAGTTTTGGTGTAATGGTATTGGAGACTATAAGTGGAAAGAGGAGTATATGCTTTGACCAGGAGAACCACAACCTTACTCTTATCGGGCATGTAAGTATCATAAAGTTGCATTTCTTATTGTCACAAAATCCACAAAGTCATTGTTTATTCTAGCAATCGAATATATGAATGAAACATTGTTTCTTGATATTTCTAGACATGGACGCTGCTAAAAGAAGGAAGACCATTTGAACTAATTGATGCACACTTGAGCGATACACATGACTATCTCCAGCAAGTGTTGCATTGCATACATATTGGTCTTTTATGTGTGCAACAACATCCTATGGATAGACCCGACATGTCATCTGTTGTTTTTATGTTAAGTAATGAGAGTGAGATGCCACAACCAAAACCACCAGGCTATTTCATGAAAATAGTCACAAAAAAGAGATTATGTCTCCGGCAAGCCAGACTTAATGTCAATAAACACGATGACCGTAACTACACTTGGGGGTCGATAAGGTAGCTAATGAACAACAATAGAAACCATGTTTTCATATTTAATGATTCAGCAATCCAGCAAAGAATATTAGGGCTAGTAATCAAGTGGATATGTTCTTTTCTCAAAGAATTGTCCTCCTCTCTTTGAAAGGGCGCTTCTTGTTCTGACGGTGCTTGAAATAATTTTTTCCCTGTATAAACATGTTCAATAATTTTTTATGAGTAACTACTAAACTCAATCACTTGCTGTCGTTATTCTTTAGTTTCTTTGTTGAGGTCTATCCTATAGAGATACTCAAATTGTTATACTCACAGATTGGTGATTGAGCTGAAGGTGTTTTTTTTTTTTTTTTTGAAGATCATATCTCTCTTTTCAAAGAGGACAAAATTTTAAGTGGGAAATTTTTTTTTTTCAATTAAAAATGAAATACGCATTTCATACAGAACATTAGGACAACATTTAGATGGAAGAAGAACAAGGTGACATTGTGATCTGGTGCTAGTTAGAGTTGAACTTATTCATCTGAGCGGCTTTGGCCGCGGTGGCTCTTCTCCCCTCTTCCTCTCTCTGTTTTTTCCTTTAAAGTTGATGTTTTTTCTCATGTCGATTTCTTTTTTTGTTTTGCAGTACTGGTGAAACTCTAGTTATGTTGCTTTATGAGTGATTTATTGTGGCTAATGCCAATGTCGTTCTCTAGATTACTATTAAGAGGTTGGCATTGCTTTTTTTTATTTTTATTTTTATTTTATTTATTTAAGCTTAATGTGTTTTTGTCAGGGTTAGCAGTTTTTGGCATAACACAATGACACAACTATTAAATGACATAAAATAAACAGGTGATCTTCTTTATTTTCGAGTTGACACATACAACACTAATAATAAACAGGTTGACAGGTTACGTTGTGTTCACATGCTTAACATGATTAGTAGTACTATATATATTTTTTGTTTAGATATTTTTAAATATTGGTAATTACAAATATTTTGAAGTTCAGGGTGTTATTCATCTTTTTAATGGAGTTAAGTGTGGTCCGTATGGAATTACCATTAGACTATAAGAATTTTTGACATATATGTAATCATAAGAATTTTTGACATTCTTTTAAAGCGGTGTCAGAAATGATTATTTTGTGTAAATACTTCTTTGTTAAATTGATTGAAGGGTAGTTGAGATTATAAATAGAAAAAATTCTATCCTTAAAGTGTGTAATAAATGGAAAATTTGCATATATTCTCCCAAAACTATGTCACTAGTTCCCTGAACTATAAAATATACATGTTATACCCCTGAAGTTGCGACTTAAATGGGTGGGGAAAGTTACGGGGAAGTCACCGGAAAATCACAAGGAAAATCGCGAGGAAAATTGTGGGAAATTGCCGTATGTCCATCCTTGTCACTATTGGCATCATATCTCCGACCTCCCCGATGGTTTCCCCGATGATCATGACTTGTCAGACTCCTTGTCTTCTCCGGTGAAAAGAAGTTTTGCATAGTGGGTTTTTGGGTGGATTTAAAATTTTCAATAAAATTAAGGATTATTATTATTTAACAATAACTATGTAATTGTCAAAAAGAAGAAAAAAAAAGAAAACAAATCAGTAAACAAATTTATTTTAAAATAATAGATTTACTACGTAACATAATATATTTAGAAAATCCGATATTTGTCAAGTAAATCAAAATATTTACTAGTAAATCTTAATATTATGTGTTTTTGTCTTTGTATTTAAAAAAAAATAAAAAAATAAAAATAATTACTAGTAAATCTTAATATTTATCAATATTTCTATTGTTTAAAAATTGTCAATTTTTTAAGTAAATCAAAATGTTTACTAGTAAATACTAAGAATTACTAGTAATTTAAGTGGTTTTAAAAGTCATCAATTTATCAAAATATTTGTTAATAAATATTAAGTAAATATAGTATTATCAGTATTAAAAATTATCAATTTATTTCCCCAAAAAAATGTAAATTTTTTAAGTAAATCAAAATATTTACTTGTAAATCTTAATATTTACATGTAGGTATAGTATTTACATTGATCTAAAAACAATTAATGAATTAATTAAATCAAATATTATTAATAAATCTTAGTATTTACGTGTAAATATAAATTTACAATAAATATATAGTATTTACGTTAATTTGAAAATTGTCAAGTTAGTAAAATGTAGTATTTAAAACAATTAAAATATAATGTAAAAGGCATCAAATATATTATTTATTAATAAATAATAATATTTACTTAATTTGTAAATAAAAAATATAATATTTACTTGGTAAATTTTTTTATTTTATTCAGTAAATCTACATATTTACGTGTTGACCAATATCATTAAATCAAATATTTACTAAAATATTCAAAAATTACTTAATTTTCATTTTATTGATTTAAGTGATGAAAATAATGTTTATTAGTAAATTCAGTTATAATGCATAGTTTGAAATTGAGAGAAATGACAACATAGCATATTTATAATAAATATTTACCAAGAAATCCAATTATTTACTAATAAATCCAATTATTTTCTTTCCCTTTCAAAAAAAAAAAAAAAAGTCAAATTATTTTATAATTTAATTTTTTTCACAAACAAAATCCACAACTTTCTTTTTATTTACAATGTCCCACACAAAAAATCAATTATTACAGATTAACCCCAAATCCCTAATCAGCCCCAATACGCCGACAGAATCCACTAGCCACCTGCCGGAATACCCACGCCACTCGCCGAGCCTAACACCAATGGATGGAGCCGCCCACCCTCCGTGAAGACTACCTGTAATAGAAAAGCCAAGAACAAAAACAACAACAAAAAAACCGAAAACCAACAACATGATCCCGATTGCCTTCCCCGTAGTTGCAAGAACGGCGACGCTCACTTGCGATTCAAGATCCAGACCACAGGACCTTGCGACCTCCTTCAATCGGCGAGACAGTCCTTCACGAACACTCATCAACAGAAAATACAAGCTTTCCGTAGGGCATCGCGATCTCACCTCGTCGCCATGGGGATCTCATCACAGTCACAGCGGTCGCCGCCGTCACGTCGTCGAGATTCTCCGCCCGCCATCGATCTGTGTAGAGAGAGAGGGAGTCCAGTCTGGTAGAGAGAGAGGGGGAGAGATAGCAAGACTAGAGAGAGAGAGAGAGAGAGAGAGACAAAAGGGTGAAGAGAGAGAGAGAGTGAGGAGGGAGAAAAGGGTAAAATTAGAAATGTAAATCTATTTTTATAGAATAATGAAAATATGCTAATAATTTATTATCATTTAAAATTGTGCTATAATTTTTATAAATACATTTCAAACATGTTATATGGTATAAATTCTTCATAACATCTAATATTGTATAATTATCTTATACTTATTAACTCTTTTAGAATAGGTAAACAACATTTATTTTATATTCTAATAAAATAATATGTATCTTTTCCCTCACGCACTATGTTTAGTTTTGTTTTCTAGTTGAAATTTGGTTGTTGTTGTTTCACTGACAAAGTTAAAAAAATTTTGTTGGAGACTAATAACCATATTAAACATTTAATCAAAATTGATAATTACTAGAAACTACTATAATTCTTGAAGAGTTTTTTTTGTATTGAAAATGTTGTGCACGATCAGATGTAGCCAATGAAGAAGTAGGGAGGTTTAAGCCCCACTTAAATTTTCGTTTTCTCCACTTAAAAATGAAAACTTGATCATAATAGTCCACTAATTATCTATTATATAGTTATTAGCTCACCTAATTAAAATTAGGGAATTAGAGATTAATAATTTTTTTTATGAAGTTTTTTTTTTTTTAACAAATTGTCATAGTTTTTGAAAATTAGTTAAAAGATCCTTTTGTTTTGTTTTTTTTTTTTTTTCCCTTTCAAATAGGCAATCAATTTTCTAAAATGATCAGTCACTGGTTGATCACATAATATTGTTAATTTAATAAATTAGTTATTAGTCGTATTTAATTATTGATTGACCATAGTATAAATCACCATCTTTCAAGTCGATCACTAATTGACTATTGTTAATAACTTATTGACTAAATCTGAAAAAAAGAGACAAACTACCATTTTACTAAATAAAAAAAAAGCTCGGCCATTTATTTTACTGCATGAAAAAATAGATTACCTAACCTAATTTCCTAAAAATTTATGACTTCTCCACAGTAAATAGTATCATTATGAGACTAGGTCCAAGCTATAAACTTTCAGGAGTGTGCGAGTTAAATCAAAACTTTAAAATAAAAAGATATTGTACTTAGCTTTTGGTTCTAAGGCTCAAACTTAAATTTTTCATCTAGATTCTTGTCTTTTTTAAAAAGACAATAAAAATTATAACTAATTTTTAAAAAGTCAACAAATATCAATTTAAAATTTTCATTAACTCAAAGGCAAGCTAAAACTCTTATAATGCTTAATTTTCTTTTATATTTGGGTGTTTTTTTTTTTTTTTTTTGTTGGGGGGGGGGGGGAGGGTGCGATTCCATGTTCATGTCCCATTGGTGACTCATCATGATCGTTTAACATTGATGTCGTTTTTCATCTTATTCTCCGTTTAGAGACTCCTTTGAAAACTATGTTTTCAAAAGTTATTTTATCATTTTCCTTTAATTTTCCTATTTATTTTTTAAAATATTTTTAAAAAAACTCAAATTTTAAAAATCCATAACTTTATCATTTAAAATCTCATTAAGTCGAAATAATATTTTTTTTTTTTTGAAATTGCATGAAATTTTGAGAAGAATAAAACAATATCCATATTGTTATTTTTTTTTCAAACACATTTTAAGTTTTTACATTTTTTCACTTGAAATAATTTATTTTCACCAAAATTACATTTTCAAAACTCAAATTATTTTTAACTTCTACCGTCACCAAATTTCCGTTCTTGGCTCATTTTCATTAGTGTCGTTTTCCCTTGTATGTCGTTTTGAGTCGATGTCAAGATTCCTAATTTCCAGGTCTCTTTTCTCATCTTCCCCTGTTCTCTTTGACCCGCAGCTGTTACAACGCCTGCAATTCTCTGATTCGCTTCAAGCCATGAATTTTCTGAACGACAAGGATGAGACTTTTGTGGAATTACGGCAAAGGAGTGTAATTTCGATGCTGGTTTTATGTGGGGATTTTCGTTTTTTCCCTCTTCACATGCGCATCCAAAGCAGAGCAATGGTGGGTCTCTCAAGGTAATCTTTGAGCTTTAAGGTAGTTCGATTTTTTTTTCCTTTATTTTTTTTTAAGATCATGTTCTGTTTGGTTGCAGAAAAAATGGGTTGTCTTATTTTCCTCTGTTTTGTTCGAATCCAAGCTCTGTTTGTCCAAATCTGTTGATAAAAAAAAAAAAAAAGGAGCATATGGGCATATGTGAGTTTGTTCGTTCGTTCGTTCTTTTTTCTTTTTTCCTTTTTCTCATTTGTTAATTAGATTGAACGGTCATAGATTAGAGATTATGAATACCAAAGGCCAAGCTTTTTCATTTTTTCTCTCTCTCTCTATGTTTTTTTATTTTTTATTTTTTTATTTTATTTTATTTAAAAAAACAGTTAAAAGACGTAAAGCTTTTGGACAATTGACAAGTGGGTTTACTACGTGGCATTTTTTAAAATTAACTTGTTACGTGTTGAATACCATATTATGGTTTTGAAGATGGTCATTATTTTCCTCTCTATAAAAAAATTTCTAAGTTGTGTTGGGCACAGATTGTCGTTTTTAATCATTTAGTCTAAAGGTTTAAAATATCCTCTTTTGACTCGAAGACTATTAGAACAAGCAGGACAAAGAATTGTATATATGTACTTTTTTTTTTGGTAGCAAGTAATGTATTCAAGGAATTTTCTTTTGTAAAGTAGTTTCTTTTTTATTTTTATTTATTTATTTATTTATTTGTTAGACTAGAAGTTAAAAGTCGTTGATAAGATTCCACCATGAGTGGGTCATATTTTGAAACTATCATTTTGACACATTCAAAACGAACGTGGTAAAATATGAGTTTCACGCAGTTGAATAACACCAAACAATTGTCTGCTAAATAATGATAAAAATCTGATTATGTTCTTGAACTGTCTCGGTTATTTTCCTTTCCAGTTTCAGTTGAAGTTGGCATTTAAGTTCAAGTGGTGAAATTCATCTTTTACTTCATTAGATGATGTTTTGGACGTTTTCAGCTGTGAGGTTGGAGTAAAGGGTTTGCCGGTGAAGAATTTTTGATGAAGGTAACACCTAGCTGACTACCGGCATCATCCAAGGTACATTCTCAGAGCCGAAACACGGGGTCTATCTTATATTTGTATCATCTAAGCCGAGTTTGCGACAACTAGAAACAAATGGCCGGTTTTACTTTTGTGCTTATAACTGTTATTTTCCTATTTCTCTTGCATACAACTTCCTATGAAGTTGATCGCATCAATCAATTCCAATCTATCAGTGATGGCGAAACGCTGGTCTCTAAAGAAGGCGTCTTTGAGCTTGGTTTCTTCAGTCCAGGAACTTCGAAGAAACGTTACATGGGAATTTGGTACAAGAACATCCCAATTCAAACTGTTGTTTGGGTTGCAAATAGATGCAACCCTATTTATGATTCATCGGGGTTGCTTACGGTCAATGGCACAGGAAATCTTGTGCTTTTGTACCAAAATAAAAGTGTTGTTTGGTCTACGGGTTTGTTTAAACAAGTTGAGAAACCAACAGCACAACTTCTAGATTCTGGAAATCTAATACTAAGAGACGACGCAGATAGAAACTCAGGGACTTATTTGTGGCAAAGCTTTGACTATCCTTCCAATACGATTTTACCGGAAATGAAAGTTGGGTGGGATTTGAGGACAGGTCTTAAACGCCATCTAACTGCATGGAATAATACGGAGGACCCTTGTCCTGGTGGTCTCACTTATGGGATTCAGTTTGATCCACAGCTTAATACAATACCTGAAGATTTTCTCAGGAAGGGCTCAGAAAAATTCTATCGTAGCGGACCGTGGAATGGCCTTCGTTTCAGTGGAGGTCCAGAACTAAGGCCAAATTTTCTCTACAATTTCAAGTTTGTTTGCAACGATGATGAAATGTATTACACATACAACGTCAGGATTAAGCCGATAATCGTGATATTAGTTGTCAACCAATCCCCTAGCATGATTCAACGACTTAGATGGATTGACGCAGATCAAACTTGGAGGGCTGAAGCATCATATCCTAGAGAGTACTGCGATAACTATGGCATATGTGGCGCCAATGGAATTTGTGATCCTAGCAACAGTTCAAGCTGCCAATGCCTAAGAGGATTCAAGCCCAATTCCCCTGAAGAATGGAATTCAATGAACATGTCTGGAGGATGTGTACGGAATTATCCACCGAGTTGTGAGGAGAAAGAAAAAGACGGAGTTGCCAAACTTTCTGGCCTGAAACTTCCGGATGCTGCACATTCATGGATGAACACAAGTATGAACTTAAAGGAATGCAAGGCAAAATGCTTGAGCAACTGCTCTTGTACGGCGTATGCAAACACAGATATCAGAGGTAAAGGCAGTGGCTGTGCCATCTGGTTTGGCGATTTAATTGACATCAGACATTTTCCTGGTGGTGGACAGGATCTTTATGTTCGAATAAGAGCTTCGGAGCTAGGTAGATGCTGATTCTGTTTGAGAAAAAAAATGTCAAGTTCATTTACTTTACTCTTATGTTTTGTTTGTCTTTGGACTACAAGTTTGAGTTTAATCAGTTTTATGTGTTGAACTAAATAATATTAAGCAAAAGCTGATCGGGACGTGACAGCAGTGATTGTGGCAAGTGTTATCGTAGTAGTATCTGGAATATTCTCTGCTGGATATTACATTGGCAGGATGGCATTAAAAGGTAATATTACACTTTTCCCGATCATTTAAAAAAAAAAAACCTTATGACCGTATTGTCAATTTGAACTTCTTAAGGCTATTCATGCTTTCAGTTGAAGTCATTCTGAAGTTCTTATTTCTCATATGCAATATGAAAATCATCTTTACACGTTATTATCTCTTTTTATTTGCTAATTCTATGATACTAAACAGGGAATAATAGGAGAATAACTCCGGACAATGGCGGCCGGGAAGTAGAATTGGAGCTCTTGTTGTTTGATCTGTCAACATTAGCTACTGCCACTGATAGTTTTTCGATGAACAATAAGCTTGGTGAAGGTGGTTTTGGACCTGTGTATAAAGTAAGCTATTTGTATGCCACTTTACTAACAAGACTGTGAATAGAAAAAAAAAAAGGAAAATGGTTTAGTATCATGAGATGATTTCTCTCTTTCTTTCCGTTCACATGATACTTCAGGGTATGTTAGAAGATGGAAAAGAAATTGCTGTGAAGAGACTTTCTATGAGTTCTGGACAAGGAGTAGACGAGTTTAAAAATGAAGTAGCACTAATTGCAAAGTTGCAGCATCGAAATCTTGTGAAACTTCTTGGTTGCTGCATCCAGGGAGAAGAGAAACTGTTAGTCTACGAATATATGCCGAATAAATGTCTAGACTCTTTCATTTTCGGTTAGAATCCATCTGAATCTTACAATGCTAACACGTACTAGTGGGATGAACATTTGATGTTTTGTCTATTTCCAATGATCTTTTGGTTCGATTACCTACATTAACTTAGGGAAGTTACTTTTCAGATCAAGTGCAAGGTAAACTATTAGATTGGCCTAAGCGCTTCCAAATTATATGTGGTATTGCACGAGGCCTTCTATATCTTCATCAAGATTCGAGATTGCGAGTAATACATAGAGATCTCAAAGCTAGTAATGTTTTACTTGATATTGAGATGAATCCCAAAATTTCAGATTTTGGTATGGCTAGAACTTTTCGAGGTGATCAGCTGGAAGGAAACACAAACAAAGTAGTGGGAACTTAGTGAGTAGTCCAAAAATGCAATCTAGTATTTGCTTTCCAAATAGATGATATTCTTTGTTTCACAAAAACCATTCAGATGTTGATTTTGATATGCTTGCAGTGGCTATATGGCACCAGAATATGCTTTCAATGGCCAATTCTCAATCAAGTCTGATATCTTTAGCTTTGGTATAATGGTCTTGGAGATTATGAGCGGAAAGAGAAGTCGAGTCTTCCGGCCACAAAACGACAGCCTTACACTCACTGGATATGTAAGTGTTGAGAAACTGCATTATTTACTTTGTTATGTTGATCTCTAAGGAATATGAAATTTTGGTTTTGAGGACAAGTATGTTTTATCCACAATTTTTGAGAAATAGATGAAAAGTACTTGTGAAGTTGGAAATTAGATTTTTTTTTTTTTTTTTTCATTTAAGTAAACCGCCTTTTTTTCCTTCTAAACTAAAAATGTAGTCCTTGACATTGTTCCCCTCCCCTCTTCTGAAATAGTAGACTCGTCTAATCCTTTGAATGAAAAGACGCAACTTGTTGTCGCGATAAAATCAACATAATCTTTCCATGTACAAAATCAACATTGGAGGGATCTACTTTTTCAAAGAAAAATGGGTTGTGGGGATGGGTGTCGCGGGAGGTCTCTTTTTCCATTGCATAAAGGAAGCAATTGATTGTTTCTCAACATCTCCGTATTAAAAGTCTAACTTGGTGAACTACGAGTTTCTTTCAGTTTGTACCTTTATAAAATTTACTATGTACAGCAGAATGATATTCTTGTTTGGAATATTCTAGGCATGGAAACTGATGAAGGCAGGCAGGGAAATTGAACTGCTTGATGCTTGCTTAAAGGACTCGCACGATTCATTCGAAGTGTTGCGCTGCATCCATGTCAGTCTCTTATGTGTCCAACAACGCCCCGCGGATAGACCAACCATATCATCCGTAGTTGTTATGCTGGGTAGTGAGAGTGAGCTTCCTCAACCTAAGAAACCAGGCTATTTCATGGAAACAGACCTACCACAAGAGTGTCTGGAGGCACCTCCAACAAACAATATAACCATGTCGGTACTGGAGGGTCGCTGAGGACTATTCTCTATTTATACATGACAAATACATTACCTGAAATTCCGAACTACGTTCAATTTATGTTTGATTTTTGCCTCTGTTTTATGTGTTCTTGGTCTACTACAAAAAGCATGCAAGTACAATGGCTAGTGAGATTGTGAATTTGTCGGTTTCTTGTACCATTTGTGGGAAACTTGGTTATTTAACACTGCTGAACTGAGGTAAAATTTTGATTTGCTCCAGTCATTTGTCTTTGACCACCTAATCAGGTCTACAAATATTTCCCATTTAGCTTGTACATTCATACGACACTCATTTCCTGTTAGTTGTGGAGATCATAATTCAGATAGTCATATAAAAAAAAAAAAAAAAAAAAAAAGCAAAGCAGTGACAAAAAAATTTGGGTGTAAATCTGATTAGGAACAAATTTCTAGTGTTATTCATATATTTTTTTCATCCCATATAGTTTTGTACATTATGGTAATTTTGTTTGGAACAGCACAACGTTATTGTATGAGCGGTGATATGATTCATGAATGAAATTTAAATAAATTTATATCCGCTTAGGGATGTTTTTTCCAATTTCCATGAAGTTTCAAACACAGCTTTTTTTTCTTTTAATAAAAAAAAAAAACCAGGGATCGACTCTTAAGAGTGAAATAATCAGAGCTCCAACTTCCTCATTCTTAAACATCTATCATTTTTATTGTGGTCTAAAAAATAAAATAACTCAACTATAACAACTATCATTCCACTTAATGATTTCCATAAGATTTCAAATCTGCTGTCTCTATTTAGCTGTCTCTGTAGCTGTTCTCCCGCAAAAAATTTGACACCTCGTCAAAGGTTTCCACAACAGAACGGAGTACAAACGGAAAGGCTCCTTTTTGCCCATTTTTTAATTACTGTCGCTAAACCTTTTTTTTTTTTTTTTTGCCTCTCTTTTTTTTTGTCTTTTGTCTTTTTTTTTTTTTTTTTAGGGATCCTTAAATCTCAGTTAAACCCCTTGAGAGGCCTCTTGTAATGGATTGAAGCCACCAGCTACCATCGAAATGTTGTCGTCGGGCCTTCCCTGGTCATCGTTTTCTCACATTGAAGAGCTATATGGGGTGCAGAAGTTGTAGGTAAGAGATCTAATGCCGAAATTGGGTGGTTTTATTTTATTTTATATTTTTCTTTTAACTTCATGTCCTTCTTCGTCTGGGGAAAAGAAAAGAAAAAAGGATCTATGTCCAGAGGCTTTTCAGGGTTTGAAAGGAGTTTTTCATCTTCATTTTTTTTTATCTGAAGATTCTGAAACTCGAAATATTTACAAAATGGTAATTTAAAAAAAAAAAAAATTCTTTAACTTGTTTGTGTTGAAGCATGAATAAGTATGGTAGAAGGAACCCATCAGCACCATTGTTTCGTTTCTGTACTGTTCAGGCCTTCATTTGTCATTTTTCTGTTAGAAAATATCCACAGCAGATACTCCCCATATACAAATATTGAATACTATAACTACTACTAATGAAAAGAATACATACAAATATTGAATACTATAACTGCTACTAATGAAAAGAATACATACAAAAATTGAATACTATAACTACTACTAATGAAAAGAATACCTAATTAAAAGAGCAAAGAAAAGCAACACACCAAAATTTACGAGGTTTTTGGGCACCATAGTAGCAACAGACCACTTCACTAATCACTCAAAAGAAATATTTGGCAATCACACACTACTTAGGATATCATTGTTAAAGGACCTCCTCAAATTTTTAGTAAGGAAGATAAATTTTTTTTATGATGATCAAACTAGTAGGAGCTAGGCCCTTTTTATACAGGCTAAAGACCCAAGTCCCCTTTAAACATAAGGAATGTGGGACTTCCTACAAACAAGCCAAAAAGTCAACAAATCTCCTCCTTGGCGCATTTGTCAGTCCCACTCAACTTCCTCATGCAAGCAAAGTAGTCTTCAGTAGTGCTTTCAAATGCACCTTCTGGTGCCAACTCAAATCTGCAGGATGTTGATCAAGTCCAAACAATGTTTGAACTTGATGCTGTCACCACCTTGGTCATCATATCTGCAGGATTCTCCATAGTCATAATCTTTTGGATAAGTATACCACCTTCTTCAAGAATTTCCCACACAAAGTGATAACGACGTCGATGTGCTTCATCCTTGTATGATAAACTTGGTTCTTTGCTAAGTGAATAGCACTCTGACTATCACAATGCACCATGATGTGCTTTTGACCAACTCCCAAGTCTTCAAGCAGAACTTGAAGCCAAATTGCTTCCTTAACAGTCTCTTTAATTGCCATATACTCTGCCTCTATCTTAGACAAAGCAACCGTGGACTGCTAGGTAGACTTCCAACTAATTGGCGCATTAGCCAAAGTAAACAAATAGATAGTAGTTGATCTTCATTTATCCATATCACCAGCATAGTCAGAATCACAATATCCAACTACATATTGACCAACTCCATCATCCTGCTCAAACACTAAACCAACGTCTATGGTGTTTAGAATGTACCACAGAATCCATTTCACAACTTGCTAATGTCCTTTGCCAGGATCATGCATATACCTGCTCACAACTCCAACTACTTGCGAAATATCTGGCATTGTACACACCATAGCATACATCAGGCTCCCAATCGCATTAACATACAGAACTTTCTTCAAGTATTCTCATTCTGCTTCAGTCTTAGGAGATAACTGGGCACTTAGCTTTAAATGAGGAACAAGTGGGGTACTTATAAGTTTTGAGTTTTCATTCATACCAAAACGTTGTAGCTCCTTTTTCAGATATTGCTTCTGAGTCAAACAAAGCTTGCCTCTCGTTCTATCTCTACTTATCTCCATCCCGAGAATCTTCTTGGCTTCACCTAAATCCTTTATCTCGAACTGTTGATTCAACCGAGCCTTCAATTTCTCTATCTCCGATTGGTTCTTCGCTGCGATCAGCATATCATCAATGTACAAGAGTAAGTAGATGTAAGATCCATCCTGTAACTTGTGCAAACACATAGTGATCAATTTTCTTCTAGTGTACTTCTGCCCCATCATGAACCTGTTAAATCGCTTGTACCACTACCTCGAAAATTGCTTTAATCCGTACAACGATTTGTTCAGCTTGCAAACCCAATTTTCTTTTCTAGCAATCTTGAATCCTTCTAGCTGAGCCATGTAGAGTTCCTCCTCCAAATCACCGTGTGGGAATGCAGTTTTAACATCAAGTTGAGCTAGTTCCAAATTCAACTGTGTTACCAAGGACAACAAAATTCTAATGGAGGAATGCTTCACAACTAGAGAAAAAACCTCATTATAGTTGATTCCTTCCTTCTGAGCACAGCCTTTAGCCACCAGTCTTGCCCTCCACCTACCGCGGGGTATCCTCCACCTGTTTTGAAGTTCCATCGGTTTGAACAACTCCATTTATCACCTTCTTCAAAAAACCATTCATAAAATGCAACGTCTCTGCAAAAAATTATTTTCTTTGTTTTTGGACACCAAAGACAGTATCCCTTCACTCCAGAGGTGATTCCCATAAAAAGATCCTTTTTCGCCCTTGGATGTAACTTTGATTCCTTAACATGATAATATGCAGTGGAACCAAAAAAATTTAAGGAATTATCATCTGTTGTAGGTTTTCTAGACCATACCTCAACGGGTGTTTTACCACCAATTGCGGACGATGGCAAACGATTTACATGGTGACGCGCGTATGTTACAGCTTCAGCCTAGAATTGTTCGCCCAACCCAGCATTGGACAACATACATCTAACTTTCTCCAATAGAGTTCGATTCATGCGTTTTGCCACTCTATTCTGTTGTGGTGTTTTTCTGACCGTGAAGTGCCAAACAATTTCGTGCTCATTGCAAACGTTAGACAATGGATCACTCGTATATTCTCCACCATTGTCAGATATAAACAGCTTGATCTTTCTACCCGTCTCGTTCTCAATCATATTTTTCCACTTAAGAAAAACTCCAGGCACTTCATCCTTAGTCTTCATAGTGTACACCCAAACTTTCCTGGAAAAATCGTCAATAAAGGTGACAAAGAGTGTTTACCTCCCATGGACGTTGTCTTGGAAGGTCCCCATATATCTGAGTGAACATAATCCAAAATACCTTTCGTATGGTGGATAGTAGTGTCGAACTTCACTCTCTTCTGCTTTCCAAGAACACAATGCTCACAGAAATCTAACTCGCAAGTCTTTGCACCTTTCAATAATCCTTGCTTCACTAGAATTTGCAAGAATTTTTCACCAACATGTCCCAAATGCATATGCCACAACCTGGATACTTTGAACTTCTTATCATCACCAAAAGTTGTTGCAACTACAGCTGTCCCAATTGTTGGAAAAATCGAATCCGATATCAGATAACATTTATTATCGTTAAGATAGCTATGGATTCCGTATCTATGAATCTTGATTTCTCCATCCATAAGTCATGCACCCAAAACACAAGTATATTGACCATGAATTAACAGTGTCTCACCTGTAGTGTATTAAAGTACATAAGTCATGGATACGAACTCAAGTAATCATTTCAGGATTAAGATTAATGCAGGATGATAATCAAAGTGTCATTGATTCTTATAAACAGAATTATTAAACCGAATCAATTAACACTTTAGGTCCAGTCCAATGTCATACCTCAATACTGGTATACATTAAAGTTTCTACTCGGAACCTATCCGATGGTCAAGACAAACCATCCCTTCAAGGAAGTAGACAACCTTTACAATCTTATCATGAATAAGATCCCCAAATCTTATTCCATCGATTGCGGACTATTTATTTAGACTGTTATTAAATTACCACGTCTTCTATGTATACCCCGTATACATATGGTAATTCGATAAATTACCAACAGCCTAAGAGTATTTTAAGTTTGCTCAAAATAAACATACAATTAACAAATGAAAGTAAATAGGACACAACTTATTAAACATGAATAACCTCCTCTTATTAATATCAAAATGTCATATTTACAGAAAATCCCTAATATTGATTTTTTATCCTTATGGCACATTTAGATCCCAACACCAATAACTGTACTACCTTGGTAATAGTACAAATTATTTCTTTTGATGCCTTCCATCACCACGAGTGTGCCAGAAGTAGCTTTCAGAATTCCATCTTGCATGGTCACAACTATGCCCTTGGACTCCAAAGCTCCCAAAGAGATGAGATTCTTTTTCAAATTCGGCACGTACCGAACATCCTTCAAAACTCTGGTTGATCCATCATTGTTCTTCAGTTGGATTGAACCTATCTCGATTGTCTTACAGGCATTGTCATTGCCCATGTAAATAGCTCCACCATTTAGTTCCTCAAAATCGAAAAACCACTCCCGGACGGGAGACATATGATAGGTGATGCCACTCGTTCGAGTGAAATGTTGAAGGTGATGCCACCAATGACAGATCTGAGCTATCACTATCACATTCAGCTTCACATACATCTTGAACATCTTTTCCCTTCTTCTTCTTCAGCTTTGGGTTGTCTTTCTTCTAGTGTCCTTTCTCACGATAGAAAGCACACTCATCTTTGGCATGTCTGGTTCTCAAATGAGATTTCCCTCTTCTTCCCTTCGTCTGGCTTTGCGAACAGCCTCTTGCTACCAATGCTTCTTCTGTTGATGCTAACCTACTTTCTTTCTTATTCTTTTTCCTAAGTTCATGACTGTACAAAGCAGCACAAACTATAGCAAGAGAAACATCATCCTTCCCATGAAGTAGAGTAGTCTCTAAATGTTCAAACTCATCAGGAAGAGATTGCAATAACATCAAAGCCAAATCCTCATCATCAAAAGATACATCTATATTAAGCAAGTATGCTACTAGCTGGTTAAAAGCAGTATTGTGGTTGTTCATGGATGTACCTGGGCGGTACTCAAAACGGAACAATCTTTTTTTCATGAGGAGCTTATTCTAACCACTATTCTTCATAAATTTGTCCTCCAATGCCTTCCACAACTTATGCACAGAAGTGTTGTTCTTGAATGCATACTTCTATTCTCTAGACAGGCATGATCGAATTGTACCACACGCCAAGCGGTTGATGGTCTTCCACTCCTTTCAATCAACATCATCTGGTTTATTTTCTTCGATAGCGATGAGTAGACCTTGCTGGAAGAGATAATCTAGCACCTCGCCCTACCACATGCCGAAATGACCTATACCATCAAATACCTCCACCACAAATCTTACATTTGGCATTATAGTCCTTGCCAATATGGATGAGGACATTGATGTCGTGGTTGTGGTTGTGGTTGCAGTTGTGGTTGGTTCCATCAGAGGTGGAACTTCTGTCGCTATTTCGAACTCAAACTATAGTATTTAAACAAACAGGCCTAATGTAAACCTTCAGCTCTAATACCACTTGTTAGGAAATATCCACACTAGATACTGCCCAAATACAAATATTGAATACTATAACTACTACTAATGAAAAGAATACCAAATTAATAGAGTAAAGAAAAGGAAAGAACACACCAAAATTTACGAGGTTCAATAATTCAACTACGTCCCTAGGCATGATAGTAGCAGCAGACAACTTCACTAATCACTCAAAAGAAATATTACAACTTTGGGGCAATCACCCATTACTTAGGATATCCTTGTTATAGGACCTCCTCAAATTTTGAGTAAAGAAGAGAGAAATTTTTGGGACGATCAAACTAGTAGGAGTTAGGGCCTTTTTATATAGGCTAAAGAACCAAGTCCCATTTATACATAAACAATGTGGGACTTCCCACAAACAAGCCAAAAAGTCAACAAATTGGGGGGTGATACCAATTGTTAGGAAATATCCACTAGTGATACTCTCCAAATACAAAATTGAATATTATAACTACTACTACTGAAAAGAATACCAAATTAAAGGAGCAAAGAAAAGGAAAGAACACACCAAAATTTACGAGGTTCGGCAATTCACCTACGTCCCCAAGCACCACAGCAACAACATACCACTTCACTAATCACTCAAAAGAAATATTACAACTTTCGGGCAATCACCCACTACTTAAGATATCCTTCTTAAAGGACCTCCACAAATTTTGAGTAAGGAAGAGAGAAATTTTTGCGATGATCTAACTAGTTGGAGCTAGGGCTTTTTTATATAGGCTAAAGACTTAAGTCCCCTTTATACATAAGCAATATGGGACTTCCCACAAACAAGCCAAAAAGTCAACAATTTCAACAAGACTCGGGGAAAGAGAGAGAGTTAGAGAGGGAGGGAGGGGGGAAGGGAGGGAGGGAGAGGGGGGGTGAGATTATACTGAGAGCTGACAACTAAAAATGAAAAAGGAAAACAATTAAACAAGATTTGGGTTAGTGCTCTGTTTAAAAAAAAATTAAAGGAAAAAAGATCTTCTCCGTTTATATCTGTTAACACCCTCATTGTAAATAGCTGATGTGGAAATTTTGATGAGGTGTTGAATTTAGTTGGGAAACAACAAAGAGAATGACTAAACGGGAACATTAGATCTGGACATATTTTAACGGTTCGACCTCCAAAATGAGACACTTCCATTACCAAGCCAATTTTTGGAACATATTAAGCATGTGTTTGGCTGCACAATCCAAACCTTAGAATTACAATTCAATTTTTGTATTTTTCTCTTAGCTTCACTATTTACAAAGTTTTATAATTTAAACTTTTAAAGTCCATAACTTTGCATAGATAAGTCCAAATGAGAAATTTTTTAAAAATTGCATAGAATTTCGAGACGAACGAAACAAACTTCATATTGATTTTTTTTTTCCGAACACATTTCAAGTTTTTACACATTTTAATTCAAGCAATTTAAATGCCTCGATAAACGCACAAATAATCCAAACCCAAATTCTACAATCCAAACCTTAACACCAAACTCATTCTTAATTGCAAGAAGAAATAAAAATGTGGCGAGTATTAGCTGCCAGTACTAACTTGGAAAAATTAGAAAATTGCTAGAAGTTGTTGAGCAATATATAATTAATTACCCTACGTTTGGAATAGAGGTTGAGTTTGAACTCAACTGTACTTTACGGTTGGTTTTTTTATTTTTTATTTTTGAAAGAAGTCAACAAAAAATTATAACTAGTTTTTAAAAGTCAACCAATTTCAACCTAAAAATTTCATTCAATTTCAAACTCAACCTGAACACCAAACGCACTCTTAATTTCTTAAAAAAACATATTATGCTGCACCAATCACTTATTACAATTTGGTTATTGTTTTATTGGAGCATGTGCCTGCTTTAGAATAGTATTTACTTTATTAGAACTCAAAATTTTCAACCAACTTTTGTCTTTTCCTAAAAAGTCAATAAAAATTATAATTATTTTTTAAAAAATCAATCAACTACAACTTAAAAATTTCATCTCTAACAAACGAACCAAACGGAGGCTTGATGTCATGACTCGATATATTGAGACAATTTACTGCTAATTTCGAAAACAGATATTAGAAAAATTTAGCAGAAGTTTGAGACCATGAATAATAAAAATTTTAAATTTTCATAGTCGTTCTTAGCTTTATTTATTTAATAAAAAAAGTAGAAAATGGGAGATTTACCATCATCCGATTAGTCGATAACTCTTGAATTTCTTGGAAAAACTTCCCCCGAATCTAGAAACGATTCAAATCCTTTGATTTCACGTTCTTCCATAACTAATCTTTGTTGCTTGATTGAACAAATGAGTAAGTGTTTCTATTGATGGAAAGATTTTCACACTCACATTTTTTTATTTTTTTGGCTCTCAACACGTGAGAAAAACAAAGAGTGTAAAAGAGAACTTTTCTCTCTTAGGGAGTAAGATACGTTACACAAGAATTCCATCTTCCACTTTAAATATTCCCAAAATTTAAAATTGAGACCGATTCAAAAGTAGAAACTTATTATATTAATTGTTTGGACAATAAATAAATATTTGTGATTATAAAATAATTAATGTAAACACTCCCTTTTATATTTTATATATATCTCATAATTAGTGAGTATAAATTCAATCCATCCAATAAACTTGTTGAATAGCATTACAAAGATAGTGTGAGGAACTATGGACCTTTAATTTCAAACTTCAATAAATTTGATAATTAATCAAACTTTTAATTTTATTTATCAACTTTGTTAATTCCAAAGTTATTCAATCAAAAACTTGGAAGTGCACTCTTAAAATCACATATAAAAAATTACTCAAAAAAAAAAGTCGTCCATTTGATATAGCCATTACATATATATTGATCAACCATAAATAATTAATATTTAGAGCTAGGTAAATTCCATGTAACTCTCTAATTACATCTTCATCATTGAGTACCATTAGTTCTCTATTGAACGATAAATTCGTGAAATTAATCACGAATTGAGCATTCATACTATTCAAGCTCCGAATCAACACACAAGGAATTATCTGCTTCTTTAAAAGAAGGAATGAATTTCATCTTGTAATATTAACATCCAAGGCTATAAACTTCATAATATCTCCAAAATACAAGGAATAAGATTAGATACTTCAAATCCATATCGAGTAAATCAAAAGACATGAGTCGATAAATATGAGTCTGCTAATAAGTCATGGTTAAGATCATTCTATATATGATCATCGGTTGACGTGATTAGGATCTGCTATATTTGATGAAAATTATTAATAATTCGTATCACGTCATGTCCCCGTCCTATGTAATTACATTATGTATAATTCATTCGTTAAATTATCTCGCTACATTAACGGTTCAAATAAGACCATTCTATTCATAATGATAATGATATTAACTAAAAATATTTAATTAAAAATTCTATAGTTTAAATGGTTAATCAATTAAATAATTGATTATTTCTTACGGACCGTTTTAATTATCATTATTAGATATTATTCTCTTATATATAACTTTTATATATGTTATTTGAGGTTACACAGAGAATTATAGATAATTATAAAATTTTAATGATATTCATAAAGTATTCAGAATGCATGCATAAAAATTATAATGAAAATTTTAACTTTATTTATTCAAAATAAATAATATCCAAAACATGCATAAATCCCAACAATTACATACCACTAAGACAACAAGCGGGTATTAGCTGCCTTTGTCGTCTTGGAAGAAACATATTGGAAGAAGTCGCTGGAGAACGAATTTAAAAATGCTTTTGTTGATTACTTTAAAAATACATTGTTTTACCAATCACATCTTAGGTGCTTTTTTTTTTTTTTTTGGGCTCTGCATTTTAGCATCACTGACAATTGACTTATGTAATCTTTATATATATACTAGTTTTTAGGCACGTGTAGATTTAATTCATTGATTTTTTTTAAAAAATAAATATATAAATGTTAATTTTTTATGAAATAATTTGTAGAAGTTAAATTTTGAAGAAATCAATATATTTTCTTAATTTATTTATTGTCTTCTAAAGAAGAATTTAACTGAATGAAATAACCTCTAATTAAAATAGAACATAACAATTTGAAGAATTATAAAAAATAAAAAAATGTTGAGATATATTTGAAAAAAGTTATTTTAATAGGGAAAATTAAAAAGTGAAATGTATTTTAAATGAGCCAATTATAGATATGTAAAACTTTTGGGGAGAAAAAGTAAAATAAAATATAAAGCAAAGTATGTAGGCAACTCATAAAATAAAAAAAAAAAAATAATAAGTACACAAAAAGACAAAATAGAGACTAAATTTTTAAATAGTATCAAAAATGCAACTCTACTTTATATATATATATATATATATATCAAAATACTAATTAAAGACTATCTAGTCAACTACTACAATGTCAAAAGACTTTCAACTTGTTTTCCTCTAAGCTGGGAAAGAAAGAAACTGAAACAAAATGGCTGTTTTCACTTTTAAGCTAAAGATCTTTGTATGCTCTCTCTCTTCCATTCTGTTTCCTCTACAGTTGATACCATTAGTCCTTTCAATCTCTCAGCGACAACGGCACAAATCTGGTTTCAAAAGACGGAGTCTTTGAGTTTGGTTTCTTTACTCCTGGCAATTCCAAGAACCGTTATGTTGGGATTTGGAATAAGAACATCCTGGCTCTAACTATCGTTTGGGTTGCAAACGGTTGCACTCCGATAAACGATTCTTCTGGCTTATTGGTGGTAAACAACATAGGAAATCTCGCGCTCTTGTATCAGAACTAGAGTGTTGTTTGGTCAACGAGCGAATCGAAAAAAACCCAGAAACCAGTAGCAGAGCTTTTGGATTCGGGAAATCTTGTACTACGAGATGAAGAAGATACAAACTTGGAGAACTATTTGTGACAAAGCTTTGAGTACCCTTCAGATACAATGTTCCCAGGTATGAAAGTGGGATGGGATTTTAGGACAGGTATTAGGCGGAGTCTCACAGCGTAAACGAGTTGGGACTACCCTTGTCCCGGAGATTTCATTTTTGGGATTGAGTTTGGTCCACAGCTTCATACATTACCTGAAGCCTATATATCCGGAAGGGCACGAATTTTTATCACACTGGATCGTGGTTTGGTCTTCATTTCAGTGGCTCACCGGAGTTAAGGCCTAATCCACTTTTCAACTATAGCTTTGTTTACAAGAATGATGAAGTTAACTACACGTATGATCTCAAGAACAAGTCGGTGATCTCAAGAATGGTTATGAACCAAACTACAAGTACCCGTCAACGCCTTACATGGATTGAGTCAGATCAATCTTGGAGAGATTTTGTTGGAGCGATTGTCCTAACACCAATCCGTACTCCATTGCCTCCACTATTGGTCCTCGTCTTCCACCTTTTCGTACGTCGGATTATCGATCGCCAGTGTTGAATGCTATAGTGGAGTGCAACGTTCGTCTGGTTATGATCCATGTCCTATTTATGGTGGAGTTGATGCTTGGACTCAGAAATCCTGGACTTACCATGGGGATCCTTTGGGATTTGTACCTTGGACGTGTCAGTTCATCATTTTGGCACCAAGTGGTCGTCCTCCGACATCCTATGTCTTGTGCACTGATGCAACAAGTTGTCGGGATCGTACTTGGGATCACCCGTATGCGCATGGGACTGTAGCGACGTCCTCACTATCGTACATACTTATACATCGACCTCGAGATACATGTCACAAGCACGTGAACACTCGAACCGGTAGGATGAGTCGTGGGTTCATCTACCTCAAACATAAAGAAGGAATATGAGGGCGGAAGCATATTGGATTCAAGCCTCGAGGGTTTTGAACTCGATTACGGGATCATGACGTATCATAGGCATTGTTGCGCTGCCTTGACGGAATGTTGACATTCGGTTGATATTAAAGTGTGATGGACACATGTTATGCTATTATAAGTGGACAGAAAGTGGTCTAACAGCTTTCTCATCAGTGCCTAGAGACTACTGTGATAAGTATGGTGTATGTGGAGCCAATGCAAATTGTACGATAAATGACAATCCGATCTGCCAATGCCTAATAGGATTCAAGCCTAAGTCTCAAGAGAAATGGAATTTAAAGGACTGGTTTACGGTTGTGTATGGAATAGTACTCCAAGCTGCAAGCATAAAGATAAAGATGGGATTGTGAAACTTTCTTACATGAAACTGCTAGATACCCATAAAAAAATTTAAATTAAAAGAAAAATGACTAGGGTTTTGGTCGGAAAACTACCTCGACGATTAGAGTTTCCACCGGAGAATGGAATTAGGACCTCCTTGAGAAGAACTCCTTGAAGAGGTTTGAAGGATTTCTTCAAACTCTTAAGAGGCTAGGATGATGTATGGGACGTGGGAAAACGGGAAAGAAATTTTTTTTTTGAAGGCTAAAGAAAATTTTCTTAAGAAACTTGAGAAAACTTAAGACTATGTAAGAAAATTTATAGAGAGAGAGAGAGTTTCCAGAGAGAGAAACTCTAAAGAGAAGAGATAATGGATTTTTGAGGTGTGAGTAAAATGGGTGGGGGGTGATGCCTATTTATAGGCAAAGCTTAATGACACTTAGTGTAATCAAGCAAGCTTAATCTTTATTAAACAAGATTAACATCACTACCATAGCCCTAGATTTTTCTAATTACATCATAGACTATTAGGTATGTGGAAGAAAGGATAAGATGAGAAGATTGAGATAAATCTCATCCATCGATCAAAATACTAATTAATCCCCTGTCTTTGGATCCAAAATTCCTTTTTTTATAATTTAAAATAATGGAAGATAATTCATTAATATTATCTTCAACAAATAATTTCTTAGACTGTTATCTTGGTATAACAGTATTTTTCCATCATCTTCTACTAACACAATTTCCAAGATCCCATACTATTAAAAAGTTATAGTAGTATTAATTTTTACTACATACAAAGCTTATCCTAAAAGGCTTTTTACTGAAAAAGTAACTCAGTAAAAATTTCATCTGATATCAAGACTTATCTACCAAGTTTTTATACTGAAAAAGTAACATCCATCCCAGATCGGGAGGGGAGGGGGGGGGGGGGGGGTACTAGAAAATCACAACTTAAATCGATGGGGAAAGTCGTGGGGAAGTCGCCGGAAAGTCGCAAGGAAAATTGTGGGGAAATTACCGTCTGTCCATCCTCGTCGCCGTCAACATTGGATCTTTGACCTCCCCGATGGTTTCTCCGACGATCATGATTCACCGGACTCCTTGTCTTCTCCGGCGAAAAGAAGTTTTGGGTATTGGGTTTGTGGGTGGATTTAGAATTTTCAATAAAATTAGGGATTATTATTAATTAACAATAAATATGTATTTCTCAGAAAAAAAAAATCAGTATATAAATTTATTTTCAAATAATAGATTTATTACGTAACATAATATATTTAGGAAATCCGATATTTATCATTTATCAAGTAAATCAAAATATTTACTAGTAAATCTTAATATTGTGTGTATTTGTCATTATATTTTACAAAAAAAAAAAATTCAAAATGTTTACGGATAAATCTTAATATTTATCAATATTTCTATTGTTTAAAAATTGTCAATTTTTTTAAGTAAATCAAAATATTTACTAGTAATTTAAGTTGTTTTAAAAGTTATCAATTTATCAAGTAAATCAAAATATTTATTACTAATTATTAAGTAAATCTAGTATTATCAGTATTAAAAATTATCAAATTATTTCCCTAAAAAATTGTCAATATTTTTACTTGCAACTCTTAATATTTACAAGTATGTATAGTATTTACATTGATCTAAAAACAATTAGGCTTTGTTTGGTATTCAAGTTTAACTCTAACTAAATTGTACCTTTTCATCTTAATTTTTATCTTTTTTTAAAAAGTCGACAAAATTTATAACTAATTTTTGAAAAGTCAACCAGCTCCAACTTAAAAATTTCATCTCCAACTGACAAACCAAATGCAGGCTTAATCAATCAAGTAAATCAAATATTTATTAGTAAATCTTAATTTTTACATGTAAATATAGATTTGCAATAAATATATAGTATTTTCGTTAATTTAAAATTATCAAGTTAGTAAAATATAGTATTTATATATATATATATATATATATTGTAAAAAGCATCAAATATATTATTTATTAATAAATAATAATATTCATCTAATTTGTAAATAGAAAATATAATATTTACTTGATAATTTTTTTTATTTTAGTCAGTAAATCTATATATTTACGTTTCGATCGATATCATTAAATCAAATATTTACTAAAAAATTCAAAAATCACTTAATTTTTAGTTTTTTGATTTAGGTTATGAAAATAATATTTACTAATAAATCCAGTTATAACCTATAGTTTAAAACTGAAACAGAGAGAAATGATAATATAACATATTTATAAATAAATATTTACCAAGAAATCTAATATTTACTAATAAATCCAATTATTTTCTTCCCCTTTCAAAAATAAAAAAGTCCAATTATTTTATAATTTAATTTTTTCACCTACGGCCGACAGAATCCTCTCGCCGCTCGCCGAGACTAACACCCATGGACAGAGCCGCCCAGTCTCCGTGGAGACTACCTGCAATAGAAAAGCCAAGAACAAAAAAACCAAAACCAACAACATGATCCCAATTGCCTTCCCCGTAGTTGCAAGAACGGCGACGCTCACTTGCGATTCAAGATCTAGACAATGGGACCTTGTGACCTCCTTCAATCGGCGAGACAGTCCTTCACGATCACTCGTCAACAGAAAATACAAGCTTTTGGTAGGGCATCGCGATCTCGCCTCGTCGCCATGGGGATCTCGTCACAGTCACAGCGGTCGCCGCCGTTACGTCGCTTAGATCCTCCGCCCGCCGTCGATCTGTGTAGAGAGACGGGGGCAGAGAGAGCAAGACTGGAAGAGAGAGAGAGAGAGCGTAGAGAGAGACAAAGGGAGAAGAGAGTGAGAGTGAGGAGGGAGAAAATAGTAAAATTGGAAACGAATAATTCTATTTTTATAAAATAATAAAAATGTGTTATAATATATCGTCATTTTAAAATTATGTTATAATTTTCATGATTATATTTTAAATATGTTACATGTTACAAATTCTTCATAACATTTAATATTATATAATTACCTTATACTTATTAACTCTTTTAGAATAAGTAAACAAAATTTATTTTATATTCTAATAAAATAATATGTATCTTTTCCCTCACGCACTATTTTTAGTTTTGTTTCTAGTTGAAATTTGGTTGTTGTTGTTTCACTGACAAAGTTAAAAAAATTTTGTTGGAGACTAATAACCATATTAAACATTTAATCAAAATTGATAATTACTAGAAACTACTATAATTCTTGAAGAGTTTTTTTTGTATTGAAAATGTTGTGCACGATCAGATGTAGCCAATGAAGAAGTAGGGAGGTTTAAGCCCCACTTAAATTTTCGTTTTCTCCACTTAAAAATGAAAACTTGATCATAATAGTCCACTAATTATCTATTATATAGTTATTAGCTCACCTAATAAAAATTAGGGATTTAGAGATTAATAGTTTTTTTTAATGAAGTTTTTTTTTTTTTTTAACAAATTATCAAAATTTTTAAAAATTAGTTAAAATGTCCTTTTGTTTTTGTTTTTTGTTTTTTCCTTTTCAAATAGTCAATCAATTTTCTAAAATGATCAGTCACTAGTTTATCACATAATATTATTAATTTAATAAAATAGTTATTAGTTGTATTTAATTATTGATTGACCATAGTATAAATCACCATCTTTCAAGTCGATCACTGATTGACTGAATCTGAAAAAAAAAAAAAAAAGAGACAAACTACCATTTTACTAAATAAAAAAAAAAAAAAAACTCGGCTATTTATTTCATTGCATGATCAAAATAGACCACCTAACCTAACTTCCTAAAAATTTCACAGTAAATAGTATCATTTTGAGACTAGGTCCAACCTATAAACTTTCAGGAGTGTGCGAGTTAAATCAAAACTTTAAAATAAATTGATATTGTACTTAGCGTTTGGTTTTAAGGTTCAAACTTAAAATTTTCATCTTAATTTTTATTTTTTTTAAAGAGACAACAAAAATTATAATTAATTTTTGAAAAGTCAACAAACATCAACTTAAAAGTTTCATTAACTCAAAGGCAAGCTAAAAATCTTATAATGCTTAATTTTCAATTATATTTGGGTGTTTTTTTTTTTTTTTGTTGGGGGGAGATGATTAACGTTTCCATGTTCATGTCTGATTGGTTACCCACCATGATCGTTTAATATTGATGTCATTTTTCATCTTAGGCTCTGTTTGGAGACTCCTTTGAAAACTATGTTTCCAAAAGTTATTTTATCATTTTTCTTTAATTTTCTTATTTATTTTTCTAAACATTAAAAAAAAAAACTAAAACTTTGAAAGTTCATAACCTTATAATTTTAAGTCGAAATGATATATTTTTTTAAATTACATAAAATTTAGATAAGAACGAAACAATATCCATATTTTTAATTTTTTTAAATATATTTAAAATTTTTATTATTTTTTACTTTGAAATAATTTATTTTTAAGAAAAGCATATTTTCAAAACTCAAACTATCTCTAATCTTTCAAATCTCCAAATTTCCGTTCTTGGCTCATTTTCATTAGTGTCGTTTTCCCTTGTATGTCGTTTTCAGTTGATGTCAAGATTCCTAATTTCCAGGCCTCTTTTCTCATCTTCCCCTGTTCTCTTTGACCCGCAGCTGATACAACGCCTGCAATTCTCTTCACAGAAATTCTCTGATTCGCTTCAAGCCATGAATTTTCTGAACGACAAGGATGAGACTTTTATGGAATTACGGCAAAGGAGTGTAATTTCGATGCCGGTTTTATGTGGGGATTTTCGTTTTTTCCCTCTTCACATGCGCATCCAAAGCAGAGCAATGGTGGGTCTCTCAGGTAATCTTTGAGCTTTAAGGTAGTTCGATTTTTTTTTCTTTTTTTAAAGATCATGTTCTGTTTGGTTGCTGAGAAAATGGGTTGTCTTATTTTCCTCTGTTTTGTTCGAATCCAAGCTCTGTTTGTCCAAATCTGTTGATATAAAAAAGGGGCATATGGGCATATGTTCGTTCGTTCGTTCGTTCTTTTTTCTTTTTGCCTTTTTCTCATTTGTTAATTAAGTTGAACGGTCATAGATTAGAGATTATGAATACCAAGGCCAAGCTTTTTCATTTTTTCTCTCTCTCTCTATGTTTTTTTTTTTTTTTTTTTTTTTTTTTTTTTCAGAAAAACAGTTAAAAGACGAAAAGCTTTTGGACAATTGACAAGTGGGTTTACTACGTGGCATTTTTTAAAATTAACTTGTTATGTGTTGAAAACTATATTATGGTTTTGAAGATGGTAATTATTTTCTTCTTTTTAAAAATTTTCTAAGTTGTGTTGGGTACAGATTGTCGTTTTTATCTTAGTCTAAAGGTTTGAAAAATCCTCTTTTGACTCGAAGACTATTAGAACAAGCAGTAAAAAGAATTGTATATATGTACTTTTTTTTGGTTAACAAGTAAAGTATACAAGGAATTTTCTTTTGTAAAGTAGTTTCTTTTTTATTTTTATTTATTTATTATTTTTTTGTTGGACTAGAAGGTAAAAGTCGTTGATAAGATTCCACCATGAGCGGGTCATATTTTGAAACTATCATTTTGACACATTCAAAACGACTGTGGTAGAATATGAGTTTCACGCGGTTGAATAACACCAAACAATTGTCTGCTAAATAATGATAAAAATCTGATTATGTTCTTTAACTGTCTCGGTTATTTTCCTTTCCAGTTTCAGTTAAAGTTGGCATTTAAGTTCAAGTGGTGAAATTCATCTTTTACTTCATTAGATGATGTTTTGGACGTTTTCAACTGTGAAGTTGGAGTAAAGGGTATGCCGGTGAAGAATTTTTGATGAAGGTAACACCTAGCTGACTACCGGCATCATCCAAGGTACATTCTCAGAGCCGAATCACGGGGTCTATCTTATATTTGTATCATCTAAGCCGAGTTTGCGACAACTAGAAACAAATGGCCGGTTTTACTTTTGTGCTTATAACTGTTATTTTCCTATTTCTCTTGCATACAACTTCCTTTGAAGTTGATCGCATCAATCAATTCCAATCTATCAGTGATGGCGAAACGCTGGTCTCTAAAGAAGGCGTCTTTGAGCTTGGTTTCTTCAGTCCAGGAACTTCGAAGAAACGTTACATGGGAATTTGGTACAAGAACATCCCAGTTCAAACTGTTGTTTGGGTTGCAAACAGATGCAACCCGATTTATGATTCATCGGGGTTGCTTACGGTCAATGGCACAGGAAATCTTGTGCTTTTGTACCAAAATAAAAGTGTTGTTTGGTCTACGCGTTTGTTTAAACAAGTTGAGAAACCAACAGCGCAACTTCTAGATTCTGGAAATCTAATACTAAGAGACGACGCGGATAGAAACTCAG
The DNA here is from genome assembly GCA_009761775.1 of Ficus carica. Lineage (NCBI taxonomy): Eukaryota > Viridiplantae > Streptophyta > Magnoliopsida > Rosales > Moraceae > Ficus > Ficus carica. The sequence continues at coordinate 8,432,563 of CM019750.1, forward strand.
GGACTTATTTGTGGCAAAGCTTTGACTATCCTTCCAATACGATTTTACCAGAAATGAAAGTAGGGTGGGATTTGAGGACAGGTCTTAAACGCCATCTAACTGCATGGAATAATACGGAGGACCCTTGTCCTGGTGGTCTCACTTTTGGGATTGAGTTTGATCCAACAATTAATACATTACCTGAACCTTTTCTTCTGAAGGGCTCGGAAAAATTCTATCGTAGCGGACCATGGAATGGCCTTCGTCTCAGTGGAACTCCGGAACTAAGGCCAAATTTTCTCTATGATTTCGAGTCTGTTAACAATGATGATGAAGTGTATTACTTGTACAACATCAAGATTAAGCCAATAATCTCGATAATCGTCGTCAACCAATTCACTAGCATGATTCAACGAGTTACATGGATTGATGCAGATCAAACTTGGAGGGCTGATGCATCATTGCCTAGAGAGTACTGCGATAACTATGGCATATGTGGAGCCAATGGAATTTGTGATACAAGCAATAGTCCAAGCTGCCAATGCCTCAGAGGATTCAGGCCCAATTCCCCTGAAAAATGGAATTCAATGGACTGGTCTGGAGGATGTGTACGGAATAATCCACTGAGTTGTGAGGAGAAAGAAAAAGACGGAGTTGCCAAACTTTCTGGCCTGAAACTTCCAGATGCTACACATTCATGGATGAACACAAGTATGAATTTAAAGGAATGCAAGGCAAAATGCTTGAGCAACTGTTCTTGTATGGCGTATGCAAACACAGATATCAGAGGTAAAGGCAGTGGCTGTGCCATCTGGTTTGGCGATTTAATTGACATCAGACATATTCCTGGTGGTGGACAAGATCTTTATGTTCGAATAAGAGCTTCGGAGCTAGGTATGTGCTAATTTTTTTACAAAAAAAAAAAAAAAGCCAAGTTCATTTATTTTACTCATGTTTTGTTTGTGTCTTTGGCCTTCGAGTTTGACTTTATTCAATTTTCTGTGTTGAACTAAATAATGTAAAGAGAAAGCTGATCAGGATGTGACAGCCATGATTGTGGCAAGTGTTATCGCTGTAATATCTGGGACGTTCTTAGCTGGATATTACATTGGCAGGATGGCATTAAAAGGTAATATTACGATTATCCGATCATCTATGAGAAACCTTTATGACCTTATTGTCAATTTGAACTTCTGAAGGCCATTCTTGCTTTTAGTTGAAATTCATCTTTTCGTGTTATTGTCTATTTTTATTTGCCAACTCTATCATACTAAATAGGGAACAATAGGAGAATAACTCCGGACAATGGCGGCCAGGAAGCAGAATTGGAGCTCATTTTGTTTGATCTGTCAACATTAGCTACTGCCACTGATAGTTTTTCGATGATCAATAAGCTTGGTGAAGGTGGTTTTGGACCTGTGTATAAAGTAAGCTATTTGTATGCCACTTACTAACAAGACTGAATAGAAAAAAAAAAGGAAAATGGTTTAGTATCATGAGATGATTTCACCCATTCTTTCTCTTCACATGATACTTCAGGGTATGTTAGAAGATGGAAAAGAAATTGCAGTGAAGAGACTTTCTATGAGTTCTGGACAAGGAGTAGACGAGTTTAAAAATGAAGTAGCACTAATTGCAAAGTTGCAACATCGGAATCTTGTGAAACTTCTTGGTTGCTGCATCCAGGGAGTAGAGAAACTGTTAGTCTACGAATATATGCCGAACAAAAGCCTAGACTCTTTCATTTTCGGTTAGAATTCATCTGAATCTTACAATGCTAGCACGTACTAGTGGGATGAACACTTGATGTTTTGTCTGTTTCCATTGATCTTTTGGTTCGATTACCTACATTAACTTAGGGAAGTTACTTTTCAGATCAAGTGCAAGGTAAACTATTGGATTGGCCTAAGCGCTTCCAAATTATATGCGGTATTGCACGAGGCCTTTTATATCTTCATCAAGATTCGAGATTGCGAGTAATACACAGAGATCTCAAAGCTAGTAATGTTTTACTTGATAATGAGATGAATCCCAAAATTTCGGATTTTGGTATGGCAAGAACTTTTCGAGGAGATCAGCTGGAAGGAAACACAAATAGAGTAGTGGGAACTTAGTGAGTAGTCCAAAAATGCTCCATTATATTTAAATCTGAAGAAAAACTTCTTTTCTATATATTACTTTCTGAATACAGTGTGAGCCTATATATACAAGTTAGATACCTAATTCCAGCTGTATACAATTACTAATTCCAGCTGTATACAATTACTACCTCTAGGTACAAAAGAAGGAAACAATAACTAATTAGGAGAGTTTCCCGAACATAAAATAGAAACCTATTCTAACCAAATCCCTCTAATCTTGGTACTTGATTACAAATCGTAATCCCATATTTCCACACTCCCCCTCAAGTTGGGTGGTAGATATCTAGCATTCCCAACTTGCTCTTTATGTTCTCGTAGCTGGCCTTTGGAAGTGCCTTTGTCAGAATGTCGGCTGCTTGATGACTTGAAGGAGTATACATGAGTCTGACTATTCCTCCTTCAATTTTCTCCTTGATGAAGTGACGGTCTATCTCCACGTGTTTGGTTCTGTCGTGTTGAACTGGATTCTTCGCAATACTTATGGCAGCCTTGTTATCACACCAAACTGTCATGGCTGAGTTTAATGTAATTCCAAGTTCCTCGAGTATTCTTTGGAGCCACATTCCTTCACATATCCCATGAGCCATTGCCCTGAATTCTGCCTCTGCACTGCTTCTCGCCACTACGGACTGCTTCTTGCTTCTCCAAGTCACCAAGTTACCCCACACATAGGAACAGTATCCAGTAGTTGACCTCCGATCTGTCAAGGACCCTGCCCAATCAGCATCAGTGAATATCTCAACTTCCCTCTTCGAGGTTTTCTTGAAGTAGAGACCTCTACCCGGGCTCTTTTTGAGGTACTGTAGAATTCTGTATACGGCTTTCATGTGTCTCTCAGTGGGGTTGTTCATATAGCGACTCATCATGCTCACAGAGAAACCAATATCAGGTCTTGTGTGAGTTAAGTAGATCAACTTTCCTACTAATCTCTGGTACCTGTCTCTGTCGGTTGGAGGACTTTTATCGTCTCGATCAAGCTTCCCAATAGGGTCCATGGGTGTGTCCACTGGCTTACAACCCAGCATTCCAGTTTCCTGAAGCAGATCAAGGACATACTTTCTTTGTGTGACCACAATTCCTTCTTTAGTTCGGCCAACTTCCATCCCAAGAAAGTATCTGAGTTGTCCAAGATCTTTGATTTCAAATTCAGTTGCTAGCAGCTTCTTAAGATTCACTAACCCTTCTTCATCGTCTCCTGTAATTATAATATCATCAACATAGACAATGAATAGAGTCATTTTACCTTCCTTAGAGTGCTTCACAAACAGTGTATGATCTGTTTGACATTGGATGAATCCATGCTTTTTCACAGCTCTGGTTAATCGATCAAACCAGGCCCTGGGTGACTGCTTCAAACCGTATAGGGACTTTCTTAGCTTGCACACTTTTCCTGTGTTGTCTGGAGTTTCCAAACCAGGTGGAATCTTCATGTAGACCTCCTCTTCTAGTTCTCCATTGAGAAATGCATTTTTTTACGTCAAGTTGGTGCAGATGCCAGTCCAAATTCACTGCAACTGAGAGTAACACTCTAATGGAGTTGAGTTTTGCTACAGGTGCAAATGTTTCTTCATAATCAATGCCATAGGATTGAGTAAACCCTTTAGCTACTAGTCGAGCCTTGAACCTGTTTATACTTCCATCCGGATTGTGCTTCACGGTGAATATCCACTTACATCCAACAGGACTCTTACCCTCTGGTAGTTTTGAAATCTCCCATGTCCCATTTTTCTCCAAGGCGTGTATTTCTTCCTGAACAGCAGTTTTCCATTTGGGTTGTTGCGGGGCTTCTTGGATGTTGGATGGGATACGATCATCTTCAAGGGAAGTGATGAATGCTTGGAAATTTTGTGAAAGCTTTCCATAAGACACATGATTACTGAGTGGATGCTTAGTGCAAGATCTTATACCTTTCCTTAAAGCAATAGGTTGATCAAGATCATTAGGATCATTACTATCAGCTAGATCATAAATTGTGTTACCTGGTTGTGAGTCCGGGTAGCTTGGATCCTGGTCCAATTCCTGGTTCTGCTCAGGTGGAGTGTTGTCCTCTTGCTCCTTTTGAGGAGGTTTCTCGGGCTTTCTCTTTAAACGGTTTCTGGAATAAACCATTACCTCTTTACTGCTTTGTGTAGTTGACTTAGGTATGGCAGGAAGGACCTCTGAGGGGTTGTTTTCAGGGATAGGAAGGGTAGTAGTCTCGAGGATAGGAACAGGAAGAGTACTGACTGTTTGTGAAGGCAGTGATGAACTCAATGGAAGAGTAGGGTTTTCAGGGACCCAAAATTGAAATTCATCTGTGGACCAGTTCTCCCCCTGAATTGAAGTTTTGGGATAAAAGGGTTGATTTTCGAAAAAAAGTAACATCCATGGAAGTGTAGAATTTTTTAGTTGTAGGAGAGTAGCATTTGTATCCCTTTTGGTTTGGTGAATACCCCAGAAAGATGCATTTGGTGGCTTTTGGATCAAGTTTACTACGTTGGGACTGGTGGATGTGAACGAAAGCAGTACAACCAAATACTTTGACTGGGATAGAGGAGATTATTCGAGTGGATGGATATGTAGTGAGAAGGATTTGGCACGGTGTTTTAAATTTGTGGATCCTAGAAGGCATTCGGTTGATCAAGAAGGTGGCGGTGAGTACTGCTTCACCCCAGAAATGTTTAGGCACGTTTGAAGCTATCATGAGTGAACGTGCAACTTCCATTAGATGTCTATTTTTTCTTTCTGCAACTCCATTTTGCTGTGGAGTATCAACGCACGAGCTTTGATGTACAATGCCATTCTCCAGGAGATATGACCCAAGAATGTTATGATAGTATTCTCGAGCATTATCTGTTCGGAGGACTTGAATTTTCGCCTGAAATTGTGTCTGAACCATGTTGTTGAAATTTTCAAAGATTTTCCTCACTTCGGATTTCTCCTTCATGAGGAATACCCAAGTTACTCGAGTGTGGTCATCAACAAAGGTGACAAACCATTTAGAACCTGTAACGTTGTTGATTCTAGAGGCCCCCCAAACATCACTGTGAACCAAGGAAAAAGGATGAGATGATTTGTATGGTTGAATAGAATAGGAATTGCGAGTATGTTTGGACAATTGACATATTTCGCATTGAAAATTTCTGGATTTTTTATTGAATAATGAAGGATATAATTTTTGAAGATACAAGAAATTTGGGTGACCTAATCGATAGTGCCATAACATAATATCACTATCTGGATTGGTACTAGGGTGGGTAACTACACAAGCAGTCTTCATTGGTAGCCTTGAATTTCCTCAGCTCTCAGGAGGTAAAGTCCAGCACGCACCTCAGCATTGCCAATCCTCTTCCCAGAGTCCAAGGCCTGAAATTCACACATGTGTGGGAGGAATTTAGTAACACAATTAAGATCCTGTGTAAGTCTACTTATAGACAATAAGTTGCAATCCAATTTTGGAACATATAGCACAGAGTGAAGAATAAAGTCCTTTGAAATAATGACTGAACCTGTGCCGACTACCCTAGAGAGGGTTCCATCGGCAATTCGAACAGAGGAATTGTCATGGCAAGGAGTGTATTCATGAAAAACATTGAGATTCCCAGTCATGTGATCTGAAGCTCCTGAGTCCACTATCCACGTAGTCTGGTTTTCCTGTCTAACATTCAGGGCATGAGAAAATATACCTTTCTGGGCTACAGATGCAGTACCAATCGTTGTTCCAGTGGATTGAAGAGTCTGCTGAAACATTTTTTGTAGTGCCTCCAATTGCTCTTTGCTGAACGGACTGGGATCAGATGTACCTTCTTCGGCTGCAGCGGTATTGGCTCGGCCTTCTCTGTTTTGCTGTGGCCGAGAGGGTTTCCAATCAGCAGGTTTACCGTGGATATGCCAGCAGGTCTCCTTTGTGTGTCCAGGTTTTCTACAGTGATCACACCATGGACGATTCTTCTTCGTCTGATTGTTGTTATTGTTGAATTGGGTTCCTCGAGCAGCTAGGGCTGAGTTCTCAAGAGTTTTGGAGGAATTTTGGGTTCCCAACATCACCTTTTGTCTGCTTTCCTCTCTGCGAATTTCAGAAAAAACTTCTCTAACACTGGGTAGTGGCTTAATACCCAGAACTCTTCCACGTACCTCATCCAAATTCTTATTGAGGCCAAGTAAGAATTTGTAGATGCGTTCCTTTTCAATGACCTTCTTGTACAGAAGTCCATCTTCGGGACACTTCCACACTAGTTCTTCATAAATATCGAGTTGTTGCCAATACCGTGTAAGGGTGTTAAAATACTCGGTAACAGTTGAGTCTCCTTGTCGAAGATCATGAAGAATACTCTTAATTTCAAAATTGCTGAGGTATTATCGATGTTGGAGTACGTTTCTCTAGCTGCTTCCCATATCTCCTTTGCCGTGCCATAATACATGAAATTTTCTCCTATGTCATTGGTCATGGAATTAATTAACCAAGACATCACCATGCTATTTTCCAGCTTCCAGGTTCGGTATCCTGGATCATCTTCCTTCGGTTGAGCAGTGGCTCCCGTAAGATACTCTTCCTTGCCTTTCCCGCAGATGAAGATCCGAACAGACTGAGCCCATTGAATAAAATTCTGCCCATTGAGTTTGTGACCTGTTATGGGAAGAATGATGCCTTCTGTGATGTTGGTGCTGCCGGAGTGAACTGCTGTAGGTCTGGACGTTACCTCCGAGTTTGTGCCTTCCGTTCTGCTCTCCATTTTTTATTTATTTATTTATTTATTTATTTATTTTTTATACGTGGTTCAGATCGAGAGGCTCTGATACCATGAAGAAAAACTTCTTTTCTATATATTACTTTCTGAATACAGTGTGAGCCTATATATACAAGTTAGATACCTAATTCCAGCTGTATACAATTACTAATTCCAGCTGTATACAATTACTACCTCTAGGTACAAAAGAAGGAAACAATAACTAATTAGGAGAGTTTCCCGAAACATAAAATAGAAACCTATTCTAACCAAATCCCTCTAATCTTGGTACTTGATTACAAATCGTAATCCCATATTTCCACAAATCTAGTATTTGCTTTCCAAATAGATGATGTTCTTTGTTTCACTACAACTATTCGGATGTTGATTTTGATATGCTTGCAGTGGCTATATGGCACCAGAATATGCTTTCAATGGCCAATTCTCAATCAAGTCTGATATCTTTAGCTTTGGTATAATGGTCTTGGAGATTGTAAGTGGAAAGAGAAGTCGAGTCTTCCAGCCACAAAACGGCAGCCTTACACTCACTGGATATGTAAGTGTTGACAAACCGCATTATTTACTTTGTTATGTTGATCTCTATGGAATATGAAATAGATGAAAAGAACTTGTGAAGTTGGAAATAAGAATTTTTTTTTAAAAAAAAATTTAAGGAAACCCCCTTTTTTCACCTCTAAACTAAAAATGTAGTTCTTGACATTGTTCCCCCCCTCTTCTGAAACAGTTGACTCGTCTAATCCTTTGAATGAAAAAACGCAACTTCTTGTCGTGATAAAATCAACATCATCTTTTCATGTACAACATGAAAATTTTGGTGAACATAAACGCAACATAATCTTGTCGTGATAAAAATAAAAGGTCTAATTTGGTGAACTTCGAGTTTCTTTCAGTTTGTCCCTTTTAAGAATTTACCATGTACAACAGAATGATATTCTTGTTTGGAATATTCTAGGCATGGAAACTGATGAAGGCAGGCAGGGAAATTGAACTGCTTGATGCTTGCTTAAAGGACTCACACGATTCATTCGAAGTGTTGCGTTGCATCCATGTCAGTCTCTTATGTGTCCAACAACGCCCTGTGGATAGACCAACCATATCATCCATAGTTGTTATGTTGGGTAGTGAGAGTGAGCTTCCTCAACCTAAGAAACCAGGCTATTTCATGGAAACAGATCCACCACAAGAGTGTCTGGAGGCACCTCCAACAAACAATATAACCATGTCGGTACTGGAGGGTCGCTGAGGACTAATCTCCATTTATGCATGACAAATACATTACATGAAATTCAGAACCAGTTCAATTTATGCTTGATTTTTGCCTCTGTTTTATATGTTCTTGGTCTGCTACAAAAAGCATGCAAGTACAATGGCTGGTGAGATTATGAATTTGTCGGTTTCTTGTACCATTTGTCGGAAAATTGGTTATTTGACACTGTTGAACTGAGGTGAACTTTTGATTTGCTCCAGTCATTTGTCTTTGACCACCTAATCATGTCTACAAATATTTCTCATTTAGTTTGTACATTCAGATGACACTCACTTCCTATTTAATTATGGTGATCATAATTCAGTACTCACATAAAAAAATATATATATATATGTGTGAAAAAAATTTTGGAGATAAATCTGACTAGGAACATATTTCTCCTCTTTTTTTTTTTGCCTCCCATATGGTTGTGTACATTATTGTAATTTTGGTAGGGAACAGCACAACATTATTGTATGAGCGGTTATATGATTCATGAATGAAATTTAAACAAATTTATATCCGCTTAATGATGATATTATTTCAATTTCTATTAGAGAAAGGAATGGAAGAATAAAAGCACTTTTTCATCTCTGTATTGTGTGAAAGTACAACCAAATATATAACAAAATCTATTCTAGAAAGTGCTATATTGTCTTAATACAACTGGCAACAGCTAGCAACAACAAAAAAAAGGAAAATATTTTAATATGTTAATACTCCCCCTCAAGATGGAGAATACAAATTATGAATTCCCATCTTGCCCAAAAGAAGCTGAAATTGTGAAGGATGAAGGGCTTTGGTGAGGAGATCAGCAACCTGATTGCGTGTGGTGACATGCATGGTTTTTAAAATGCCAGATTGTATCTTTTCTCGCACAAAATGACAATCGATTTCGATATGTTTGGTGCGCTCATGATAGACTGGGTTGGCTGCAATGTGAAGGGCAGCTTGATTATCACAGTAAAGAAGGGCTGGATCTTGATGAACAACGTGCAACTCTTGAAGCAAACAGAGTAACCAAACAATCTCACAAGTAGTGTTGGCCATAGAGCGATATTCAGCTTCGGCGGAAGAACGGGAGACCACTTGTTGCTTCTTGGTCCTCCAAGAAAGAAGTGAGGAACCAAGAAAAGCACAGAGTCCAGTAAGAGAGCGTCGAGTATCAGGGCATGTACCCCAATCAGCATCTGCAAAGGCCTTGAGCTGAATTGTTGAATTCGAGGGAAAGAAAAGACCTTGGCCTGGAGTTTTCTTGATGTATTGCAAGATTCGTAGAGCTGCTTGAAGGTGTGAAGTGCGCGGAGCAGCCAAAAATTGACTAAGTCGATTGACGGAGTAACTAAGATCAGGCCGTGTGATGGTGAGATATATTAGTTTGCCAATCAGCCGCCGATAACTAGTAGGATCAGCAAGTAAATCACCATCGGATTGAGTAAGTTTTAGGTTGGGTTCCATAGGTATGGAAGAAGGTTTGCATCCCAAATACCCTGCATCAGATAATAATTCCAAAGCATATTTTCTTTGGCAAATCGATATACCAGCAGCTGATCTAGCAACTTCCAAACCCAAAAAATACTTTAGTGCCCCCAAATCTTTCATTTTGAACCGCTTACTAAGAGCAGATTTCAGATTGTCCACAGCTGCTTGATCATTACTTGCAATGATAATATCATCAACATACACCAAGAGAGCCAAGAATGAATGACCATGAGATTTGATGAATAAGGAATGATCACTAATAGATTGTGTAAACCCTTCCAGTATTAGAACACTGGAGAATTTATGAAACCATTGTCGAGATGCTTGTTTCAAACCATAAATTGATTTATGTAGCCTGCAAACAGTTTTAGAAGGTAAAGTCTCCCCCTTTCGACCAGTATATCCAGGTCGAAGGGTCATATAAACTTCCTCAATAAGGTCACCATGGAGAAACGCATTAGTAACATCAAGTTGAGTAAGTGACCAACCAGAAATAGCAGCCAACGAGAGCAAAACTTTAACAGTAACAAGTTTTGCTACAGGAGAAAATGTGTCAAGGAAGTCGATACCTTCTTGTTGTGTATAGCCTTTAGCCACAAGGCGGGCTTTATGTCTTTCGATAGTACCATCAGCTCGAAATTTGGTCTTGTACACCCATTTACAGCCAACCGGGTGTTTGCCATGAGGGAGAGAAACAATAGACCAGGTTCCATTGCTTTCCAAAGCCTGCAACTCAACATTCATAGCATCACGCCACACCTGAGATTCAACAGCTTGGGAAAAAGATTTAGGTTCGGTTTCGGAAGAGATGGCTAAGATGAACATTCGATATGGCTGGGACAGCTTTTGGTAGCTAAGAAAGGAAGAGGTGGGGTATAGAGTAGAAGTGGAGGGAGTGATAGCGGAAGAAGAAGATGGATGTGTAGCCAAGTAACAATGATAATCTGACAAATAAGATGGTTGTTTACTGACTCGATGTGGACGAGACGGAGCTACGGAGGAAGAATCAAGTGTGTGCGAAATAGGGGAAGAAGAGAAGTCAGTGGAATGAAGTGACTCAGAAGTGCTAGGAATGGATCTTGGAATGACACTCTCACTGAAGAAATCATGAGAGAGAGGTCCTGGTTGAGAGTTGGCAAAAGGAAATATGGATTCATGAAACATCACATTTCTAGAGATATAAGTTTTATTGCTCTCTAAGTCAAGAAGTTTGTACCCTTTATAACCAAAAGGATAACCAAGGAAAACCGAAGCACGGGCACGAGGAGAGAACTTTGTGCGTTGACTAGGGAGAGTTGAACCATAACACAAACATCCAAAGGTGCGAAGATGAGCATAAGTGGGTTTTTTATTATGCAATAGTTCAAACGGAGTTTTGTTGGAGAGCAATGGAGACGGTGTGCGGTTAATCAAATAAACGGCTGTCAAGACACAATCGCCCCAATAACAAAGAGGAACACATGATTGGAAAAGCAAAGCACGGGCCACATTAAGAATATGTTGATGTTTTCGTTCGACTACTGAATTTTGTTCAGGTGTGTCAACACAAGAATGATAAGGAACAATGCCTTTGGAACGAAAAAAATCAAGGAATGCTAACTCAGGTGCATTATCAGAACGAACAGATTTAATTGTAGTGCCATATTGGTTATAAATGAGAGTATAAAAATCTGGAAAATGGGTAAGAACATATGATTTTGCACGTAAAAGATAAACCCAAGTAGCTCGTGTACAATCATCAACAATAGTAAGAAAATATTTGTGACCAGCGGGGGTGGTGACATGAAAAGCACCCCAAATATCAATATGTACCAAATCAAATGGCTTAGGAGACAAATGATTATGTGAGATAAAAGGAAGTCGTTTCTGTTTAGCCAAATGACAAATTCGACAATGGGAAGATAAGTGAGATAAAGAACTAGGGATTTGTAATTCATTATGAAGAAGTTGAATTTTTACAGGAGATGGATGTCCAAGCCTAAAGTGCCAAACATCACTTTTAGACATTACAGAACAAGAAAATAGAGAATTACAAGCAGTAGTCCCTAATTCTAGGAAATAAAGGTTGCCTTGTCTTCTACCCTTCCCAATCGTCGAGCCCTGAGTGAGGTCCTGAATCATACATGAATCAGATAGAAAATCAACACGACAATGATGGCTGAGGGTAAGAGCACTAACGCTGAGAAGATTAAAGGAAAACATGGGAGCAAACAAAACATTGTGCAAAATCAGAGAATTAGACAATTTGACTGTCCCTACACGATTAATGGCAACGGAATGACCAGTAGGAAGAGTGACTGCAGTATTGTTAATGAGTGTGGAGTGAGAGAAAAGAGAAAGAGTACTACAGACATGGTGTGTAGCACCTGTGTCGATGACCCAAACATCGAGAGGAATGGAACGATGTGAAAGAGAAAGGGTTAAAAAAGGATTACCATAGATGTGAGAAATAGAAGGACCCGTTGCGGATTGAGGCTCAGGTGTGTCAGCGCCACGAAGATGGAGTTGCGAGCTAAGGTAGGCTATGAGCTGTTGAACTTGATCAGTGGAAAGCGGACCAGACGATGGAGAAGTTGCCATGGTAGCCGCAGCTGTAGGAGTAAACGAATGGTTCTTGGATTGTTCAGAGGAAGAGCCACGATGAGTTGTGGATTGAAAAAAAGTCAACTGGGCCTTGGGCTTGGGCTTGTACCCAGGTGGGTACCCATGTAACCTGTAGCAACGATCCACAGTATGTCCGGTGAGCCCACAGTGTGAACAGATGGGACGATCACGCTTAGGCTTACCCTGAGAAAAAGAAGCGGCAACAGAAGGGGCAACCGGAGTTGGGAGGATGGGCGCTGAGGAAGAGGTGTTGAAGGCTAAATAATCAGTTGGAGCAGAAGAACCAGACCCAATGGAGCGCTGCCGCTCTTCTTGGATGACAAGATTAAACACCTTCGCAACAGAGGGTAATGGGTCAATCATCAAAATCTGTCCACGCATTCCAGCATAAGATTCATTTAAGCCCATCAAGAATTGCATGACATACTCCTGTTGTTGATAATCCATCCATGCTTTCATACCTCCACATTGACAGATGGGAACGGGTTGAAAATTCTGGAGTTCATTCCAAAGAATCTTCAAACGGGTGTAGTAAGTATTGATGTCAAGAGATCCTTGAAAAAGACCGTGCAACTGTTGTTTTATTTGAAAAATGCGTGGGGCGTTGCTCTGTTGAAATCGATCATACAGATCTGACCAAACGGCTTGAGCACTATCAAGGTAGAGAAGACTATCAGCTATCTCCTTGGAAACAGCATTGAGGAGCCAAGATGTAACCATACTATTACATCTAGACCAAACACCAATAGAGGAATCATCTGGGTGTGGCTTCTGCAGAGTGCCATCAACAAATCCAAGCTTATTTTTGGCATTAAGAGCCATAAGCATAGAACGACGCCAAGTATTGTAGTTGAGTCCGGTGAGAATGTGAGAAACAAGGGTTGAGCCAGGATGGTCACCACTGTGGAGAAAGAAAGGACTGTGAATGTTATCCATTGAAGAAGGGTCATGCTGAGACGTAATGGCAGAGGGAGAAGGAGGGGTGAGTGGCTGAAAACGGTTGTTGTTATTATTATTGTTCTGACCACCGCGGGCCATGTTCAGAGATTGGAGAAAGAAAGGACTGTGAGATGAAAAGAAGAAGAAGAAGAAGAACGGTGTTCAGAAATGAAAAGAAGAAGAAGAAGGTAAATGCTCTGATACCATATTAGAGAAAGGAATGGAAGAATAAAAGCACTTTTTCATCTCCGTATTGTGTGAAAGTACAACCAAATATATAACAAAATCTATTATAGAAAGTGCTATATTGTCTTAATACAACTGGCAACAGCTAGCAACAACAAAAAAAAGGAAAATATTTTAATATGTTAATAATTTCGATGAAATTTCAAGCACAGTTTTTTTTTTTTTTTTTTTTTTTTTTTTTTTTTTTGTACGAAGATTGATTCCAGAGAGGCAATATATATATATATATATATATATATATCAGGGATTGTCTCTAGAGAGTGAAATGATCAGAGAGATCCAGCTTCCTCATTCTTAGGCACTTATCATTTTTATTTTGGTCTAAAAAATGAAATGACTCAACTATAACAACTTTCATTCCATTAACGATTTCCATAAAAATTTAGGTTTGCTGTCCCTATTTAGCTGTTTCGATAGCTGTTCTCCCACTAAAAATTTGACACCCCATCGAAGGTTTCCACATCAGCTACCAACAGAGAGGGTGTTAACGTAGTACAAACGGAAAGGCTCCTTTTTGCCTATTTTTAATTACTGTCGCTGCACTTTTTATTTTTATTTATTTTATTTTTTAAGGAATCCTCAAATCCCAGTTAAACCCCTTGAGAGGCCTCTTGTAATGGATTGAAGCCACCAGCTGCCACCGAAATGTTGTCTTTGGGCCTTCCCTGGTCACCGTTTTCTCACAGTGAAGAGCTACATGAGGAGCAGAAGTTGTAGGTAAGAGTTCTAATGCCGAAATTGGGGTTTTTTTTATATTTTTTTATTATTTATTTATTTTTAACTTCATGTCCTTCTTCTTCTTCTGGGGAAAAAATAAATAAATAAATAAATAAATCTATGTCCAGCAAGTAGAGGCTTTTCCGGGTTTGAAAGAAGTTTTTCATCTTTTTCTTTTTGGTTTACTTGATTTTTTTTTTTTTTTTTTTAATCTGAAGATTCTGAAACTCGGAATATTTACAAAATGGTAATTTTAAAAAAAAAAATTCTTAACTTGTTTGTGTTGAAGCATGGATATGGTGGAAAGAACCCATAGGCACCCTGTTTCGTTTCTGTACTGTTTAGGCCTTCATTTATCATATTTCAACAACACTCGAGGAGGGAGAGAGAGAGAGAGAGAGAGTTACAGAGAGAAAGAAATAAAGGGAGGGAGAGAATATACTGACAGCTGACAACTAAAAAAGAAAAAGGAAAACAATTAACAACATTTGGATGGTGCTCTGTTATAAAAAATAAATAAAAAAAGGAGAAGGGGCGCCGGCCGCGGGGGAAAGTTCCCCTCACTGTAAATAGCTGACGGGGAAATTTTTGATGAGGTGTTTAATTTAGTTGAAAAAAAAAAAAAAAAAAAAAAAAAAGAATAAATAAGAATGACTATACGGAAAAGTTGATCTGAACTTTTTTTATTAAATATTTTAAGGGTTCGACCTTCAAAATGAGACACTTTCATTACCAAGTCAATTTTTGAAACAGATTTAAATATGTGTTTGGATTGTCTACAGTCCAAACTTTTAAATCACAATTCAATTTTTATCTTCTTTTTATTTTTATTTTTTCAACTTTACTTTTTACATAACTTTATAATTTAAGTTTTAAAACTTCATAACTTTATATAGACAACTTCAAATGATATATATTTTTTTTTAAATTATATAACATTTCAAGACGAACGAATCAAACTTCATATTGATATTTTTTTTCCAAACACCTTTCGAGTTTTCATATTTTTTAACTCAAATAATTCAAATACCTCGATAAACGTACACATAATCTAAACTCAAATTCTACGATCCAAACCTTAACAACAATACATGCTAAATTGCAAGAAGAAATAAAAATGTGTAAATAAGTGGTGAATAATATTTACCAGTACTGAATATTGGCTGCCAGTACTGACTTGGAAGAAGTAGAAAATTGCTAGTAAGTTTATTGAAGCCCTGTTTGGTAACCGGTCCTGTTTAAACTTTTTTTTGTCTTTTTCTCCAAAAGTTTTTGTATTTTTCTCAAAAAGTTTTTTGTCTTTTCTGAAAAGTCAACAAAATTTACTATTTAAATTTATCAATTTCAACTCAAACTTACACACCAAACACCCCCTGAGAAATACATAATTAGTTAGTTTATGTTTGGAATACAAGTTGAGAATGAACTCAATTATATTTTACAATTAGTTTTTTATCTTATTTTTGAAAAAATGTCAAAAAAAAAAATAATTAGTTTTTTAAAAGTCAATAAACTTTAACATAAAAATTTTATTACATCTCAAATTCAACTTAAACAACAAACTGCACCCTTAATTTCTTAAAAAACATGTTTTGCTGCACCAATCACTTATTACTTTGGCTATTATTTTATTGGACCATGTGCCTGCTTTAGAATGGTTTATGATACATTCAAATAATGTTATCCCTATGGTTAGTATTTTAATTTGCACCATTGACTATTGACCTAAGTAGCATGTATATTATTCACCAAAAAAGAAAAAAAGTAGCATATATATCAATTAAAGGAATAACAAAGATGATCTCCGCAAGTAGAATTCTCAAAGAAAGACGAGAAAGGTGCATAACTCGGCCAATTATTGCAATCACCGTCCTTGAGACTGTTGATATATTAAAACAACTTACTGGTAGTTTCTAAAACAGATATTAGAAATTTAGCAGAAGTTTGAGATCAATGAATAATAAAAACTTCAAATTTCTGTTGTCTTCTTAGTTATATTAATTTAATATACAAAAAAGTCAAAGTTGAGAATCTTACCATCATCCGATTAGTCGATGACTCTTAAATTTCTTGGAAAAACTTCACCCAAATATAGAAGCAATTCAAATCCTTCGATTTCACATTCTTCCATACTTAATCTTCCTTGCTTGATTGAACGAACGTGATGGAAGGATTTTCAAACTCACAATTTTTTTTTGACTCTCAACACATGAGAAAAACAAAGAGTGTAAAAGAGAATTTCTCTCTCTTAGGGAGTAAGATATGTTACACAAAAATTCCATCCACGACTTTAAATATTCCCAAAATTTAAAAATGAGACTGATTTGAAAGTAGAAACTTATTATATTAATTGTTTGGATAATAAATAAATATATGTGATTATAAAATAATTAATTTAAACACTTCCTTTAATCACTACTAGAAAAGAGGGATTACACGACGGGTTTTACCCGTCGTGTAAAGTTTTCACGACGGTTCCTTAACCATCGTGTAATCCAGCGTCGTGGAAGATAACACGACGGTTTTTAATACCGTCGTCGTATCTAAGCTTTACACGACGGTTTCAAAACCGTCGTGTAATCCCGGTAAAAAGATATGTGGTGAAAGAAAAAAATAAACATTACACGACGGTTCCTCCCGGAACCGTCGTGTAATATTCTACTGTTTAGGGATTACACGACGGTTTCGGGAGGAACCTTCGTGTAATCTTTAATATTACACGACGGTTCCGGGCCGGAACCGTCGTGTAATCTAGTTAGATTACACGACGGTTCCGGCCGGAACCCGTGTGGGGCGCCGACAATCTTGATCTAAGGCATCATTACACGACGGTTCCGGCCGGAACCGTCGTGTAATGATGCCTTAGATCAAGATTGTCGGCGCCCCACACGGGCGCCTGGCGCCCCACACGAATTAGGACAAAAAAAAAAAAAACACTCGAAATAAAAACATAAGTGCATAACGCTGCCATAGGACAAAAATAACACTCGAAAAATTCATGTTTATGCTTTTATACATATATATATGTGATTGCTTCTATATTATTCCTCCAAAAACTCAAGTTGACATTTCATCGAGCATATTGTGGGCGGGAAAAATTCATGTGTATGTAAAGTGTAAAAACCATTCACAAACCATTAATCTACAAAGAGCATCATTATGAACTTAAACACCCATGCTAAAAAATTGAACTTTAGTGACAAACAGCAAGACAAAATCCCAAATTTATTTTAAGTTGTATATGAAGTTACCTTAATTTTCTTTGAAGATGAATAGACACTCCAACACCAATGAATCGGCGGTGGCAACGACGGCGGCGACAACGACGGAGTTGGCGGCGGCTTGGAGGAGGAAGTGGATACTTGAGAAATTTAGAGAGTGTGAAGAGAAATGAGAAGGTATGTGGAGAGAAAATGTAAGGAAGTTGTATTTAAGTAATGGGTTTGCGCGCGGATTTCGAAAACCCCAAGTTAAAAATTTTCAAATTTTTTTCAAGATTACACGACGATCCACCACGGACCGTCGTGTAATCCCCTAGATTACACGACGGGCCATAGCGCCTGTCGTGTAATCCCCCCCGAATTAGGGAGGATTACACGACGGGCCCTAGGGCCCGTCGTGTAATCAGTTGTTACACGACGGGCCCTAGGGCCCGTCGTGTAACCCCTTTATTCAGGTGGATTACACGACGGGTTCTTAAAATCCGTCGTGTAAAGTCGGACTTTACACTTTACACGACGGTTCTTTGGAACCGTAGTGTAAAGTGACTCCGCGAGGCACTTTACACGACAGTACTTTGGAACCGTAGTGTAAAGTCGGACTTTACACGACGGTTCATTGGAACCGTAGTGTAAAGTTGCTCCGCGAGGCACTTTACACGACGGTTCTTTGGAACCGTAGTGTAAAGTCGGACTTTACACGACGGTTCTTTGGAACCGTAGTGTAAAGTGGCTCCGCGAGGGACTTTACACGACGGTTCTTTGGAACCGTAGTGTAAAGTGGCTCCGCGAGGGACTTTACACGACGGTTCTTTGGAACCGTCGTGTAAAGACGGTTCGAAGGAACCGTTGTGTAATCTCCGTCGTGTAATGTACTTTTTGTAGTAGTGAATATTTTATATCACATAATTAGCGAGCATAAATTCAATCCATCCAATACACTTGTTCAATAGCATTACGAAGATGGTGTGGGGAACTATAAACCTATAATTTCAAACTACAATAAATTTGATAATTAGTTAAACTTTTAATTTAATTTATCAACTTTATTAATTTCAAAGTTACTCAATTAAAAACTTGGAATTGCATTCTTAAAATCACATATATAAAATTACTCAAAAAATAAAGTCGTTCATTTGATATAGTCATTACATATAAATTGATCAACCATAAAATAATAGATATTTAGAGCTAGGTAAAATCCGTGAAATTCTCTAATTACATTTTCATCTTTGAGTACCATTGGTTCTCTAATGAATGATAAATTCAAGAAATTAATCACAAATTGAGTGTTCATACTATTCAAGTCCCGAATCAACACACAAGGAATTATTGCTTCTTTAAAATAAAGAAATGGATTTCATCTTGTAATATTAACAGTCCCGGCTATTCACTTCATCATATCTCTAAAATAAAAAGAATAAGATTAGATACTTCAAATCCATACTGAATAAATTAAAAGACAATAATTCGATAAATAAGAGTCTACTACTAACTCAAAATTAATATGATTATATATATGATCATTAATTAACAGAATTGGAATTCGCTATATTTGACGAAATTTATTAACAATTCATTTAACGTCATGTTCTTGCCCTGTGTAATTACATTCATTAAATTATCTCACTATATTAATAGTTCAGATAAGATCATTCCATTCTTAATAGTAATGACATTAACTAACAATATTTAATTAAAATTCCATAGTTTAATTGGTTAATTAATTGATAATTAATTATTCTTTATTTTAATTATCATCCTTAGATATTAAGGATATTATCCTTTTGTGTGTGTGTGTATATATATATATATATTATTTAAGATTACATTGATAATAATGAAATTTTAATGACATTAATAAGAATATTCAAATACATGCAAATAAATTATACTGAAAATTTTAACTTTATTTATTCAAAATTAATAATATTCAAAACATCACATATTTTTTAGCATAAATCCCAACAATTACATACCACTAAAACCACAAGCGGGCATTAGCTGCCTCTGTTCACTTGGAAGAAGCCGTTGGAGAACGAGTTTAAAAATACATGAGCTGATTACTTTAAAAATACGTTGCTTCACCAATCACATCTTAAGTGTTCCTTTTTATTTAGAAAAAAACAAATTTTTTTGGGCCTACTTTGGTCTGTATTTCAGCACCATTGACAATTGGCTTATGTTATATTTATATATATACTAGTCTTTAGGCATGTGTAGATTTAATGTATTGATTTTTCAAAAAAAAAAAAAAAATATATATATATATGTATATATATACAAATGTTAATTTTTTATGCAATAATTTCTATAAGTTAATTTTTTTAAAAATAATATATTTTCTTAATTTATTTATTATCTTCTAAGAATTTAACTGAATGAAGTAACCAGTGATTAAAATAGAACATAACAATTTGAAGAATTATTAAAAAGTGTATATATATAAAGATATATTTGAAAAAAGTTATTTCACATAGAGCAAATTAAAAAGTGAAAAGTATTTTAAATGAGTCAATTATAGATATGTAAAACTTTTGGAGAGTAAAAGGAAAAACAAAAAATAAAACAAAGGAGGTAAGCAACTAAAAAATAAAAAATAAAAATAAATGCACAAAAAAACAAAATAGAGAGACTAAATTTTTAAATAATATCAAAAATACAACTCTCCTTATAGAAATAGACATATATTAATTTCCTAAAAGGAATTAGAAAGATGATCTAAACAAGTGGAATTGTAGGCCGGGACTGTAAACTAGAACCAAAATTTAATATCAAAATACTAATTAAAGACTATCTAATAAACATTGTGGATAGTACATGTAAAATAAACTTCCTAATACTAGAGCATTTCAAAAACCTGAAAAACTAAATCTAATATCAAGTAACTAAATGTTATGTATAAAACATAGTGAAATTAATAGAAACAGCACACCTCAATTTTCTCCATGGAGCGATTTATGTCCTGTGTTCGTCGAACAACAAGTCTTCAACTGAAACTTTGCTCACTTTTACATAATCTGTTAAAAGCAACTTGTAGATAGCCTTTGTTGCGTAAGTCATGAAAACACGCCCTTTGAATGTGGTCTAAGAACAATTGAATAAAATTAGTTTCCAATGAACCAATAAAAAAGGCTTATTTGCATGAATACTCCCTGAACTTCTCGAATTTGGTAATTTAGTCCCTAAACTTTTTTCCTGACAATCAACCCCTTGAACTTCTAATATTTGGCAATTCAGTCCTTTTTACTTAAATTCATTAAAATTAAGACAATTTTTTTGCACAATACTTATATATTATGGCTCAAAAGGGACAATGTTGATCATTTTTTCTTAATTTCAATATATATTTCCTTAAAGTTTAGGTTTAAGTTTAAGTATAATTTAATTAATGTTTAAGAGAAATTGTATTGAAGTTAAGCAAAAATGATAAACAATGCTCTTCTTGGACTATAATGTGCAAGTTCTGTGTAAAAATTGTTCAAATTTGAAAAATTTTGAGAAAAAGGACTGAATTGCCAAAAATTATAAATTCAGGGGGCTGATTGTCAAGAAAAAAAGTTTAACCACTAAATTGTCAAATTCTAAAAGTTTAAGGAACTTTTACATACAATTCTTTAAAGTGGACTATTGGATGTATGGAATATACATGATGCAACTGAATTATGTTATAATACTATTATCAATCCCACGAAATACTGGTCTACAAGCAAAAGACATGGAGACGGAGTAGGTTCAATGTAATGTGAACATGGCAAGTATTGGAAAAGTAGGATAAAGTGTGACTGTCATATGGACAAATATTGAATATGAAAATTTAAAACCTTATTGGCCTGATAGTGTTAATGTGTACTTGTTGTCTTTGGAAGTGAAAACATTGGATGATGATGATAATGATTGCATAAGAAGGAATAGAAAGCATGGTGGGTTTAATCAAAAGTTGCAATTTTTTTAATAATTTGTAATACAAAGTAATGGATCTCACTACATACATGTGCTAGATTCAAGTGAAACTTTAAAAACATGTAGGTTTTTAAAGTTTTCTCTTCATCTTTATGAGAATTTTCTTTCATCAATCATTTATGGCTTTGTGCTTTTCGAATTTGGCAATTTAGAGCCTAAACCTTTTTTCTTGACAATCAGCCCCCTAATTTATAATTTTTGGCAATTCAGTCCTTTTTTTTTTTTCTCAAATTTGGAAAAATTTGAACGGTTTTTTACACATAACTTGCACATTATAGTCCAAGAAGAGCAATATTTATCATTTTTGCTTAACTTCAATACAATTTCGCTTAAAAGTTAATTAAATTATACTTAAACTTAAACCTAAACTTTAAAGAAATATGTATTGAAATTAAGCAAAAATGATCAATATTGTCCCTTTTGAGCCATTATGTATAAGTATTGTGCAAAAAAATTGTCTTAATTTTAATGAATTTAAGTGAAAAAGACTGAATTGTCAAAAATTAGAAGTTCAAGGGGTTGATTGCCAGGAAAAAAGTTTAGGGACTAAATTACCAAATTCGAGAAGTTCAGAGGGTACTCATGCAAATAAGCCTTTTTTATTGGTTTATTGGAAACTAATTTTATTTAATTGTTCTTACACCACAATCAAAGGGCGTGTTTTCATGACTTACGCAACAAAGGCTATCTACAAGTTGCTTTTAACAGATTATGTAAAAGTGAGCAAAGTTTCAGTTGAAGACATGTTGTTCGACGAACACAGGACATAAATCGCTCCATGGACAAAATTGAGGTGTGCTGTTTCTATTGATTTCACTATGTTTTATACATGACATTTAGTTGCTTGATATTAGATTTAGTTTTTCAGGTTTTTGAAATGCTCTAGTATTAGGAAGTTTATTTTACATGTCCTAATAGACTATTTATCTTAAGAAACTTAAGAAAACTTAAGACTATCTAAGAAAAATTCTAGAGAGAGAGTTTCCAAAGAGAAACTCTAGAGAGAGGAGAGAATGGATTTTTGAGGTACGAGGAAAATGGGTGGGGGGGTGATGCCTATTTATAGGCAAAGTTTAACGACACTTGGTGTAATTAAGCATGCTTGATCTTTATTAAACAAGATTAACGTCACTTCCATAGCTCTAGATTTTTCTAATTACATCATAGACTATTAGGTATGTGCAAGAAAGATAATAGATGAGAAGATTGAGATAAATCTCATTCATTGATCAAAGTACTAATTAATCCCTAGACTTTGGATCCAAATTCCTTTTTTTTTTTTTCCTAATTTAAAATAATGGAAGATAATTCATTGATATTATCTTCAACAAATAATTTCTTAGACTGTTATCTGGGTATAGCAGTATTTTTCCATCATCTTCCACTAACACAATTCCCAAGATCCCATATTGTTAAAATGTTTAGCAATATTAATTTTTACTACATAGAAAGCTTATCTTAGAAGGCTTTTTACTGAAAAAGTAACTCAGTAAAAATTTTATCTGATATCAAGACTTATCCACTAAATTTCCATACTGAAAAAGTATCTCGGTGAAAATCGTATCTGATGTCAAGACTTATATACTGAGTTCCCATACTGAAAAAGGAAATATGTCTAAATTTCATCTAACTAAAAAGTTGATGTCAAATCCTTAATACTGCATTTCTATATGCAAAAATATCCTATCTAGCACACTACCAAGACTACTAATTCCCATATTGCTAAAGCTGTAGAAATATTGTATATGGTGATTTGACAACTTTTTCTACACATGCAACAATTGGTAACCTTTTTAACTATTCAAACCTTTTTTAATAATAATATGTGACCTTAGCTAACTAGTAAGTGACAAAAATTAATAATTATCACATCATAAAAATTCATAACCTTAGGTTAAAATTATAACCTAAACTTTAATTTACATAAGGAATTTTGATGAATTAACTTAATAATTCCTAATCAAAAATTTGGGCGTTACATAATTTTCCTTTTGATCATCGTTTGGTTCCTTTGCATCTCACAAAACTATAGTGTTGTCGTTCAAAGTCTGATTAACTGTTTTAAGAAAAGTGGTAATAGAAATTCCAGAGTTCAACATTTTTTTGTCGGGCAAACGCAGATTGAGGTGGTTATACCCATAAGCTGTAAATGTTTTATGCATACACAATCAAAGTATATAACACACATTCGTCCGCAGGACCGGACGTACCGGAATGGGCATCGGTCGAACAGGGCTGCGGATGCGGGATAGTGGAAGGCAACCGGTAAAGATCGCAAGATAAAGTGTGGAAGTACTATATCCAGATGGGAATGAAGAAGACTCTGGTCTTCTACACTGGCCGTGCTTCGAAGGGGAAGAGGACCAACTGGGTAATGCATGAGTACCGCGCCACGTTGAAGGAGCTCAATGGAACTAACCCCGGCCAGGTTATTTTTCACCCACTACTTCTTGTTGTTTTGCTAAATCTGGTGTAATTTACTTTGTTTATTTGTTTTTCACCCTACTTGTTGTTTTGCTAGAATATTTTCGTTCTAGTTGGCCAAGTTAGTTATTTATAATCTTATTTCTATGTATTAAATGAGATTTTTTGAAAATTAAAAAGCATAAATTAAAAATGATTTATTTTATTTTTATTTTTTTTATATATCCTTTGACGTCGCATTTTTACTAGTGACTTCTAATAATAGTAACTTTCGATGTCAACTTTTAGAAAAGTGACTTCTAAAGTATACATTTAACGTCGCTTTTAAATCGACGTCAAAAGCTGGTAGTTTTAACGTCCCTTGCATAGACATTGCTTTTTTGAGCGACGTTAAATGTTTTTAAAAAACGACGTTAAATAACTAATTTCTACTATAAATTGTTGGAACTTGGAACAATGTCTTGGCCTTCATATCAACGTTACCACTTATTGCTGGCAACTAAATCCGATCGCTG
This sequence comes from Ficus carica, assembly GCA_009761775.1. Classification (NCBI taxonomy): domain Eukaryota; kingdom Viridiplantae; phylum Streptophyta; class Magnoliopsida; order Rosales; family Moraceae; genus Ficus; species Ficus carica. Next base: position 8,456,764 of record CM019750.1, read on the forward strand.
GTTGCAATGGCGGAGTCAAACTTCTATTTCAATGAAGATTTGCACTTTTTTTTTCTTTTTTTTTTTTACAAAAAGAGAAAAAGGAAATAAAAAGAAAGAGGTATAAAGTTCAACGGAACATATGCCATTAATTTTATAACTTATGTAAAAACAAAATAAGTTAGTGGGACAATAGAGTTTGTTGAGGTTTTGATTTACGGATAATGTCGATAGAAATGTCGATTTTAATAGATATCCTAAGAAAAAATAGACACTAAAAAAGAGCTTATAATTTTTACTGAGAACTATAAATTGTAAATAAAATTTTTTTAATATTATTCAATTTGAATTAATTTTAAAACAAAAACTATACATTTTTTTAATCATATATGAGAGTTATATCGTATAGTATAATAGGAAAACACAGTAACTTTGCATTGATTATTATTGTAATTTTAGTATGATATTATATATGTCATTACAAAAAATATATATAACAATAATATAATAAGTACATAAAAATTAAATGTCGAATATAAAAGAGTACACACAAGTTTCAAGTGATTTAATATCAAAGAGAGTTGTCTAGCAAGCTGGAAAAATATAAAGTAGGTGCTGATCTTAATATAAATTGTACATTTGTCAAACATCACCCTTGAATAGTTATGAAGGTAATTGATAATGTGCCATATGTATCTTGGTCTCAACTTCCAAATGTTATCTCATAAATTGGATATTAATCATTTATCCAACTTGATGAGTAGTCTTGATAGATACGCAATGATATCTTAATATCAGTTTGTGATGGAGGATATACCAATAACTGTCTCAATTTTGAACTTCTAAACTAGACTTCATTTGAGAATCATAAGAAGGATTTCAACTATATGAACTTTGTTTGGTTCTTAAGCTCTTGTAATAAAATCTCAAGATGATAGAATCATCATCAGTTTGACTAATTTCAGTCACATCACATTTTCTTATATGTTGTTTTTTTCCTAACCTATAGGAATATTGCGTGGCAGTATTTTAAAATTTTTAATGATTGAACAAACTCGTGATGCCATATACAACGAAATACATTTAATCTACATACCTGGTGAATCAAAAATCTCCAAGAATTATCCAAGAACACGTGTAGAAGAGCTTCAACCAACTGGTCTTCTCCAGTATGCTCTAATTTCTGGATGGTGGAGTGTGTGGGCACTCTTACCTTTTATCAATCACATGTGCAGACTTAAATTCTCCTTCCAACCACCTAGAGCTCTAAAATTTATTATCACTTATGGGAGTATGAAAATAAGCTCACTTTAGAGTCTATGGTCTACTAAAAAATAGAAGAGCAACCTCTAGTTAAAAGTAGAAATATCAAAATTTGAAAATTTAAAGATATTGGAGAGAAAGATATAAGATTAAACTGAAGTTAAAAAATTAGACCAATTTGTAAAACATAAAAATAAAATTTTGAAACAATGAAAAATGAGTGAAAATTTAGGGAGTAGTCTGAAAGAATATTAAGATATAAAGCTAATAACATTTATACCTGAAGATCGTAGCATAATTTTGAAATTAAAAAAAAAAAAAAAAAAGAGTGGAATCCTTTATAGGTCCGTCACAGATTTAAATTATCCAAACATTTGGCAAAACACAATCCATATGCGTTTAGAAGTTAATAATTATATATTTTTTAAAAGAGTTAAAGGATATCACGCATGAAAGTTTTACATACTGCACACTAAAAAATTTCATAATCTCCCTGTTTCTTTTTTACTCATAGGAATAATACTGTTTGTGATCACTGATCTCTTTACCTTGTCACATTATGTTTTTCCTTGTACCAACCCATTCAATAAGATAAAATGTGGAACACTAATTCGGCTCAACTAGCCTCAAGCTATTAAACTTCTTTGATAAGCAAAAAAATCTTGAGCTATTAGCTTTTTTTTCCCCCTATTAAATTGGATTGGAATAACACAATTGTGTAATTGAATTGAAGGAGTTTCAATGAATAGGATCACTTATTTTACACTAACAAGAAGAATTGTTAGTTTAGTCTTCGCGTTATTTCTTAACAATCTAGTTTATAATTGGAGCAGTTTTATGTTGTGTGTTGTAAATTATTAACAAAGATAATATAGAACAGATTGTTAAGAAAATCAATCGAATCATTGAGAAGTCATTTTAATTGATAATGCAAAATAAAATCCTACTATAGAAGTTTTCTTGAATTAAACATGATTGTGTGTTTGTCAGCTTACTATAAAGTACTACTATAGATGTTACCAAATAAAGTGAAAATAATATAAAGAATCCGGTTTCCTACATCTAATTTTTTTAGATTACTCTTTACTGCCCTCATTTTCCCATGTCCGTTCGATTTAGGGCCTGTTTGGGAAACATTTAGAGATAAAATTTGGAGGTTGGGTTGGAGATGGGGTTTTGGAGGTTGGGATGGACATGTGTGCTGTGATATAGAAAATAGTGAAAAATTTTAAAATACGTAAAAAAAATGTAAAATCAATTTTGTTTTGTTCATCTGATCGTTGTGAGTATTTTGACACAAGAATTATCTCATTTCGATTTGAAATAAGAAAATTATGGACTTATAAAGTTTAAGTTTATTGTTGATATTTGAAAATATGAATAGTAAAAAGTAGTTCTGAATTGAAGAAAAATATTTAAAAAAAAAAAAAAAGTTGGAGATTGCCCCTCAAATGGGCACTTAGAAAAGGTGCCACCTCAGTGCAATGAAGGGGCAGATTTGGGGACTTTTGATAAATACCACAAAATCATGCATTGGGTTGATTTTTGCCACACAAGTGGAATTAATTTACAACCAAAGTATCATATGGCCAATTCATTATTACTATCAAGCATTAGTGATGTCTTTGTCAAGCATTAACTAATTAATTGTGAGACTAACACTACACTAGATTAACCCGACTTACCCGACTTGTCATCTGTTGTTTTCATGTTAAGTAGTGAAAGCGAGCTACCTCAATCAAAACCACCTGGCTATTTCACAGAAATAGTTTCACAAGAAAGAGAAATGTCTCCTGCAAGCCAAAGTCAATTTCAAAAAACACAATGACCGTAACAGCACTCGGGGTCGTTAAGAGGCCTATTGCGTGATTATATCGAATAGTTCAACAAAGAAGAAAAAAATGGCTCGGCTGGTGATAAAGTGGATAAGTTGTGGTGATGATTTTATTTTATTTTTTATTTTTATTATTTATTTTTCAGAAGAACTTCCGTGTAGTAGTCTATATGACAATAACAGATTGGTGACATAACTTGTCGTTTATTTTCTTGTCGGAATAGAACAACGTATAGACCGAGCACAAATAGGAAGATTTTTGTTTTTTTTTTTTTCCAAATATGAAATCATAGGGAGGGACGTCAAAAAAAAAAATTTTTAATTTTTTTATTATTGGTTCTGAAGGGATGTCTGATTAGTTAATTACTTAAAAAAAAAAAAAAAAACATGTTGCTGCACCAATCACTGCTTACTTTTGTTATTATTTTATTGGACTATATGAGCCTGCTTTATGATAATTTATAATTCATTCAAACAATGTTATCCCCTTAATTAGTATTTAATAATTAGCACCATTGGCCATTGACTTTAGTAGCATATATTTTTTATTAAAGGAATAAGAAAGATGATCTGCACAAGTAGCATACTTGGGACTGTAATTTACTACCGAACTTCCATGGTAAATAAAGTTTAATCCCTTCTGAGATTAACTCAGTGGGTGAGAAGGGAGGAGTCAGTGGGTGAGAAGGGAGGAGTTTGAGTTGTTAGTAATATATTTGAAACCTGAGAATGATGTGCGAACGGACAAAAATAAATAAATAAATGATAGTGCATATTTTAATTTGTTTGCTTCCAATAAAAGTTTTTTTTTTTTTCTATTACTTAATTTGAATGATATTCATTTTTTGTTTTTCTATCTTATATGCATAATTGAATGGGCATTATCGAGAAATACTTTCCGCAAATTCGTATACATACATATATATATATATATATATAAATAAGTGCATATTTGTGGGTATTATATAAATACCTACAAATAACATATCTGTAATAGTAGCACGTAAGTAATGATATTAAGGTGTCATTACCAAAAGTACCCACACGTCATCTGCCTATCAAAGTGTTAGGTAGTTAACGATTTTAATTTTTACACTGTATATATTTATTTACACACTTCGTATACTACTTTATCACTGAGGCCTATACTTTACTCTTCCACCGATAAAGCATATTATCTCTTTCCTTCATGTCTACTCTCATAAAAGGAAGTCCAGCAAAACCAAATGAATTCATCTTCATAGCACATGATATAAGGACCTCAAGTTTTTCTTATTATACCGTTTAGACCACTTCTAATATATGTAAGTATCTTTATCTTTAAATTTTTTGCAGCTAATTGAATATATATATATATGTGTGTGTGTGTACATGAAAGTGGTGGATGTTAAATTTTGTTATTTTCAAATAAAATTGTTTCTTTTATTTAATCAAAAGATTAAAATTTTAGTAATACATGTATATATCCATGATGTCCATATTAAATACTAATTTTGATACTGAGTTAGACTTGATATTTTTCTAAGTTCAAAAGAACGCTTTGACATAGAATATACTGAGGTTAAGTTACGAATAGAGAGTTATATATCAAGTATAAGCGACGGTTGTTTGTTTTATGTTTACACACACACACACATATATATATATATATATATATATTTATACACACACACACACGTGTGTGTGTTGCTATGCTTATTGAGATGCACAAGTTTAATTACAGAGAATAAATAATAAGTTTAAGAGTTTCTTATCATGTTTTACATGGCTATATACGATTATATATGTAGAGGAAAAAAATGAAAATGAAGGCGTAGTTATCCTACGCATGTTCTCAAAGAAATGTCAAACTGGAAAAAGTCCAAAATTTCTTTGATGTCTAATGTCTATTCATATATTGGAGTATTCAAGTTAATTTAGATATCAATGATTTAATAGGTCCTATTGCACATCAAGCTACCTACTAAGAGGGATCTACTCTTCACAATCTTAATAAATTCAAGTACAAGGTAAGTAAAAGTTACATTTTTGCATCACAAGAAATATAGCAAGTATTATTAAATTAAGCATTGGAATTACTTGTCTCAGATTGTGTTGTTATTATATGCCTATAGTGTATGGAATTTAAGTATAGAAATGTGAAAGTATAGTGCTTGATTTGGGTAAATCAAATTAAAAAGTGGTAAATCCCTTGAGGCAAGAGGTTTCCAAAATATGGTAAACCACAAAAAGAAAAATGGGCAGAGGCTGTGACTAGTCTCTTGTTGATCACTAATGTTCAAAACCTCATATGCTTAGCCAATAATGATATAAAAACATTGGCCAATTTTATGAAACAGGTTCCGTTAAACTCACGGACTAACGATCACTCAAGTTAAGTACTATATTGAGATTAAAATGTATGTTCAAGTATAATTTTGATAAGGTTCTTTTTGAGTACGATAGTGCGTGAGACTATTTGAAAACTTATTGTTTATCATTGACATGCATGACTTTTACTTACTGAGCATTAGCTCATCTAGTATCTTATGATGCAGATGTTCAGTAGCATGTACATACTAGGAGTTGACTGAGCTCTCCACCAGCTTGCAGCATATACATATAGAGTTTGAAAGTTGTATTTACTTTTTGGAACAGTTTCTAGTTAAGTTAACTTGTAGAGAAGTTTTATACGAGCTTCTTTTGGAATGTTTCATTGTATATATGTTTAGTTTTTGTTAGTTGAAACTTCAAATACCCTGCTACTCTTTTAGTAAGAAATTATTATTATTATTATTATTATTACCCAGCGCTTGGTTAACCTTTCTTGGAAAAAAAAAAAAGTAAAAAAAAAAAGAACTAAGCAAGTTAAAATCATTGAGCTTAATTTGATATGCTGATTAAGATAATTTAGGATAGTTTAGAGGTTTTACATATTATATGCCTTTGTTGACTTGGAAGAAGTCGTTGGAGAGTGAGATTTATCTAGTTAATTACTTCAAAGTACGTTGCTTCACCAATCACGTGTCAAGTTTTTGTTTCCTTTTGTTTTTGTTTTTCTTAATTTGTATTTTAGCACCATTGACAGTTGACTGATGTAGTGTTCATGTATACTTATATATATATATATATATATCTCTCTCTCTCAAAAGGGGTGAGAAAGATGATCTATACTTGTGGAATTCAAGGCCGGGGCATTAAATTACTACCAAACAATAATAGCAAAATACTATTCAAAGACTATACTAGTCAACAGCTAGCCGTGTCCAGCAAGGCATTCCAGTTCCTCTCTCTCACTCTCTCTCTTTATTTATTTATTTATTTATTTTTTGATATTTTATTTCTCGAAACAGGGGAAGAAAGAAACTAAAACAAATGGCTGTTTTCACTTTTACGCTTAAGATCTTTATATTACTTTTTCTCTTCCATTCACTTTCCTCTGCAGTTTATACCATTAGTCCATTCCAACCTATCAGCGACGACGGCACTACTCTGGTTTCAAAAGGAGGAATCTTTCAGCTTGGTTTCTTTTCTTCGGGCAATTCCACGAACCGTTATGTTGGAATTTGGTACAAGACCATCCCGGAGCCAACTGTCGTTTGGGTTGCAAACAGATGCACTCCGATTAAGGATTCTTCTGGCGTGTTGATGATAAACAACATAGGAAATCTTGTGCTCTTGTATCAAAATACGAGTGTTGCGTGGTCAACGAGCTCATCGAAACAAGCCCAGACACCTGTAGTAGAGCTTTTAGAGTCTGGAAATCTTGTTCTGCGAGATGAGGAAGATACAAACTCGGAGAACTATTTGTGGCAAAGCTTTGACTACCCTTCAGATACATTGTTGCCAGGTATGAAAATGGGTTGGGATTTTAGGACAGGTATTAGGCGGAGTCTCACAGCGTGGAAGAGTTGGGATGATCCTTGTCCCGGAGATTTCATTTTTGGGATTGAGTTTGCTCCACAACTTAATACATTACCTGAAGCTTATATCTGGAATGGCACCTCAAAATTCTATCGCACTGGATCGTGGTTTGGCCTTAGCTTCAGTGGGTCTCCAGATTTAAAGTCTAATTTTTATTATCATGGCATAGTATACAAGAATGATGAAGTTTACTACACGTATTGCCTCAAGAATAAATCGGTGGTCTCAAGAATATATATGAACCAAACTACAGGTTCTCGTGAACACCTTACATGGATTGAGGCAGATCAATCTTGGGGACTTGAATTGTCAGTCCCAAGAGAGGCAGACAAATGTGATACGTATGGTATCTGTGGATCTAATGCAAATTGTATGATTAATGACAATCCAATCTGCCAATGCCTGATAGGATTTAAGCCCAAGTCTCTAGACACTTGGAATAGGATGGATTGGTCCTATGGATGTGTACGGAATACTACTCAAAGCTGCGAGCACAAAGATAAAGATGTGTTTGTGAAATTGTCTGGCTTGAAACTTCCGGATACTTCACGTTCTTGGATAGCGGAAAATCTGAATCTTGAGGAGTGTCGGACAATATGCTTGAGTAACTGCTCTTGTATGGCTTATTCAAATTCTGATACCAGAGGAAATGGCAGTGGTTGTGTCATCTGGTATGGCGATCTGATGGATATTCGGACACTTTCCAATAACGGACAAGATCTATTTATCCGTGTCTCAAATTCAGAACCAGGTAAAATCATCTTTCTACTTCATTTATTCTCTATAAGAAAATAAGTATTCTTAATTAACTTGAGTTTTGCATATCTCAGGCCCAGGTTTAATTATAGGAAGATCCAAAAGAGATGATAGTAGAGTGAGAGCACTTATAGTTGGAGCTGTCATTGGAGGTGTTTCTGTGATCCTTTTACTTGGCTACTGCATTTGCAAGAGAGGCTCAAAAGGTAATGAATTTTATTCTATTTTATTTTATTTTATTTTTTTGGCTGAGGTAAAGAATAATTTCTCTTTTCTTTTTTCTGTTATTACATGAATAAATAAATAATGAAGGGTTCTTCTCATCTTTGTCCATTAGAAATAAAAACAGAGCATCTAGTCTATTACGGTTACAAATCTAAAACAGAATATTCCACCTAATTATTAATAAATTTGATTTTCCAGAAAAAAAAAAAAAGTTGGAACTTTTAAAACCATTTTAAGCATGAGAAATGAAGTTAATCCTTTTAAAATAAATAAATAAATAAATGAAGTTAATCTAGTCCAGTTTTTGCAAAATTTCAGAGCACGTACGTCTGTTACTTTTAGTAAAAATAATAGTAGTGTTGTTTTAATCATCTTTGCTTTGATTAAAAATGAGTAACATATACAATATGCTAGTATGTAAACCAGTCTGCACATATTAGAATAAATTTTCTTACTATTAACACTTAAGTTGAGTTTTTGGTCCTTTTGGTACGTCAGAGATTTCTAACTTGCTTGAACTTGCGGTGTCTTTCGAGGGAAAACAGGGAGAAATAAAGCTACTGCAAAAGACAGATCAAAAGAGGAAGACTTTGAGCTCCCATTGTTCAGCCTGGCTGCAATAAGTAATGCTACAAATAATTTTTCAGTAAACAATAAACTCGGGGAAGGCGGTTTTGGACCTGTTTACAGAGTAAGTTATTCATATGACAGTTGGAGAAAGTAATAGATAAAAGGAAAGTTTGAAAGCTTAGGAGATGGTTTTTTCCAATCTTTTGTAAATTTCAGGGCAAGCTAGGGGATGGACAAGAAATTGCCGTGAAGAGACTCTCATTGAGTTCTCGGCAAGGAATAAATGAGTTTAAAAATGAAGTTTTACTAATTGCCAAGCTTCAACATCGGAATCTTGTAAAGCTTCTTGGTTGTTGCATTCAAGGAGAAGAAAAACTGCTGATTTATGAGTATATGCCCAATAAAAGTCTTGATTTCTTCATTTTTGGTAAGAACCTCTTGTCAAATAACTTCAATTGTAGAAATATTTTTGTACCATTCTAAGTGGACAAACCTACTTTCCAGATCAAGGGCAAAGTAAACTATTGGAATGGCCTAAGCGTTTCGAAATTTTATGCGGGGTTGCTCGAGGGCTACAATACCTCCACCAGGACTCAAGATTAAGAATTGTACATAGAGATCTTAAAGCTAGCAATATACTACTTGACAATAAGATGAATCCAAAAATTTCAGATTTTGGCATCGCTAAAACTTTTGGAGGAGATCAAACAGAAGGAAAAACAAACAAAATAACAGGAACTCAGTAAGTATTGTTTAGATAATATACAGACCTTCTGTCCTATTAGTGCAGTGGTGGAGCCAAAAAGGAAAACTAAGAAAAAAAATAATAGAGGGTAAAATAGAGAAAAATATTATAACATGATATTTTATTGAATGAGGAAATAGATATACGTTCTTACTGCTACACAAAATTTATTTTTCTTCTTAAATGGGGGGCTCAACTGGAATTTAAGCCAAACTTTTTCTATAAAAATCAAAATTTAAAAATGTGAGGAGAGCATATGCCTCAAAGTTGTTTATTGCTCTGCTGCTGCAATGAGGGCATTTCATTTTTATTAACGATGTTATATATGTAGTGGTTACATAGCACCAGAGTATGCTTTCAAGGGTCTATTCTCAACAAAGTCCGACGTCTTTAGTTTCGGTATAATGGTATTGGAGATTTTAAGTGGAAACAGAAGTATACGCTTTCACCACGAGGACCACAACATTACCCTAATTGGACAGGTAAGTCTCAAAAATGTTACATTTCCTATTTGGATCGATATAATGTCACACTACTAAATGACTCATAGCTTGTTGATATTTCTAGGCATGGACATTGCTAAACGAAGGAAGGCCATTTGAACTGATTGATGTTCACTTAAGAGATTCATACAACAATTTGTTGCAAGTGTTGCGTTGCATACATGTTGGCCTCTTATGTGTTCAACAACGTCCTGAGGATAGACCTAGCATGTCATCAGTCATTCTCATGTTAGGTAGCGAGAGCGAGCTGCCTCAACCAAAACCACCAGGCTATTACATGGAAATAGCTTCACAAGATAGAAACAATGTCTCCAGCAAACTAGAGTCATTTTCAGAAAATACAATGTCCGTAACTGCACTAGGGGGTCGATAAGGCCTAAATAAATAGCCAATTAGTGATTTTTTTTTTTTTTTTTGCCTTATTGTATGTGATAGTTAAACGATCAGAGAAACAATGGAGCTAGTGATCCCGTGGCTATGTTCATTTTTCGAAGAAGTATAGTGTGGTGGCATACATACTTAGTAATTAGATCGAGAACGTGATGTGTGCAAATTTAGTTTGTTTAAAGCACTTGTCTCTAAGAGGACAATTTGTTTGCAAATTTATACTCATTCTGTATATATGTATATTTTTTTTCTTAATCAACAGTTTTTTTATTAAAAAACTACAAAATAAAAATAAATAAGGCCAAAATAGACGTGAGGAAAAAAAAAAAACAGATTTATTATTACTATATTCTGCCTTTTGTCATAATTAAAAAATCATATTCTGTTTTTTAAAGTGTAGCATATTTATACTCAATCAACACCTTGATCTCTTGGTTAACTGTTTATTTTGACCGAATAAAGCCAAAAATGTTCTCAAACAAAATCATGTTGAGCACAAAATAAAAATTAAATTCCCAAAATAAAAAATGAAAGAGAAAAATCCTCAATATCAGCCAAAACCTTCTCACACAGTTCTCTAAAATGTAGAAATCTCAACTATGTCTTTGCGACAGAGTAGATTGAATCCATTGCCTCTCGTCACAAAACATCACCAGTCCCTCGTCGCTACCTTGCGAACGCCGTTAGATCAAGCCCATTGTCGTCGTCGCTAATGCTATTGGTCCTTGTTGTGAATCCAATCAATTTGGTAGTCTATGAGGAAGGGGTTGGCAGATGCCATCCACTCACCCTTGTGTATATTTATGGTGTATCTTCTTCTTTTCTTCTTCATTTTTTTTAAAATTTTTTATATATAACTATTTTAAAGCATATTATGATTTTCTCTTGGTCGATGGAGAATCTCGGGGGATAATTTATGATACATTCAAACAATGTTATCCCCTTATTAGTATTTAATAATTAGCACCATTGACTATTGACTTAAGTAGCATAAATTTTTATCAAAGGAATAAGAAAGATGATCTGCACAAGTAGTATACTTGGGACTGTAATTAACTACCGAACTTCCATGGTAAATAAAGTCTGAAACCTAATAGTGCTTTCAAAGGAAGGGAGTTTTGAGTTTGGTTTCTTTATTCCTAGCAATTCCAAGAATTGTTCCGTGGGAATTTGGTACAAGAACATCCTAGTTCGAACTTTTGTTTGGGTTGCAACAGGTGCAACCCAATTAATGATAGGTCCGAGTCGGATATCTAATTGCTTCGATTTGAATTATCCGGAGGATGCATCAGACATGTTTTGCACTTCTGATAGTTCAACAGTAACGATTAAAATGGTTTGGCTAGTGAGCAAGTGGATTTGAAGCTCTTTTCTTAAAGAAGTGTTGTGTAATAGGGACTAACAGATTGGTGATCGAAGTTATGGTTTTTTTTTTTTTTTTTTTTTTTAACCACCTTTCTCGTCTTGAAGAGGCGCAAAACTTTAACTTATAATTTTTTTTTTTTTGTTCATCTGAGCGGCTTTGGCAGTGGCGATTCCTTTGACGTTCTCATGTCGAAACTTTTGATTCGCCTCTTATCGGGCCAAGGTGCATAACACGGCCAATTATTGCAATCATCGTCCTTCAGACTTGAAGTCAGAACTCGATATATAACAATTTATCTAACCACTAAAACAACTCAATTGGTAGATATGATGTAACGCAACAACTATAATATATAATATTATATAAATATAATATTTAAGCACATAAAATGCATGAATTTAGTTTAGATGTCATGTGCATGCATTACATACTAGGGAGCGTGATGTGCAAACGGACAAAAATAAATAAATAAATAAATAAAAGATCGTTTTCTTATTATACCATTAAGATCACTACTAATATATATAAGTATCTTTATCTTTAAATTTTTTGCAGCTAATTGAAAAAATATATATATATATGTATATATACATATATATATATGTATATGTATGTACGTGAAAGTGGTGGATGTTAAATTTTGTTATTTTTTAAATAAAATTGTTGTTATTTTCTTTTATTTAATCAAAAGATTAAAATTCTAGTAATATATGTATATATCCATGATGTCGATATTAAGTATTTATTTAGATACTCTGAGTTAGACTTGATATTTTTCTAAGTTTGAAAGAATGCTTTGACATAGAATATACTGAGGTCAAGTTACGAATAGCGAGTTATATATCAAGTATAAGCAAGGGTTGTTTGTTTTATGTTCACATATATATATATATATGTATATACATGTGTGTGTGTTGCTATGCTTATTGAGATGCACGAGTTTAATGACAGAGAATAAATAATAAGTTTAAGAGTTTCTTATCATGTTTGACGTGGCTATACACGATTATATATGTAGAAAAAAAAAATGAAAATGAAGGCATAGTTATCCTACGCATGTTCTCAAGGAAAAGTCAAACTGGAAAAAGTCCAAAATTTCATTGATGTCTAAATTTCTATTCGTATATTGGTTAATTTAGATATCAATGATATAATAGGTCCTATTTATGATGCCCTAGAAATTCATAACTTAATTTCATGAATTATTATCATGGATTTCCTTCATTAATATACTTCTAATAAATTATTTTGATGAATATCAAATTTCAAGATCATGAATGATTGAATATGTATCATCGGTATGATGATCGATGATCTAACAATGTGGAGTTTCTTTATTTAAATGAGAAATTATAAATACATAGAAGATGAGGTGAACGATATATAAATTTATACGAAAAATTTATTATATTGTACTAGAGGGTTAAATGTTAATTTTTTTTTAAGTAACCCCAACTATTATTAGTAGGTCAATTTGATAACCTTAGTATTTATTTTGGTCACATCAATATTTAGGTATTGAGAGTATGATTGGAAAAATTAATGTGTCACAAAGATAGGAGTTGAATAATTAGGATTTACTCTTAGAAAATCCAAAGGTGGAAGATTGATCAAAAATTGTGCTTAGATTTGAAATCAATGGTGTAGATTTTATGTTAAAGGATCCTAGGGAAATCAATGACCAAGCTTTGGATGATAAGTGACCAATGAGAGCTTAAGGCAAAGATTGGTGTGATGGAAGATATAATGGATGAGAACAATGATGACAACCTTTGATCAACGGTGGAAAAATTGGAATAAAGGAAAACAAAATAAAAATGAGAAATCAAAGGGGATATTCGCATTGTTGTAGTCAAAAGCAAGAAGAAATTTGAACAAATGAGAAGAAAGAAAGTGGTGCATGCATGCAACCTTAAGTAAGAGATTGCATGGCTTGTTTTGGTAATATGACACAAAGTACGTACAATTGAAAGTGATCACTTGTCTCCCAATTTGTTGAACAAAATTTGCACACCAACTCCCTCCCTCAAGTGGCGACAATGCAAGGGGAGAATCAGCCAAAAATTTTCATTTTTACCCCTAAAAAATACAGCTCCTTTAAAGCAAATGTTGGCTGAAAACAAGCCCCCCAACATCTCACTTTATTCTCACAAAGTTTAAGCTCAAAAACCTAGCCTTCTCTAGCCACCACCAATCTCAAAAACCACCAAAACTATTCTCACCTCCAAAACCCCTCTAGCACCCTCCTCCCTCCATTTTGAAGCTCCATGCAAACCCATTGCCAAGTTCGAAGAAGTGTGAAGCGGAGTTAGAGGATGTGTTACTAGTGGTAACCTAGTGGTTCTCTTTGTGTTTTGGTTATTTTTAGAGAACTAAAGCATGTTCTGTAGTTATAATCTTAACATTAGACTCCTTCTTACCTAGGAAAATGTTTTGAGAAGAACTTTGGAGGTCCAAGGTCTTAAAGGATCCACGGAGCATTTCGGTAAGATCTACGAACCTTGTTAGAGCATGTGATTGTTGTGGTAATAGGGCATGCGTTAGAAACTTTGCTATGAAAAATAAATTATATGATAAGATTTTACAGAAGATAAGCTTCATTTTAGGCTTTCAAATTACTTGGTTTACTTTTGTATGTCTAAAGTTATGTGCATTTGAATTTATGACACAAAATTAGAGAGAAAAGGAACCTCTGGAGTATAGTCTAGCCACGGGTTTTATGTACTCCGAACCCTTTAGTCTCAAAATTTTGGATTATAAGTTATAGATCTAAAAACTAGATTCTTTAAGCTTTCCAACAAGGTATCGTGCACCTCAAGCGGATAAATGTGTAGTATTTTGTGAATTTTACAAGTTTAGCCTACGAACTGAGAGTTTTTGCTGAAACCTTGTACCAGCCAGGGTTTTGTAATTTTTGGATCAGTAAACCATAATGTTTTACAAAACTTTCTTAGTGTATGAACTAGAAACTATAAGCTTTCCAATGACATATCTTTTTCCTTATTTGGACTTGTACGTAAATTTTTATGATTTTTCTAAATTTAACCACAAATCTAGGCATATGGTATATATATGAGGCCAACAGTAACAAAATCTAAGTATACAGTATGAAACACTCAAACACTAAAGAAAATAACTTAATGACTATAAAGTAGACATCTCAAGGTTTAGAATGAGTTATCATACGTTTAATACGGATATGTACATAAATTTTAATAAATCATATAATATTATATTGTAATCTAGTAAACTAAGATTTCACCATAAGACACTTAGGAAAACGTCCACATTAAAGTTTGAAACGCTTGAAATCTTGGAAAAAAAATTATGAAGAAAGAAACTAGATACTTCAAGCTTTCCAAGGAGTTATCAAGTGTCCAAAATGGGATTATGTTCAAATTTAAATAAATCTTACAAGTTAAAATCCCACGCCGACAAAATGATTAAACATTAAAATGTGACATAAGGGTAAGTCATAACATATGGACATATTTATTTATAAAATAAGTTGGTATTAAGTGTATGATCAAATAATGTGAAAAACCCTAACTTTATAAAGTTGAATCACAAGTTTTTAAATGAACTAAGACAAAGTAAACTGGAGGATTACTACCAAGAGACTACATTAACCCAACTAAATGATCATAATTAATGGGATTGGGCCTTACAAGCCCAATACTAGATGGAAGATAACCCACTTAAGGGTATACACTTAGATGATTTCTTGTCACCAAGGTGATATATATTGGTTAATTATGTAATGCCGAGCTTAACTAATTTAAAATAACTAAGTTAACAAGTCTGTTTAGTATCTTATTAGTATTATTATTAAGTGTTTATTAGTAGTAATGTTAATCATGTTATATGAAATTTTTTTTTAGTATTTATGTGCTACTGAAAATTTTTAACAACATTTTTTTTAAGTAATTATGCAGAGGAGAGTTGACAACCGTCGAAAGTGAAGTTGATCAATGTGCTTGGTCCATAAGATTGTTTGTATAAGAATGGTAATCTAAAGTTAAAGTATACTTTAAATGAAGTTTATTAAAGTTTTTATGGACTTATTTGCAAAGAAAATATATTTTTAAGGTTATAGCATAATTTTAGATTCTTTTGGGCACTTTATGTAATTTTTAAAAATTGTTGCTGCTGTCTTTTTAGTGTTTGACAGCTGCCTTGTGTGGTATTAAGCTAATATACCTACACATTTCTTCTTCCTCCCTTACAGCTGTTCTCTGTGCACAGAAAGACAAAGAAAAAGAAAAAGAAAAAGGGAAAAAGGGAAAAACCCAAAACACCAAAACACCAAAACAAAACACAAACTCCAACAGCTAATCTCTCCATCTTAAGACCTTCTTTCCCCTCCTAAACCACAAAACAAATCAAGTCTAAGCTTCACTCAAAAACCCATTTTCGGATTCCACCAAATACCCATTTTTCTTTCAACTTAGTTGAGCTCAAGGTGGGGTTTCGCGTCATTTTTGGAGCCCGAATTGTACAAGCTATCTAAGGTCAGTTTTATGTAGGGTTTTTAGTGGATTTTGAAGCTTTTCAAAGCTAGAAATGTGAGGTTTTAAGTTGAGATGCTATATGTTGAATGTATGCTTGGATTTGAACCCAAATGTGAAATTTTTGATTTAATTCAAGATTTTTGATGGTTCTATGTTATTGGAGATGTAAAACATTGTGAGGTATGATTGGAAAAGAGTTTTACTGTTTTTAACGTATTTTATGAAGTGGCATAAGAGGTGTTTGTGAAAATGTTTGACTGAAATTTGTAAAACAGGGCACTAGGGTTCCAAAATTCGTTTCTCTGTCTATACCCTGTATTTGAAGCTGAAATTTTGTGGAGTTAAAGTAGACATATGAAGCTTGCTTGCCACAAAATTTCACATCAAAATGCTGTAAAACGGATTTTTGATGAATTTTTGAATGTCGGGTCCTGTGGCTGGAAACTGGTGGACAGCCACTAGGATGAAATTTTTGTTTGTGCTTAGAAGTTGTCCTAAGGACCTTAAATGGTTTAAAACGTTGAAAAGTGATACTGTAATGCATATTTTTCTATCTTATATGATTGGTAATGGATTGAATATATATTTTTTAAAAAAATGCAAAATGACTTGATCATGGATCTTAGGACAAGCCCGATCAACTTCTTCACTACGGTGGAGTCAATCTCTCTGCGGGAGTTCAATTTTTAAGAGGTAAGTAGGAATTCTACTTACTGTATCATAGAAACTTAAAAAGTATATGATATAGCATTTTAAGGTTTTTGACAAATGTTTCCCTTTATTGGAAATGGTATGATTTGCAAGTAGGAAAGCTAAGGGAATGCATGATTTATTGAAAGCTTTTATGATGTGTTTATAATGTTTTAAAGTTTTGCAAAGTTTTAGATATGGCCTATGGAATGATGGAAATATCTATGGAATGTTTATATGTCATTGGGACTGACTGATACCCACGGATAGGTCCCGAAAAGGACATGACTGATACCAATGTTTGGGATCCCAATGACAGGAATGAAAGTGTTTGGCCAAACCTAAAGGAAATGAATGGTAAATGATTCTGTAGCTTAAGCCCAATTTGTGCCATATCTCAAGAGTTTTCATGTTATGTTTTAAATGTTGGGTTGGATTTCTATTTGCTGTAACAAGATTTGAAATCCATTGAAAATTGTTTTTAGATACAAATTGTAGTTTTAAAGGTTTTGTGTTTAACTATGTTCCGCTTACTGGGATTTTAGCTCACTTTAAAGTTTCATGGTACAGGTGAGGAAGAGAAGGAATGAGGAAGCAACATAGTGGCAGGCTGAATCTCTTTTAGGAAGCTGATGTCACAGAACCCATGTACATACTAAACTAAAGATGTTTCATGAAAAACGTTTATCAAAGAACTTTACGGGCTATACTACACAGTTTTCTTTTGAATAGTACTAACAATATGTGATAGTTGTAATATGGACTCTTCCTATTTTTGACTAAACCGTGAGAAGAGTTCTGTAAATATATATTTTTTTATTAATCTTATCATACAACTATCTTGGCTTTACAATGTTTTTGTGTTATCGTGATATTTAATGAATGTATGGTTTAGTGACATGTTCTAGTTAGGTTTAGTTCAAGGCTAAACCGGCCAGGGGGTGTTAGAAATTAATTAAGAAATAAATCAATAAATAAACTAAAAAATACATAACAAAATGTAATTATGCTAAGAAAGTTAATTAGTAATTAATAAAGTAATTAATTAATAACTAATTAATTATAAGAGTTCATAAGTAATAATTAGCTGTGTAAGTAAGATTATTACGTTTAGTAACTACATAATTATAATACATGATTAATTAGAGCTTAATTGATCATTAATCATTAATATAATTGTCAATATAACTATGGATGATTAATTAGATATTAATCAAACATTAATTATTAGAATAATCTAATATTAACGATATAATTATTAGTTAGTCAATTAAAATCAAGTAATTTAATTATAATTACTCAATTAAATATAGTAATAATTAACTACTACCTAATTAATTAATTAATTAATTAATTAATAAAATTAAATTAAATTAAGTAAAATTAAATTAATTAAATAATAATTAATAGAAATTTATTTAACACTTAATAATTAATATGAATTAATTGTTAAGGTTAATTATGATATAAGTAAATTAAGCTCACCTTAATTTATAAAATAAATAAATAAATGAATAAAGTAATATAATTATGATTCTATCTAATAATGAGATATTGTTAAATCATGATAATTTCTCAAACTTGCGTAGTAGGAGGTACAACTCCGGAAGTTTAAGCACATAAGACAAGTAAGTACAAATCTCACCTACAGCATGGAACAAAATGTTTTTCTTTGTTGATGTTCTATGTTTGCTATAATTTGCCTTGATAATGTGATGGGTATATGAGTTATGTGTATTGCTTTGATTAAACATTTGACGTGCGTAATTTCTCTTGCACTAATATGATAGACATGCCTCATAGATATTTATGCCATAGATGCATAGTGACATGTAAACCTTCATATTGTCACAATTAATAAGAGCGAGGCTAACGAAAAATATGAATAAGTGTCGCACCAACCTCAAATTAGTGAGAGGATATGACAAGAACGAAAGTTATAAGTTATGACCTTGGAGGTGATTGGATTGGTTGCGTGCATATTGGTACGACATAGGGTCCCTTAAGTTGACAAGACATGTATATAATGAAGCATATATTGAACACATATAGATCACATGCATTTTTGAACATTCATGTTGTTATGTGTGATGATATGATTTTATGAAAATGTTTTGTGAGATATAGTTTGTGCTTGCTGAGCAAAAGCTCATATGTGTGTGTTCGTGTTGTAGGTAACACGGGTAAGCAATCTGTCACTTAGATGTTTCTGGACTGACGAAGCAGTGCAGAGGCGATGAAGGAAGGGAGTGGGATATCACCATGAATTTAATTCCGTATTTAGACTTCTTAAATTATTTGGTATCGATTATCATGAAAACTATGTTTTTAGTATTTCAAAATTACTAAACTAGTAGGAGTACTTAAAGACTTTAAAGTCTTTCGTTTTAACTCGTACGATGTTATAGCTTTTTAAAAACTATATAAGTATGAATTTGAATATGATATTTATTATTTAGAAATTTCAATTTCCTTAGTTAAAATTTTAGTTTATTAAACTCTTCAAGTACAAGTATGATTTGTATGTAAAATAATAATAATAATAATAAAAAAATTCTGCACTTTTTGAAATCAAACATAAACAAGTATTAAGACTACATTAACTAAAAATAAATAAGTTAGTTAATGGTCTAAAAAGTTGGGTCGTTACACTATTGCACATCAAGCTACCTACTAATAGGGATCTACTCTTCACAATCTTCATAAATTCAAGTACGAGGTAAGTAAAAGTTACATTTTTGCTTTACAAGAAATATAGCAAGTATTATTGAAGCATTGGATTTACTTCTTTCAGATTGTGTTGTTATTATATGGCTATAGTGTATGGGATTCAAGTATAAAAATGTGAAAGAATAGTTCTTGATTTGAGAACTAGGTAGATAGGGACGCGGGTGGGACCAGCGAACCCAATTAAAGAGTGGCAAATCCCCTGAGGTAAGAGGTTTTCAAAATATGGTAAACCACAAATAGAAAATGGGCAGAGGCCGTGAGAAGTCCCATGTTGATCACTTGGGAATAAATGTTCAAAACCTTATATGCTTTAATAATCCGAAATTTTGATGAACTCATGATTTCCTTAGAGACAGGGAAAACCTAAGACTGAATCATGTATGTCAATATGAAGCTCATAATCTGAATTGAATATCAGTATATGTTTGAGTTCTCGTTTAATTAGCTATGAGACTCAATAATAAGTTATTATGTTAAGCATGAGGCCTTTTGATGAAAGAGGTAGAATAAGAATTTACGATTTTATTCCAGTCAAAGTTTGACCAGGATGATTTAAGATATGATTAAGACGGTACTGCAGTGTATTAAGTAGTATAGGAATTATACTGTGTTTGATCGTCATTACGAATGAAGAAGTAAGAATAAGGTATGAGATTGCTCTAGAATAATCAGGAATAATATTTGGAGCAATGAGGACTTAGTAGTTTCAAGTCTTAAGAAAAATCCATACTCAGCCCAATTAAGTGCAGATGAATTTTGGACTGCAATCCAGTATAACAATACTGTTTTTAGTGAAAAACAGTATTAATATTATCTGAGTTAGTAAGGAAATGGATTGCATATTTATATTAATAGATTTTTGGAATCAAGTGGATGATTATGCATGAATTGGAAGCCAAGTGGCTCCACCATAGCCGGCCACCTTTAGGGACTAAAGTGCAAATATTTTATCCTTAGGGGCCAAAGTGCAATTTTAAGAAAAGTAAGTAATGATGGATAAGTATGAAATTTTTGATTAATGGAATTTATGGATATTCCTAACCAAGTCTCTAACTAGGCCAATGGTAGGCCAATGGTTGGTTACAAAATTTAGTTAGCTTGGTTACATTGGAACAAGCAATTAAGTTAAAGATAAGTATGAAATATTATTGGTTGGTTCATGCCAACACATGGCCGGTTGTCAAGGGTTGCTTGGTGAGCAAGCAATTACCTTGGTGAGGTAAGCACAGTGAGGTAAGCATGGTGAGGTAAGCACGGTGAGATAAGGTTGGTGAGGTAAGCAAGCACTTGCCTTGGTGAACAAGTAACTTGGTCTCCAAGGAAACCTATCATGGCCGGCCACCTCATAGGGGGTATTAAGCAAATATTTTATTTTTAGACCCCAATATGCAATTTTAAGAATAAAAATAATTCTAAAAGAAATTATTTTTCACCTATAGATAGGTGATGGGGGGGTTGGATCATTCTAGTCCACCCCAAAACTCTGCCCAAATTCCAACCCATTCTCTCTAGTTCTTCCCCTAGGAGCCGAACCCCATAAAGAGAAGAAAAAAAAAAAAAATAGGAGAGAGGAAGAAAGGGAGAGGGTATGGCCGGTTGTGGTATGAAAGGTGGTGGAGCAATTTTTGCTCATGCAAGGTTTAGAACCACTCTTTCAAAGGTTTAGAACCACTCTTTCAAAGCTTAGAGGTATTATTCTTAAACCTCTAACTAAGATTTTCATTAAGTTTGGTTTATCGGATTTATGTGTATTTCAAGTTATAGTTTGTAAGAACATAAGCTCAATCTTCTTATTTTTCATGTTATGGTTTTTGTATGGTTAGTATATGTTAGATCTAGATTTAGGTGAGTGTGATTGCTAAGTTTATGCATGCATGTGATAATATGCTTAAGAGAAATTATGGTATGTGTGTATGCATAGTAGGTGTTTGTTATATGTCCCCACATACTTAAAAATGATGTAACATGAATGGAAATGAGAATGATAATGTATGTTGCATGTAGGGTTCAAGAAAACCCTAAAAACCGTAGTTTGGTGAAGATCACCATATGGGTTTGCAAGAAGTATTGTATGAATGAGAAATGAATGCATGATAGTAAAAACATTACGTAACATGCTGCATGCTTGATGTAGGCTCACGGTTTTAACCGTTCGAGGTAATGTGCGCGTAATTTTACGTAAGAACTAACTTTAACAAAAACTGCCAGTCTCGGGTCAAGACTGGGCAGTAATCTAAAAACGTGATTTTGAGGCCCTTAGAGGCTGAATTTGAAGAAATTTAAAACTAAAAAGTTGTAGAAAATGGAAAATCCTAAGGGATATTGTGAACATATTTTGAAAATAAGGCTCTAAAGGCCTCTGTTTTTATAAAAATCCGAGTCTGGTCTGCCACACCCATTATGCACGGCCAGGTAGGTTCAACAAGAAAAACAGGCAGGTTAAAGACATAATTAGGTTTTGAGTTTTAAACAAAAGTTGCAGGACTTTTTGAGGTCTACAACTTTCATGAAGAAAACCTTTTCTAATTCTAAACCGATTTTAAAGTAAAACCTGATTTTCCAAAACTGTGCAGGAAACAGGAAATTCATGCACAGGATTTCTAAAAACAGTGCACGAACAGGGAATTCCTGCACATGCAACCAAAGTTTATGGGACTGTTTTAAGCAATTTATAAAAAGGGGTTAAAATCTTATCACACAAGGAATTATTTAATAAAATAAGCCAAGTCCTGTGGTAAACAACTATAAGATAAATAGTAACCGAGAATGTTACCAACTTTTAATAGGCCAAATAATTTAGGTTACTTATAATAACCACATGAGATACCCAAGTTATTGGGTTGGTCCTTACCCAAGGGTTACCAATGGTAATCTAATAGGGTATTACTTAAAAAGTAATTGGGCCTTAGTATATTTAGTAACCCAATAAGTTATAGGTCTAAGATCTAAATAGGATTGGGCTTATACCCAGGGTTACAAATAGTAACCTAATAAGATGATAATTACTATTCACGTATAATTGGGCCTTGAACCCAAGGTTCCATTAAGTAATCAAACAAAATATTGTTTGATTAGGCTAGGTGCCTTAGGGTTACATTTAGTAACCGAATCAAATATCATTATAATATGTGGGAGACATGTAACTAGGGTTATTAATGAATGCTGGTTAAGGATACCAGCATTGAATGTAATGATTTATGGTAAGATAAGATGATCCTTATCTTACATCTTTTGTGAAAACAGGAATTAAACATGTTGATGTGCCTTGTTGGAACATTAGACAAAGAGCATAGGACATCAGATAAGTACAAACCTCACCTACAGTATGAAAAATAGTAAACTATTTTCAAGTATAACATGTTTTCATATATGCTATGATTAATATGTTATGCCATGTTATGCCATGATATGCTATGTTAAGCCATGATATGCTTTGATATGCCATGATATGCAATGTTATGCCATGATATGCCATGTGTATGTATATGTTATGGTAGATATTATATTATGATATAGTGACATCATGAGACATGTTCACTAATATTAAACCACATGGTAAGAACATGTTAAGTTATAAGATAAGACAAACAAGGTGTCGTGCCAACCTCTCGCCAGATCGTGGAGGATTATACATGATTCAAGTTCAAGATACTAAGACCTTCCGCTAGATCGTGAAGGGTTATGAATATGATTCCCAGAATTGTTAGGAACCTTGCAAACCTTAACTTTCTGTGGAATGTGCGCATTTGGTACGTACACAAGGGGCCCACATGTTAAGCAAGATAATAAGTTCATAAAAAGTCCATAATGGAGCATAAGATATTCATAATCGATCATAAATGGATTATGCATAAATTATATAATGTTGACGTGTTTTGTTAGATTATGTTTGT
This sequence comes from Ficus carica, assembly GCA_009761775.1. NCBI lineage: Eukaryota > Viridiplantae > Streptophyta > Magnoliopsida > Rosales > Moraceae > Ficus > Ficus carica. Next base: position 8,480,119 of record CM019750.1, read on the forward strand.
ATTTGCTGGGCGAAAGCTCATCAGTATATTTCATACTGTAGGTAAGATGCCTGCAGCTTTACTTGGTGGGTCATGGAGACGATGCGGCAATTGAAGGGCGGTGTGGGATATCACTACGCAGATTTTTCCGCAAACTCTTTAAATTATGAACTAGTACATGTAGGATTAAGTATTATGTTCCATGTTACGTATGAGATATTTCAAAAGTCCGGCTTAAAAGGTTTAGGTGTGACCTTTTAATCGGTTTAACAAGTAATGCGTAGGCATGGTGAAGTTTACCCATATGGATAAGTTTAATTAATAATAACGAAAAAAAAATTATACTGAAATTTTCTGAAAGTTCAAGTGTTAGAAACAAGAAGTAAGTTAAGTAAGTAAAGTAACGGCCCACGTTTTCGTAGTCGGCCCTACGTAAATGGCCGGGGCGTTACATATGCTTAGCCAATAATGATATAAAAACATTGGCCAATATTATTCGTTAAACTCACAGACTATCGGTGACTCAAGTCAAGTACTATACTGAGATTAAAATGTATGTTCAAGCATAATTTTGATAAGTAGGGTTCCCTTTTGAGTTCTATAGGGCATGAGACTATTTGAAACTTGTTGTTTATCATTGACATGCATGAGTTTTACTTACTGACCATTAGCTCATCTAGTTTCTTGTGATGCAGATGTTCAGTAGAGGTACTAGAAGTTGACTGAGCTCTCCACCAGCTCGCAGCATGTACGTATAGAGTTTGAAAGTTGTATATACTATTTGGAACAGTTTCTAGTTAAGTTAACTTGTGTAGAAGTTTTATACGAGCTCCTTTTGGAATGTTTCGTTGTATATATGTATAATTTTTTTTATTTTTTTATTTTTTTATTTTTTTTTTTTTTTGAGAGTGTAGTTTTTGTTAGTTGAAACTTCAAATACTCTGCTGCTCTTTTAGTAAGAAATTATTATTATTATTATTATTATTATTGTTATTTTAACCCAGCACTTGGTTAACCTTTATTGGGGAAAAAAAAAAAAAAAGACAAACAAGAACCAAGCAAGTAAAAATCATTGAGTTTAATTTGATATGCAGATTAAGATAATTTAGGAAAGGTTAGGGGGTTTTCACATTAGCTGCCTTTGTTGACTTGGAAGAAGTCGTTGGAGAGCTAGATCAATCTAGTTAATTACTTTAAAGTACGTTGCTTTAGCAATCACGTCTCAGGATTTTGTTTGCTTTTGTTTTTGTTTTTCTTAATTTGTATTTTAGCACCATTGACAGTTGACTTATGTATTGTTCATGTATACTTCTATATATATACATATATATATATATATATATCTTTTAAAAGGGGTAAGAAAGATGATCTGTTCTTGTGGAATTCAAGGCCGGGGCATTAAATTACTACCTGACATTTATAGCAAAATACTATTCAAAGACTATACTAGTCAATAGCTAGCCGTGTCTACAAGGCATTCCAGTTCCTCTCTCTGTTTTTTTATTTTAATCTTATTTCTCGAAGCAGGGGAAGAAAGAAACTGAAACAAATGGCTGTTTTCACTTTAATGCTTAAGATCTTTATATTACCTTTTCTCTTTCATTCAGTTTCCTCTGCAGTTTATACCATTAGTCCTTTTCAATCTCTCAGCGACAACGGCACAACTCTGGTTTCAAAAGAAGGAAGCTTTGAGCTTGGTTTCTTTTCTCCGGGCAATTCCAAGAATCGTTACGTGGGAATTTGGTACAAGAACATCCCGCTTCTAACTGTCGTTTGGGTTGCAAATGGGTGCAAACCGATTAACGATACTTCTGGCGTGTTGATGATAAATAACATAGGAAATCTTGTGCTCTTGTATCAAAATACGAGTGTTGCGTGGTCAACGAGCTCATCGAAACAAGCCCAGAAACCTATAGTAGAGCTTTTAGAGTCTGGAAATATTGTTCTACGAGATGAGGAAGATGCAAACTCGGAGAACTATTTGTGGCAAAGCTTTGACTACCCTTCAGATACATTGCTGCCAGGTATGAAAATGGGTTGGGATTTTAGGACAGGTATCAGGTGGAGTTTCGCAGCGTGGAAGAGTTGGGATGATCCTTGTCCCGGAGATTTCATTTCTGGGATTGAGTTTGCTCCACAACTTAATACACTACCCGAAGCTTATATGTGGAAGGGCACCTCAAAAGTCCATCGCACTGGATCGTGGTTTGGCCTTAGCTTCAGTGGGTCTCCAGATTTAAAGTCTAATTTTTATTATTATGGCATTGTTTACAAGAATGATGAAGTTTACTACACGTATAGCCTCAAGAATAAGTCGGTGGTCTCAAGAATATATATAAACCAAACTACAGGTTCCCGTGAACACCTTACATGGATTGAGGCAGATCAAACTTGGGGACTTGACGTGTCAGTCCCAACAGACGAATGTGATAGGTATGGTATCTGTGGATCTAATGCAAATTGTATGATAAATGACTATCCGATGTGCCAATGCCTAATAGGATTCAAGCCCAAGTCTCCAGACACTTGGAATAGCATGGATTGGTCTTATGGATGTGTACAGAATACTACTCAAAGCTGCGAGCATAAAGATAAAGATGTGTTTGTGAAATTGTCTGGCTTGAAACTTCCGGATACTTCACGTTCTTGGATGGCGGAAAATCTGAATCTTGAGGAGTGTAGGACAATATGCTTGAACAACTGTTCTTGTATTGCTTATACAAATTCTGATATCAGAGGAAATGGCAGTGGTTGTGTCATCTGGTATGGCGATCTGATGGATATTCGGACACATTCCCATAACGGACAAGATCTATTTATCCGTGTCTCAAATTCAGAACCAGGTAAAATCGTCTTTCTACTTCATTTATTCTCTCTAAGAAAATAAGTTTTCTTAATTTACTTGAATTTTGCATATCTCGGGCCCAGATTTAATTAAAGAACGATCCAAAAGAGATGATAGTAGAGTGAGAGCAGTTATAGTTGGAGCTGTCATTGGAGGTGTCTCTGTGGTCCTTTTACTTGGCTACTGCATTTGCAGGAGAGGCTCAAAAGGTAATGAATTTTTATTTTATTTTTGGCTGAGGTAATGAATAATTTCTCTTTTCTTTTTTCTGTTATTACACGAATAAATAATAATGAAGGGTTCATCTCATTTTTGTCCATTACAAATAAAAACAGAGCATATAGTCTATTCCGGTACCAAATCTAAAACAGAATATTCCACCTAATTATTAAAATTTGATTTGCCAGAAAAAAAAAAAGTTTGGACTTTTAAAAACATTTTAAGCATGAGAAATGAAGTTAATCCTTAATAAATAAATAAATAAATGAAGTTAATCTAGTCCAGCTTTTGCAAAATTCAAAGCACGTACGTCCGTTACTTTTGGTAAAAGTAATAGTAGTGTTGTTTTAATCATCTTTGCTTTGATTAAAAATGAGTAACATGAACACTTAAATTATATGCCGAGAAACTTAGGAACTACAATATGCAAAACAATATGCTAGTATGTAAACCAGTCTGCACAAATTAGAATAAATTTTCTCAAAACAATATGCTAGTATGTAAACCAGTCTGCACAAATTAGAATAAATTTTCTTACTGTTAATACTTTAGTTGAGTTTTTGGTCCTTTCGGTACGTCAAGATTCTAACTTGCTTGAACTTGCGGTATTTTTCGAGAGAAAACAGGGAGATATAAAGCTACTGCAAAAGACAGATCAAAAGAGGAAGACTTTGAGCTCCCATTGTTCAGCCTGGCTGCAATAAGTAATGCTACAAATAATTTTTCAGTAAACAATAAACTTGGAGAAGGCGGTTTTGGACCTGTTTACAGAGTAAGTTATTCATATGACAGTTGAAGAAAGTAATAGATAAAAAAAAAGTTTGAAAGCTTAGGAGAGGGTTTTTTCAAATCTTTTGTAAATTTCAGGGCAAGCTAGAGGATGGCCAAGAAATTGCTGTGAAGAGACTCTCGTTGAGTTCTCGGCAAGGAATAAATGAGTTTAAAAATGAAGTTTTACTAATTGCCAAGCTTCAACATCGAAATCTTGTAAAACTTCTTGGTTGTTGCATTCAAGGAGAAGAAAAACTGCTGATTTATGAGTATATGCCCAACAAAAGTCTTGATTTCTTCATTTTTGGTAAGAGCCTCTTGTCAAATAACTTCAATTGTAGAAATATTTTTGTACCAGTCTAAGTAGACAAACCTATTTTCCAGATCAACAGCAAAGTAAACTATTGGAATGGCCTAAGCGTTTCGAAATTTTAAGCGGGGTTGCTCGAGGGCTACAATACCTCCACCAGGACTCAAGATTAAGAATTGTACATAGAGATCTTAAAGCTAGCAATATACTACTTGACAATAAGATGAATCCAAAAATTTCAGACTTTGGCATGGCTAAAACTTTTGGAGGAGATCAAACAGAAGGAAACACAAACACAATAGCAGGAACTCAGTAAGTATTGTTTAGATAATATACATACCTTCTGTCTTATTAGTGCAGTTGTGCATCAAAAAAGGAAAACTAAGAATAAATTCATAGAGGGTATTATAGAGATAAATATTATAACATGATATTTTATTGAATGTGGAAATAGATATACGTTCTTATTGCTAAACAAATTTTATTTTTCTTATTGAATGGGGGGCTCAACTGGAATTTAAGTGAAATTTTTTTCTATAAAAATCAAAATTTAAAAATGTGAGGAGAGCATATGCCTCAAAGTTGATTATTGCTCTGTTGCTGTAATGAGGGCATTTCACAATTTTATTAACGATGTTCTACATATAGTGGCTACATGGCACCAGAGTATGCTTTCAATGGTCTATTCTCAACAAAGTCCGACATCTTTAGTTTCGGTATAATGGTATTGGAGATTATAAGTGGAAAAAGAAGTATACGCTTTCACCATGAGAACCACAACATTACCCTAATTGGACAGGTAAGTCTCAAAAATGTTACATTTCCTATTTGGATCAATATAATGTCACACTACTAAATGACTCATAGCTTGTTGATATTTCTAGGCATGGAAATTGCTAAACGAAGGAAGGCCATTTGAACTGATTGATGTTCACTTAAGAGATTCATACAACAATCTGTCGCAAGTGTTGCGTTGCATATATGTTGGCCTCCTATGTGTTCAACAACGCTCTGAGGATAGACCCAGCATATCATCAGTCGTTCTCATGTTAGGAAGCGAGAGCGAGCTGCCACAACCAAAACCACCAGGCTATTACATGGAAACAGCTTCACAAGAAAGAAACTATGTCTCCAGCAAGCTAGAGTCATTTTCAGAAAATACAATGACTATAACTGCATTCGGGGGTCGATAAGGCCTATTGCATGGTCATATAGTGAGCATTTTTATTTTTTGTTTTTGCCTTATCGTGTGTGATAGTTAACGATCACAGAAACAATGGAGCTAGTGATCAGGTGGCTATGTTCATTTTTCGAAGAAGTGTAGTGTGGTAGCATACATATCTAGTAATTAGATCGAGAACGTGATGTGTGCAAATTTAGTTTGTTTAAAGCACTTGTCTCTAAGAGGACAATTTGTTTGCAAATTTATACTCATTCTGTGTGTGTGTGTGTATATATATATATATATATATATTCCCCCCCCCCCCCCCCCCTAATCAACAGTCTATTTTGATTAAAAAACTACAAAATAAAAATAAATAAGGTTAAAATAGGCGTGAGGAAAAAAAAAAAAAGATTTATTATTATTATATTCTGCCTTTTGTCATAATTAAAAAATCATATTCTGCTTTTTAAAGTGTAGCATATTTGTACTCAATCAACACCTTCTCTTGGTTGACTGTTTATTTTGACCGAATAAAGCCAAGAATGTCATCGAACAAAATCATGTTGAACACAAAATAAAAATTAAATTCCCAAAATAAAAAATGAAATAGAAAAATCCTCAATATCAGCCAAAACCTTCTCACACAGTTCTCTAAAATGTAGAAATCTCAACTATGTCTTTGCGACAGAGTAGATTGAATCCATTGCCTCTCGTCACAAAACATCACCAGTCCCTCGTCGCTACCTTGCGAACGCCGTTAGATCAAGCCCATTGTCGTCGTCGCTAATGCTATTGGTCCTTGTTGTGAATCCAATCAATTTGGTAGTCTATGAGGAAGGGGATGGCAGATGCCATCCACTCACCCTTGTGTATACTTATGGTGTATCTTCTTCTTTTCTTTTTTCTTTTTTTTTTTATTTAAATTTTTTATATTTAACTATTTTAAAACATATTAGGGTTTTCTTGGGGTCGATGGAGAAGATCAAGGGAGGAAGGGGCTACATGATAGAGAAGCACGGGTGCTGGGGGGACTTCAGCGAAACTCAACTAGGGGGAATTGCAAATGGATCTAGAGGGGTCGACTTTTTTTTTTTTTTTTTTTTTTTTGAAAGGGATTTAGTAGTAAATAGCCCTTTTCAAAAAAGTTTTTAAACAAATGATCAAAATTTTTAACAATTAATTAAAGGTCATTTTTGTTAAAATGATCAATTACTGATTGACCACATGAGATAGTTAATTTGGTTAATCACTTATTGACTATGATCAATCATAGATCGATGATTGAGCGTAATATATATATCTAACCATTCATCATAGTAAATAATTGATTGACCATAATATAAATCATCAATTCTCATAATCAATCATTGATTGATTGACCATATATATAATATAATAACATCTAAAACCCAAACACACCAACACAAACCCATGAACCATCTTTCTCTCTCCTTCGACAAAGCCCATCGCAGACGTGGTCGTCGTCAGAGAAGACAAGGAACTCAGGCACCAATGACCACAATTTCGCCAAAGAAAACCACACGATCGCAAAGTTTCATGGAGAATAAAGAGGTTGATTGACCAAAAATCAACCATCAAGCCTTTTAACTAAATAAAAAAGTTGGGTTAGCTATTAAATTGGGTATCAAAAAGTGACACCCAGTCTTTTTTTTTTTTTTTTTTTTTTTAATTCTTTAAGGTTTTTTTTTTTCCTTCAAGGATATTTTAGTCCTTTGAAGTTGAAAATTAACAGCTAACTGAGACAACCGTATAAATGGAACATAAACTTACACCATGACGGTATAAGGACGCTACATTTCAAAATGCAGGGTATGCTTTTTTTTTTGATAACTTTGTATAAAGGGAACAAAAATAAAAAGAAATATGTTTTTAACAGGTGTCTCTTGCAAGGTGTAATACCCGACTTTTAAAGCTTTTAGCTTAGTTAGTAGGTCTTTAAATTTCAAGTTGAATTTTGTATCAAGTAAGAAAGAGGTCTATGAATTTTTTTATCTTGTTATTTATCATTTAAATATTATTTTATTATTTTAGTAGTTTTATTGGTTTTATTAGATGAATTATTTATTTGGTACGAACAGGTGGCATATATACTTATTCTTATTATTATGTTTTGATATTATTATATAGCTTAAGTAATAGATATTACTATGTATGTGTACGATGTGTGATGTGTTAAAAAAAAAAAAAAAAAAAGGGGAAAGTAATTCGTTTGGTATAGAACTAACTCATATATACTAAACCTTTGATGTTAGTTACTATATATGAGAGAGTAGGTGACTTAGCACATATTTGGCCGCCATCTGGGCACTTGTTTGGGTGGATTAGTGGCTCTCTCTTTGCCCTTCAATTTACCAACACCGTGTTAGTTATAGGCCGCTTCTAGATCTTCGTCTCCCTCCTCTTCTTTCACCTCCCGACCCAACCAAGTAAATACCATCAATATGAAGTTGATTGAAGTGAGAAGGCTAGCACGGTACTTGAGGTAAAGAAAAATGTTCTTTTCCTTTCGGCCTCTTCATTAGGAATAGTTTACTTAGTACTTTGATATGTGTGTTTTTAGTTCATTAATAATGTATTGGGAATTAACTTCTCATCAAAAGGAAAACGTTAGATCAATAATAGTGAGCCGAGCAAAACACATGTAGAGAAGCATATATATACACGTATATACATATAGATAATATGATTGTGGGATTGTGATACAAGGAATTCAGAAACTTATCCTCCGTTTGATAAGTTAGTTTAACTCCAACAAAATTGTGTTTTTTCATCTCAATTTTTGTCTTTTCCTGAAAAGTCAACAAAATTTATTAATAGTTTTTGAAAAGTCAACCAACTCCGACTTAAAAATTCCATCTCCAACTTACTTACTAAACATAGGCTTAGTTATATGTAGTGTTCATGGTTTAGTTGTTTCTATAAATGTAAATATGTCTATGAGTTAAAGATGATTGAGGCGCGTAACTATTGGATACTCTCTTGAGCTTATATAGTGTCTGTCATGTATATTATTAATGATCCAAAAGCATTTAAATCATATATTGGAGTGTATCTGGTTATAAATCCTATGCGTGACAACAATCTATATTCTATTATAGGTCCTAAGTAATCAACCCTTTTCAAGTTATTGATTTTTCATGTGTAGATGTGATTGCGAACTGAGGAATAGAAACTCTCAAACTGTTCACAAGAACAATATTATATGTGTGGTATGTTTATTTATATTTATTTGACAGAACTTTTTCATATCCTTGAGCATCATGAGCATGTCTTCATGAGTTTCTAATAAAGAAAAGACATTGTACCAAATGGAGATTTTTTAAGGGTATGGTACTTGGTCCTGTGGTTTCAGTGGACATAAGAACGGCAGGTAAATCCCTTGCGGACAAAAAGTTTCCAAGAAAAGGTAGGCCCTGTGAGTAAAGTTAAAAACGGCCTACTGATGTCTTATTATTATTATTATTATTATTATTATTGTTATTTTTACCCACCAGTTGGTTAACCTTTCTTGGAAAAATAAAAAAATAAAAAAAAAGAACTAAGCAAGTTAAAATCATTGAGCTTAATTTGCTATGCTGATTAAGATAATTTAAGATAGTTTACATATTAGCTGCCTTTGTTGACTTGGAAGAAGTCGTTGGAGAGCGTGATCTATCTAGTTAATTACTTTACAATACGTTGCTTCACCCATCACGTCGATGGTTTTTGTTTCCTTTTGTTTTTGTTTTTGTTTTTGTTAATTTGTATTTTAGCACCATTGACAGTTGACTTGTGTAGTGTTCACGTATATCAAGTTCAAATAGTGAAATTTATCTTTTTTTAACTTTAAATGAATATGATAATTTAGTGGGGTCTATTTATTAATTTATTTAGTTTTTTATCTTGAAATTTTTTTGAGATCGAACTGTTGGGTTTATATATTGTGCTTTTCTTGTGTGTCAAAAAAACTTTGCATTCCCAAAAAAAAATATAAAAATATAAAAATTAAAAAAAAAAATTTTTGAATGATTGTTGGCTGTGTTTGTTAACAAATGATGAAAGTGACATATCTTAGCCAAAGGCCAAACAAGTCAATAGTTAGCTGGCTACAACACGGCATTCAACTTTCAATTTTTGTCCTCTGAGTAGGAGGAGGAATGAGAGAGCGAGAAAAAGAGAGAAAGACAGAGAGAGATAGAGAGAGAGAGAAAGAGTTTGAAAGAAATGGCCATTTTCACTTTTATCCTTGTGACCATTAATTTCCTCCATACAGTTTCATCAGCAGTTGATAGCATTGGTCCACTCCAGTCTATCAGCGATGGCGAGACTTTGGTTTCCAAAGAAGGAAGCTTTGAGCTCGGTTTCTCTACTCCGGGCAACTCGAAGAACCATTACGTGGGAATTTGGTACAGGAACATCTCAGTTCCAACTGTCGTTTGGGTCGCAAACCGATGCAACCCGATTGATGATTCCTCTGGCTTGTTGATGATAAGCAACATAGGCAATCTTGAGCTCTTGTACCAGAACAAGAGTTTCGTGTGGTGGACGAGCTCAACAAAACAAGCCTAGAAACCAATAGTACAGCTTCTGGATTCTGGAAATCTTGTACTAAGAGACGAGGAAGATAGAAGCTTGGAGAGCTATTTGTGGCAAAGCTTTGATTACCCTTCAGATACACTATTGCCAGGTATGAAAATGGGGTGGGATTTTAGGACAGGTCTTGTGCGGCGTCTCACGGCGTGGAAGAGTTGGGACGACCCTTGTCCTGGAGATTTCACTCTCGGGATTGAGTTTGGTCCGCAGCTTCATACGTTCCCTGAAGCTAATATTCGGAGGGGCAGTACAAAATTCTATCGTAGTGGATCATGGAATAGCTTTGGGTTGAGTTCTTCACCGGATTTAAGGCCGTCGCCAATTTATGGTTTTGAGTTTGTTTACAATGAGGATGAGGTGTATTACAGCTACAGCTTGAAGTATAAGTCGGTGATCTTACGAATGGTTTTGAATCAAACAACTCTTACGCATAATAGCTTGACATTGATCGAGACGGATCAAACTTGGGTGCCTTATAGTTGAATACCGAAAGATTTCTGCGACATCTACGGTGGCTGTGGGGTTAACGGGTACTGTGTAATAAGCGAGAGTCCGGTGTGCCGATGTCCAGATGGATTCAAGCCCAAGTCTCCAAAGAATTGGGATCTAATGGACTGGTCCGGAGGATGTGTTCGAAACAATACACCGAGCTGTAACCATAAAGATAAAGATGATTTTGTGAACTTTTATAGTTTGAAACTGCCGGACACTTCACGTTCTTGGTTGGCCGAAAAATTGAATGAAGAGGAATGTAGGGCGATGTGCCTGAACAACTGTTCTTGTGTGGCTTATACAACCCATGATCTCGAAGGAAGAGGCGGTGATTGTGTCATCTGGTATGGCGATCTCATAGATGTTAGGCAGATATCCGAGAGTGGAGAGGAGCTGTTCATCCGAATACCGTATTGAGAGATAAGTATGAACCTTTTTTTTCTTTTTTTTTCACACAAAACACTAATTTGTCTGTGTTAAATTTATTTACGTTTTTGTCTCCAAAGAAGGAAAAGTTGGTCGAATGGTGAGGGCATTGATAGTGGTAGCTGTCATTGGAGGTGTTTTCGGGATGCTCCTACTTGGCTACTGCATTTGTAGGAAAGCCTCAAAGGGTAATAATGTCTTTTCTCACTCGGTTTTCTAATTCCAGCAAAAACAAAAAATTAAAATATGAAGGGTCGTTTTCATCTTTGCAAAAAAAAAAAAACAAAACAAAACAAAACAAAACAAAATATGGGCAAATTTCTTGACTTTTGGACCACTTGTGGACAGCCCAAATCAATTATGTGGAAAAATCTTACACAAATTACTCCACCAAATTATATGTTTAACTCTAGTAAAATCGGATTAGCAAAAAATTATGGTTTGAAATATTTTATACACTCTTAATTGGATTTGGAGATAATAAAATTGATCTAATCTGGCTATTACAAAATTCACATCTAATACTTGAGGTAATATTGCTATTATTGCTCTTACTTTGATTAATTTTGCTAACATACGGCTCTGTTTTTCGGCCGATGGAACTCGAAAATGTTGTTCTTGTTTTAACCTTGGAGCGCACACACTAAGTCATATCGGGCTACTTCAATTTTGTACATTTGCAATTCATAAGTATAGTCGTGTAAAACTATGGTAGTTGCATAAGAAATCCGGCCTCCGAGAACTTGGGATTTCTTCGAAACTATATGTTGAGTTTTTTGTCATTTTGGTACGTCCGAGATTTCGTAGTTGCTTGAACTTGTGGTATCTTTTGAGGGAAAAAACAGGGAGAAATAATATAGAAACTCAGAAAAACAGAGTTAAAGAGGAAGACTTGGAGCTCCCATTGCTCAAGTTATCGACAATACGTGCTGCTACAAATGATTTTTTCTGAAAAAAATAAGCTCGAACAAGGCGGTTTTGGACCGGTATACAAAGTAAGTTTTAAGGTCATATTTCAAAAAAATAATGCATATTAGAAAATTTTATAATTTACGAAAAAGGTTTTTGGCAATTCTTTTGCAAATGTGAGATCTCAGGGTAAGCTAAAAGATGGACAAGAGATTGCTATGAAGAGACTCTCATTTTAAGGTCATATTTCAAAAAAATAATGCATATTAGAAAATTTTATAATTTACGAAAAAGGTTTTTGGCAATTCTTTTGCAAATGTGAGATCTCAGGGTAAGCTAAAAGATGGACAAGAGATTGCTATGAAGAGACTCTCATTTTAAGGTCATATTTCAAAAAAATAATGCATATTAGAAAATTTTATAATTTACGAAAAAGGTTTTTGGCAATTCTTTTGCAAATGTGAGATCTCAGGGTAAGCTAAAAGATGGACAAGAGATTGCTATGAAGAGACTCTCATTTAGTTCTCGGCAAGGAATTAATGAGTTTAAAAACGAAGTTGTATTAATCGCCAAGCTTCAACATCGGAATCTTGTAAGGCTTGTTAGTTGTTGCATTCAAGGAGAAGAAAAGCTGCTGATTTATAAGTATATGCCAAATAAAAGCTTGGATTTCTTCATTTTTTGTAACGACCCCTCACGGACCGTTACAGTTGAATTCTTTTAATCATTTATCTGTTATAAAGTTTACAGAAAATATTAAGCTTGAAATAAAAATATTTACATAATGGAAAACTTTACTTAGATAATTTTAGAAAACTTATATAATTTTTCTAAAACTCAATTATTGAAATAATGCTTAAGTCCATATGAAACATCCAATTAAATAATAATAAACTATAGTCTTAAAACTTTATTGAATTTAAAAATGTCCATCTCATGATCGTTCCTCCCGTTTTCCTATCACATATCGTCCCGCTGTCCGCTCCAAGCTCCTCCAACACTATGACTTACCCTTTCCTTTATCTGCAACATGAATTAACTTATATAAGCAAGGGCTTAGTAAGACACTTAAATCTCACAAATGTAAACAAACATTTTTCTTTTATCATCATAAATATAAACATCATTTAAAAACTTTTTACTTTTAAAACCATCATATATTGGGCCCGGCGTTGTACCATCATAGCGCGCTAGTCACGGAAGGGTTGGGGTAGCAAATCCCAAACCAACGGTGACAAAAGTCCGCTCACCGGACAACATCATCATCATCATCATTAAGGGTGTACAACGCCATTTTAAAACATAAAAATACATATACATACCATATATATACTTTTCATCAAAATGTTTCATCAAAACGTCATCATAGGAGAAGTATTATTTAAGAACATCATAACATCATCATCAACATCAAAATATATATACTTCTCAAATCTTTAATTCATGTTGTAGGTGAGAGTGTACTTACATAAACGCCTTACTTAACCTTTTTGAATTTTCCGATGGTGACGCGCGATTGAGGTCTCGAGTGCTCGTCTTTAGAACCGTTCATGCCATAAATAATAAATATAATAAAATCAACAAAAGCTCAAAATAATTCATCAAACACATCCATCAGATCATAGCAGCACCTACAAGGCCTATTTCATCATTTAATTACATCAAAACACAAAAATTGAACAATTTCATGAAATTTCAATTTTTGTTAGAATCTGCCAGTCAGACCTTTGTCCCTTCAAAAACTCATAAAAATTCATACAGAGCTCCAAATGATCTGAAACTAATTTTAAATGAAAGTAGACATCTAGATCTTTCTGATGGTACCTAATTTGAAACAAATGAAGACCGTTTGGACCCTCAAAAATAGTTTTTAAATTGATTTCTAAACTTTTTACCGAAACTGGCAGCCGGACCTTTTCCAGTTTGAAAAATCACAAAAATTTGTAGATATCTCCAAATGCTATAAAACTGATTCCAAATGAAAATAGACATCTATAGCTTTCTAACAATATCAAATTTGTTAAAAACGGAGACCGTTTGCATTCTCAAAAACAGTTTTGAATTCTGATTATTAAAATTTTACCAAACTTGGCAGTCCGACCTCTGTCTATTTGAAAAATCATAAAAATTCACACATAACTCCAAATGATATGAAACTGATTTCAAATGAAAATAGACATCTAGGGCTTTCCAAAAATATCAAATTTGTTAAAAATGGAGTCCATTTGCACCCTTAAAAACCGTTTGGAATTCTTACCTTAGAATCTGGAAATTCCAGTAGCAATGTCAAATCCGAAAATAAATAGAACTATATATATATAAATTATCATCACAATATTTATATAATTCATACACACACGAAAACAGCCCTAAGACATATTTCTAACATATGAAATTATTCAATCACCATATCAATGAAATCGTAAATAAAGAAATAAAAAAAAAAAAAAAACCCTAATTTCATCTTGTTCACAAAATCAACCATATCGCCCTTTTTTTTTCGATCATCATTCGATAAATATTTCTCATCCTTTTCTCAAACTCACATAAAACACTCATCATGAAAATCATCCAATCCTTCAAAGAATCCCAAACTAAAATAAATAGCAAAAATCATCCTAATCATCAAATAATTCCGAAACATACCTTGAAATTCTTTGATTTTCGGTCTTGGAAGAATTTGGAGGTTTGGCGGAAATATTTTTTTTTTTTTTTTCTGTGTTTGTGCGTGAGAGAGAGAGGCAGAGAGAGAGAGACAAAGAGGATGGGTTGTGCGTGAGGGAGAAAGAATCAAAACAAGAAACCCTATAAATCAATAACTATTAATTTCAATTAAAATTTGGAATTAATGAAATATAAATTGTCAAACCCTTGTTTTTTTTTTTTTTTTTTTTTTTTTTTTTTCTCCTTCTTCTTCGGCTGCAATAACTTCCCCTCTTTTTTTTTTTTTTTTTAAACCGCACATACCACATATAAACACACACAATTATATATGCATATAATATTATATATAATTGACTAATCAAATAACTTAACATATATATACTTATATATATAAAGGCAAATATATACAGTAAAATCTGTATATACATATATAAAGTAAAATATACTTATAACTGTATACATATAAACATATAATATAACCGTATACAAAATATGGTATATATATATATGTTTTATATAATTTACAAAAATAAATGCAACAATTTCTTTATTATATATGTATTTAAGCCATCACATAAAATTATCAAATCATCATAAAAAAAATTCAACAATTTGGCATGAACTTTATTCTAGCACATCGAGTCCTCATCGCGTCACTTGTGAAAAAAAATAGCTCAACATAACATTAGAATTAAGAAATTTCTATCTCATCACATTACCTATATTAATTCTAATGTTAATTTCCTAATATTATTGTTAGTTAGCATTTAGGGCGTTACAATCCCTCTTACCTTATAAAAGTTTCGTCCTCGAAACTTAGAATGCTTCCGGATAATTCGTTCTCATAGTGTCTTCTCGTTCCCATGTAGCTTCCTCCATCTTGTGATTACGCCAAAGAACTTTTACTAAGGGAATCTCTTTGTTTCTCAAGGTCTTCGTCTTTCGATCAAGAATTTCAACTGGTTTCTCTTCGTAACTCATATCCTCTTGAATCTGAATCGATTGCGGTTGGATGACGTGAGATGGATCTGGTACATACTTCTTCAACATCGAGACATGAAATACATTGTGGATGGATGTCATCTCCTGCGGTAAATCTAACTTGTAAGCCACATTGCCGATACGCTCAATCACCATATATGGTCCCACATACCTGGGACTAAGCTTGCCTTTCTTCCCAAATCGCATCACACCCTTCATCGGGGCGACCTTGATAAACACCAAGTCTCCAACCTCAAACTCTAAAGGCCTTCGACGCACATCTGCATAGCTTTTCTGCCTACTTTGAGCTGTGGCAATCCGCTGCTGAATCACCTTCAATGCTTCGGTCGTCTTATTGAAGAAGTCAGTTTTCTCCTTAAGTTCCGACTCTGCTAGCTTCTTCTCCCCAGCCTCATGCCAATAAATTGGGGACCTACAACGTCTTCCGTAAAGTGCCTCATAGGGAGCCATCCCAATCGTCGCTTGATAACTATTGTTATAAGCGAACTCAGCCAACGGTAAAAACTTACACCAACTCCCTTTGAAGTCCAAGACACAAGCTCGAAGCATATCCTCAAGTGTTTGATTAGTCCTATCCGTCTGACCGTCTGTTTGCGGATGAAAAGCTGTGCTAAATTTCAATTTCGTACCCATAGCCGCTTGAACGCTCTTCCAGAAATGAGAGGTGAACCTACTATCTCGATCCGAAATAATAGATCTGGGAACACCATGAAGTCTCACGACCTCCTTCACATATAATTCTGCCAACTGTTCCATCGAGAACGTCAATCGTATAGGAAGAAAATGTACTGACTTGGTCAATCTGTCAATGACCACCCATATAGCATCATATCCATTCGTAGTCCTTGGCAATCCAGTAATAAAGTACATCGCAATGTCTTCCCATTTCCATTCCGGTATCTGAATTGACTGGAGCACCCCTCCTGGCCTTTGGTGCTCAGCCTTAACTTGTTGGCACGTCAAACAATGCTTCACATAGTGTGCTACATCCTTCTTCATTCCGAACCACCAGAAACTATTCTTAAGATCCATGTACATTTTGGTTGCACCAGGATGAAGCGTATACGGGGTATTGTGCGCCTCTTCAAGAATCTTTTTCCTCAACTCCTCGTCTTTAGGAACACATAACCGTTCCTTAAGCTTCAGCACTCCATCATCAGACACACTAAATCCTTCACACTTCCCTTCGAGCATTTCCTTTTTAATTCTCACAAGGCTTGGATCAAGGTCTTGTTTGCTCCGAATGTCATCTAAAATAGTTGGAGACAAGGTCATTGCAGAAAGTTGTCCAACTATTAATTCCAACCCAAAATCAAAAATCTCCTTTTGAAGGGGCTTGGACATCGCATTCAAGGACATTAACGTGGCTGGGGTCTTCCGACTCAATGCATCAGCTACCCTATTTGCCTTCCCCGGGTGGTATAGGATTTCACAGTCGTAATCCTTAACTAGCTCAAGCCACCTCCTTTGCCTCATATTCAAATCCTTCTGCGTGAAGAAGTACTTCAAACTTTGATGATCAGTGAATATTTGACATCGGACTCCATACAAATAATGCCTCCATATTTTCAATGCAAAAACAACGGCAGCCAACTCTAGGTCATGGGTGGGATAGTTCTTCTCGTAGTCCTTCAATTGCCTTGAAGCATAGGCAATTACCTTCCCATTCTGCATCAAGACTGCACCCAGTCCCATCTTAGAAGCATCACTGTAAATTACGAACCCTTCATCCCCATCCGGAATCGTCAAGATTGGAGCACTTGTGAGTCGTCTCTTCAGCTCTTGAAAGCTCTTTTCGCAGTCCTCTGTCCATTCGAACTTCTTTCCTTTTCGAGTAAGTGTCGTAAGCGGCATAGCAAGTTTTGAGAAATCAGCCACAAATTTCCTGTAATATCCTGCTAAACCAAGGAAACTTCTGATCTCACTTGCGTTGGTTGGTTTCTTCCAATTACTAACAGCCTCAACCTTCGCGGGATCCACCATTACGCCATCTTTAGAAATCACATGACCAAGGAATGCCACACGATCCAACAAAAACTCGCACTTAGAGAATTTGGCATACAACTGGTGTTGTTTCAATGTCTGCAAAACTGTCCTTATATGCTCCTCATGTTGGTCTCGAGTCTTTGAATAAATGAGAATATCATCGATAAAGACTATCACAAACTTATCCAGAAACTCCTTAAACACTCTATTCATCAGGTCCATGAAAGCAGCAGGGGCATTGGTCAACCCAAATGGCATGACCACAAACTCATAATGGCCGTATCGAGTTCTGAAGGCTGACTTGAGGACATCTTCTTCCTTGATCTTCAGTTGGTGGTATCCGGATCGTAGATCAATCTTCGAAAACACAGTCGCACCTTGTAGTTGGTCGAACAAATCATCAATTCTTGGCAGTGGGTACTTGTTCTTTATGGTCACCTTGTTTAGCTCTCTATAGTCGATGCAGAGTCTCATTGTCCCATCCTTCTTCTTCACAAATAAAACTGGAGCTCCCCATGGTGAATGACTAGGGCGAATAAAACCCTTGTTCAACAGCTCTTGAAGTTGCTCATGCAATTCCTTCAATTCAGCAGGTGCCATACGATAAGGTGCCTTGGAGATTGGCCCAGTGCCCGGTGCTAACTCAATCTCGAACTCGATTTCTCTATCTGGTGGCAAACCTGGCAAGTCCTCTGGAAACACATCACAAAAATCTCGTACAACAGGTACATCTTCAAGCTTCAATTTATCTTCTTTCTTCTTATCTACGATACTGGCTAAGAAACCGTTACAGCCATTGGCTAGCATTTTTCGAGCCTTCATTGCTGATAGGAACAACTTCGCCTTCTTCTTCGCATCACCAATGAATTCAAACCGATCATCTCCTTCGGGATCAAACACGACCTTACGTCTTCGGCATTCAATAGACGCGTTATACTTGCCCAAGAAATCCATACCTAAAATTAGGTCATAATCAAACATCTCGAGTACTATCAGATTACTGTAGAGCTCTCTATCAACAATTCTCATTGGCACTGCTCGTAGCCAATGAGTAGACATCATCACTTCCCCAGAGGGTAGTGTCGTAGTGAATCCCTGATTCAAGATATCCTGATCTATGCCTAGCCTTTTAGCAAAAGTAGAAGACACAAAGGAGTGTGAGGCTCCTGTGTCGAAAAGAACATTAGCATACTGATTATAGATAAGTATCTGACCTGTGACAACAGTAGAAGTCTCAGCAGCTGCTTCTTCTTTGGTTATGGTGAAAATTCTGGCATTGGTGGTAAGTGGAGGAGCCTCAAGTCGTCCCTGGGAAATATGAGGTCCATCAAGAGCGGCCTGCATACTGTGGAGCTGAGCTGGTGGGTTTCTCTGTTGTCTTTGCTGGAAGGGCTGGTAAGTCTTGTTCGGACAATCCTTGGAAAGATGACCCTCGCGTCCACAACCATAACATAGATTTGTGCCCATACGGCACTCCCCCAAATGTAGCTTTCCACACTTAGAACAAGGTGGAATGTTCCTAGCTTGCTTAGCTGGTTGGCCCCCTCCCTGACGGTTGTTGTGGTTCCTCTGATTGGAAAAGTTCCCCTTCCTCTTGTTATTGTTCCACTGACCTCCTTGAGACCTGCCTTGATTTTCGAAGTTTCCACGGTTCTGGTTGTTGTTGTTGTTCTTAGGGACTTCGTTCTGACGAGGTTGGCTTTCCTTTTGCTTATTTAGATGATATTCCGCACGAAGGGCACACTTGACACATTCAGCTGTGGTGGTTGGTGGAGCAGTCCCGCTATCAACAATCACTGCAATCTCGGGTCTCAGCATCCCGATCATTCTCCTCAGCCGTTCTTGTTCATTTGGAACCATATGGGGACAAAGGCGTGCTAGTTGGTTGAACCGCTTAACAGCTTCTGTCACCGATAAATTTCCTTGACGAAAGTTATTAAACTCGTCATAGTGTTCCCTGGTCACAGACATGTTGAAATACTGCTCGTTAAATTCTTGGATAAAGTCTTCCCATATCATCTGACTTATGTCCCTGCTCAGCTCTATTCCTTCCCACCAGATTCTAGCATCATCCATCAAACAGTAGGAAGCACACTTCACTTTCTCATTATCGGTTAAATCCATGAAATTAAGCACTAACTCGATCGACTTCAACCATCCTTGAGCTACCAAAGGGTCAGTCGAACCATTGAATTCCTTAGGCTTCATCCTCTTGAAGCGCAGATACAGAGGTTCATGATTTGTTGCTGCCTGAACTCCTCTATTTTGCACTGGTTGGGCAGCCGGTGGATTAATGGGGACTTCCACTCTGTTGGCATTAGCTTGCAAGTTATTAATGAGAGCCTGTTGTTCCTGAACTTGCCTCTGAAATTGAACCACCAGTTCTACTAAATTAGGTTCTGCCACCGCTTCATTTTCAACTTGTCCACGACCCCTTCGTTGGTCTTGACGCAACTGTGCCATAACTTCTGCCAAGTTTGGTTCCGCAGCAACCTCATCTTCGACATGCCCTCGGCCATTACCACGTCCTCGAATTGCACGTCCTCGTCCGCGTACCATCTTATCCTAGTCGTCTGTTAGTAGCAAACTAGTTATTAAGAGATTTTTTTTTTTTTTTTGAGTCAGGATTTAAACTTTCCATAAATAGAACATCACCTCACAATTCTTAAATTTCTATTTAAGGAAATTAGTTAATTACTTACTTGAAGAAGTTTGAAGTGGATACGTGGCGATGCATGATAGGAAATAGGAAACTTGGCTCTGATACCATATCTGTAACGACCCCTCACGGACCGTTACAGTTGAATTCTTTTAATCATTTATCTGTTATAAAGTTTGCGGAAAATATTAAGCTTGAAATAAAAATATTTACATAATGGAAAACTTTACTTAGATAATTTTAGAAAACTCTAGAATTTTTTTATTTATTTATTTATTTAACTTCATAATTAATATATATAAATATATATAATTTTTCTAAAACTCAATTATTGAAATAATGCTTAAGTCCATATGAAACATCCAATTAAATAATAATAAACTATAGTCTTAAAACTTTATTGAATTTAAAAATGTCCATCTCATGATCGTTCCTCCCGTTTTCCTATCACATATCGTCCCGCTGTCCGCTCCAAGCTCCTCCAACACTATGACTTACCCTTTCCTTTATCTGCAACATGAATTAACTTATATAAGCAAGGGCTTAGTAAGACACTTAAATCTCACAAATGTAAACAAACATTTTTCTTTTATCATCATAAATATAAACATCATTTAAAAACTTTTTACTTTTAAAACCATCATATATTGGGCCCGGCGTTGTACCATCATAGCGCGCTAGTCACGGAAGGGTTGGGGTAGCAAATCCCAAACCAACGGTGACAAAAGTCCGCTCACCGGACAACATCATCATCATCATCATCAAGGGTGTACAACGCCATTTTAAAACATAAAAATACATATACATACCATATATATACTTTTCATCAAAATGTTTCATCAAAACGTCATCATAGGAGAAGTATTATTTAAGAACATCATAACATCATCATCAACATCAAAATATATATACTTCTCAAATCTTTAATTCATGTTGTAGGTGAGAGTGTACTTACATAAACGCCTTACTTAACCTTTTTGAATTTTCCGATGGTGACGCGCGATTGAGGTCTCGAGTGCTCGTCTTTAGAACCGTTCATGCCATAAATAATAAATATAATAAAATCAACAAAAGCTCAAAATAATTCATCAAACACATCCATCAGATCATAGCAGCACCTACAAGGCCTATTTCATCATTTAATTACATCAAAACACAAAAATTGAACAATTTCATGAAATTTCAATTTTTGTTAGAATCTGCCAGTCAGACCTTTGTCCCTTCAAAAAATCATAAAAATTCATACAGAGCTCCAAATGATATGAAACTAATTTTAAATGAAAGTAGACATCTAGATCTTTCTGATGGTACCTAATTTGAAACAAATGAAGACCGTTTGGACCCTCAAAAATAGTTTTTAAATTGATTTCTAAACTTTTTACCGAAACTGGCAGCCGGACCTTTTCCAGTTTGAAAAATCACAAAAATTTGTAGATATCTCCAAATGCTATAAAACTGATTCCAAATGAAAATAGACATCTATAGCTTTCTAAAAATATCAAATTTGTTAAAAACGGAGACCGTTTGCATTCTCAAAAACAGTTTTGAATTCTGATCATTAAAATTTTACCAAACTTGGCAGTCCGACCTCTGTCTATTTGAAAAATCATAAAAATTCACACATAACTCCAAATGATATGAAACTGATTTCAAATGAAAATAGACATCTAGGGCTTTCCAACAATATCAAATTTGTTAAAAATGGAGTCCATTTGCACCCTTAAAAACCGTTTGGAATTCTTACCTTAGAATCTGGAAATTCCAGTAGCAATGTCAAATCCGAAAATAAATAGAAATATATATATATAAATTATCATCACAATATTTATATAATTCATACACACACGAAAACAGCCCTAAGACATATTTCTAACATATGAAATTATTCAATCTCCATATCAATGAAATCGTAAATAAAGAAATAAAAAAAAAAAAAAAAAAACCCTAATTTCGTCTTGTTCACAAAATCAACCATATCGCCCTTTTTTTTTTCTATCATCATTCGATAAATATTTCTCATCCTTTCCTCAAACTCACATAAAACACTCATCATGAAAATCATCCAATCCTTCAAAGAATCCCAAACTAAAATAAATAACAAAAATCATCCTAATCATCAAATAATTCCGAAACATACCTTGAAATTCTTTGATTTTCGGTCTTGGAAGAATTTGGAGGTTTGGCGGAAATATATATATATATTTTTTTTTTCTGTGTTTGTGCGTGAGAAAGAGAGGCAGAGAGAGAGAGACAAAGAGAATGGGTTGTGCGTGAGGGAGAAAGAATCAAAACAAGAAACCCTATAAATCAATAACTATTAATTTCAATTAAAATTTGGAATTAATGAAATATAAATTGTCAAACCCTTGTTTTTTTTTTTTTTTTTTTCTCCTTCTTCTTCGGCTGCAATAACTTCCCCTCTTTTTTTTTTTTTTTTAAAAACCGCACATACCACATATAAACACACACAATTATATATGCATATAATATTATATATAATTGACTAATCAAATAACTTAACATATATATACTTATATATATAAAGGCAAATATATACAGTAAAATCTGTATATACATATATAAAGTAAAATATACTTATAACTGTATACATATAAACATATAATATAACCGTATACAAAATATGGTATATATATATATATGTTTTATATAATTTACAAAATAAATGCAACAATTTCTTTATTATATATGTATTTAAGCCATCACATAAAATTATCAAATCATCATAAAAAAAAATTCAACAATTTGGCATGAACTTTGTTCTAGCACATCGAGTCCTCATCGCGTCACCTGTGAAAAAAAATAGCTCAACATAACATTAGAATTAATAAATTTCTATCTCATCACATTACCTATATTAATTCTAATGTTAATTTCCTAATATTATTGTTAGTTAGCATTTAGGGCGTTACATTTTTGGTAAAAACTTTTTGTTAATTTATTTGTGGAAATATGTATTGTTTCTAGGAGTATTATTTTTGTAATGCTTTACTAAGTGCGTGAACCTATTTTTCAGATCCAGAGCAAAGTAAACTATTAGAATGGCCCAAGCGTATTGAAATTTTATGCGGAATTACTCGAGGGCTTCAATATCTCCACCAGGATTTCAGATTAAGGATTGTACATAGAGATCTCAAAACGAGCACTATATTACTTGATGAAAAGATGAATCCACAAATTTCAGACTTTGGCCTAGCTAAAACTTTTGGAGGAGATTAAACTGAAGGAAACACAGACAGAATAGCAAGAACTCAGTAAGTAATCTTGAGAGCTCTCTTTACATAGGGGGGGAAAAAAAAAGACACTTCTACCTTCTATGTTCAGTGGTAGATCCAATTTTCTTTTTTATTATTTTTTTAGAAAAGAGTGGCACAATATAAAATACACAAGAGATAACTTTTTAGTGAATGAGACATAGCTATAAAAATAGGAGCAAGATTGAAATTTAAGACAAACTTTATGTACAAAAACTAAAATTTTAATATGTGGCTATGCCGCTGCATATGATGGTTTAACATTTGTTAATGATTTTACACATACAGTGGTTACATAGTACCAGAATATGCTTTTAGTAGTCTATTCTCAACAAAATCAGAAGTCTTTAACTTTGGTATAATAGTATTGGAGATTATAAGTGGAAAGATGAGTATACATTTTCATCACGAGAAACACAACCTTGCACTTATTGGACATGTAAGTCTCAAAAAGCTGGATTCTTATTATTATTTATGTATTTTTTCTGAAGAAACATGTTGGTGACAAAGGAAGCCACCTCCTCCAAGGTAAAGACACCAGTACTAGAATTATATTTCAATGCCAATTTCGCCACAAAATCCGCAGAGGAATAAAACATTTATCGTCAAATTGACGAATGACGCACTGTTTCTTGACATTTCTAGGCATGGACATTGCTAAAAGAAGGAAGGTCATTTGAACTAATCGATGCACACTTGAGGGATACATACGACAATCTACATCAAGTGTTACGTTACATACATGTTGGTCTCTTATGTGTGCAGCAACGTCTTATGGATAGACCCAACATGTCATATGTTGTTCTCATGTTGCTATTTTATAGAAACAGAATAAAAAAAAAAGAGATTATGTCTCCGGCAAGCCAGACTCATTTTCAAAAAACACGATGACCGTAACCACATTTGGGGGTCGATAAGGACTGTTGCATGATTATGTCGATCATAGAGTTTGCACGATCATATCTGATAGCTAACCTAAGATCTTTTTAAATCACTTGTCCGGTAATGTAGAAGAGTGCAAGTTGGAAAGAATAATTTTTCAAATTACATGATATCTATATATATATATGCATGTCATTTATAAGGAACATTCAAAAAAATCGGGGCAGAAGTTGAAGAAGAGCACGTTGTGGTCTGGTGCTAGTCAGAGTCGAAATTGTGCATCCAGCCGGCTTTGATGGCAGTGGCTTTTAGTGATCGACAATTGTTTTACCTTTCTAATTTATTTCTTTCTTTCTTCTTTTTTTTTTTTTTTTCTTTCAATTTTAGATTTTTTTGGGGTCTTCCCCCCCCCCCCCCCCCCCCCCCTGTTTATTTTTGTATTAAGATCAATCAACAGTTGACCCTGAGTAGGTATGCATTTGCCTATTAATTAAGGGGCCATTTGGTGCACAGTATAGGACAACATTGAAAAGGATAGTATTATAGGATTTGATTGGAGTATATAGGAATTGATAAAATTGAAAATCCTATCCTATGTTTGGTAATCTACAAATAGGATATGATTGGATTTTACATTTTTGTTTAAACGGGAATTTCATTAAATTTAATAAGAAGATACAAAGATATAAAACATAACAAATGACCCTGTATTATATGAGACAAAATCCTTCAACAAAACGGTTTCATCAATAAAGTCTGATGACGCTTAAAGGGAAAGACGTATACTTGAGGCTCGAAAACAGGTACATACATGAAATCAAGTAAATGCAAGGCTCTTTTTGACAAAACCCCCATAATTGATAAAATATGCCGATCGATTGAGAGCCAAGACTCAATAATACTAAGGCGACCACTAGCTCAGCATAGAAGCAATTCTAGCAGGACCGAAACAATGCCAAGACTCATATCTGGTGGACAAACAATCAACGCAGAAAGTGGGGAAACCACATCCATTGTTAAAATTAATAACTAAAACATAATACCCAGATAAAAGAAGGCGAAGACATAACCATTATTACACACAAAACTACAAACCAAAAAAAGAAAAAAGAAAAAAAAAATCATACAGAATGAGTTCTTGCCCAAAACAAGATCCACATTGTCGAGAGAAACTGCGTTGCCAAAGCTGAGCCGTTGCAGGATCTCCCCGCCTTGCTCCTTCCGGCAACGCCGATCCTCCTCTGATGGGCTTGTCTCATTCATGACTCTCACCTCCATCATTAGGGCCGGGAAACTAGAAGCAATTTAAAGACTACCACTGGAGTCCTGCCCCAAGAGAAGAAAACGATTGAAAAACTCTAACTCTCACGTGTTAGGGAAAGAAGAGGAGAAAAGAGAAGAGATGTTTAGTGAACTTATAAAAAATTGGATTTTACATTTCAATTAAATAAAATATAAATATGAGCTATGTTTGGTAATCTGCAATTAGGAATTGGATTTTATTTACCAACTGTGACGCCCCGACTTCCCAAGCCAGGTCGACACCGTGCTTACTTGTACTTAACTTGCTTGAAAATTTGAGAATTTTTTTTTTCTTTAAAACATATTCACATAAATTATCTTATAGAGAAAATCTTGTCACCCATACGTACCCAACTGAAAATACCTTCTCGTGTCTTCAAACTTTATACATATAACAAAACATAATTTACTTTGGAAATATTAACATATTTTCTGAAAATTGAATGCGGAAAATTATGCGTAGTGATATCCCACACCGCCCTTCACCCGCCGCATCGTCCGCATAGCCCACCACTTAAGCTGCAGGCTTCTTACCTACAGTATGAAATATAAGAGTGAGTTTTCACCCAGCAAGTTCAAACATAATCTCACAAAATATATCAAACATCTTTAAAAAGAAACATGTCAATCATCACGGAACTCATGCATGAACCATTTATGATTGATTGAATGTCTTATGTTTCATTATAGACTCAATCTTTATTATCTTGTCTCAACATGCGGGCCCATAGTGTACGTACCAAAAGCGCGCAGCCTCCAGACAAAGCTAGGGTTTGTAAGGCCCTAACAGTTCTGGGAATTAAACTGAACCCTTCACGATCACGGAAGGAAAATATCACAACTGAAACATGTAGCCTCTACGATCACGAGAGGTTGGTACGACACCTTACTTGTTTCATCTTACCATGTGGTTTAACATTAGTGAACATGCCTCATGATGTCACTATGTCATATCATACTCAACATTTACCATAACATAGCCTTTTGAAACCATGGCATTTTTTTTTTTTTTTTTGAAAACATAACATTTCTGAAACCATGGCATTTTTGTAAACATGGCATTTCTGAAACCATGGCATTTTTGTAAACATGGCATAACATTTCATAACATAACTTAGCACATCATAGCATATCATCACATATTATGGCATCACATATCATAGCATAACATAGCATGTATACTTGAAAATATAGTATATTTGAAAATAGTCTTTACTATTTTCATACTGTAGGTGAGGTTTGATACTTGCCTTGTTTAATATGTCCACTAATGTTCCGCTCCACGTCGGGATATAATAGCAGACTATCCCCTGCTATAATAAAGGACATAGGTAAGGGTCTCTAGTCATAACCATAAAATGTTGGTGACCTAACCAACATACATACATAGTCTTAGTTGTATGTCCTCTTTACTAGATATCTTACTGGGTTACAAATAGTAACCCTATTATTTTAAAAACAACCAAATATGGATTAATTCTTAAGAGGTTACGTTGGATAACCTCATGTGCTAAACCTTCATACATTCCGTTAGGGTTAGGTTACCTTCCTAACCTTGGGCTTTATTCTTGTCCATAATTATTGGGTTACCTCAATTAACCCTATATCTTAGCCCAATTTTATTAATTTTGGTATCCTTTGGGGTTATCTTGACTAACCCTTAAGGTTAATTGTAGTCAAACTCTTGGTCAACCAAAGTCAACCCTATATGTGTCAAACTTGAGCTTTAGGCTTTGGCCCAGTAATTCGGATATCACTTCCGGTTATTACCCGTGATCATCTTGCTTACCTAATTTGGTTTAAAAATCCATTTTCCATTTCTTTGGAACTTGGTTAAATTAATTTCAAAAATCTTTTACTTAACTAATAAAAATTCATATTCTTGAAATAGATCTTTATAAAAATCATTTAGGGCTGAAAACTGCTATTGGAACAGTTTCCATAGTCAAAACAGTGATTTTGGGGAAAGAAACAATTTTTCCAAACCGTTTTTAGAAAATCTTGTGCAAAAATTGCACAGTTTTTATAAAATCGTGTCAGTTTAAAAATTCATTCCGATTTTGAAAAAGTTTCCTTCACAAAAGTTCTAGCTCTCGAAAAATTCTAAAACTTTCGTGTTTAATGAAAAATTCAATTCGGACTCTAACAGTTTCATATTGCCGTTTGAACTCTCCTGGTCGTGCACAAATCCTGGGCACGGATCAGGCTCGGTTTTTCATGAAAACGAAGGCCATTAGAGCCTTATTTTGCAAATCCATTCTCATTACCCCCTAGGAAAAACTGTTCTGAGAAACTTTCGTGTTTTAAGTTTTCTCAAATTCGGCCTCTAAAGGTATCAAAATCGGCTTTCCGTAAAACTGGTCAGGATCCACCCGAACCTGGCAGTTTTTCGGTTTAGAGTTCGTTCACGTCCTAATTGCGTAATCTAACTCAACCAGCCACCGCGGGAGCCTAGAATCACACATGCAGCGCTTTTCTAACGTTCCAACCCATCATTACATAAATATTTATCAACAATCATTACATCAAACATTTAGCATGCATAACTTAGTAAATAGAACCACCTAAACGCTAACTTGAATCAAGCACCAACCAAATTCTAAACTAGGCATAAAAAGTAAATTGAGCTTATGCTCTTACATCCAATGGCTTGAATACACTTAAATTCCTCAAATTGAATTCTCAATTTAAAGCTTAGGGTTGGGAGGATTACCTCTAGGGTTTGGAATTGATTTCTCAAGCTTGGATCCCAAAACTTTTTTTTTTTTTTTCTTTTCCTTGGCTGCCACCCACCGGTCCCTCCACCAAATCTTGCACCAAAATTTTAGTTAATCCTTTGGTATTTCCTTGAACCAAAATCAACCAAAACCAAACAACATTTTTCCTTACCTTCTCTCCTTATCACAGCCGGCCACTAGGCCTAGATAAGGGCACCAAATTTTTTCAAAACCTTTGCTTGATGTTGTAGAGAAAAACCGACCACCCTAGCACTAGAACCCCCTTGGTTCTCAAATTTTTTTCTTTGTTCTTGCTCACACTTAGAAGTCCGGATTTTTGAGGGAGAAAATGGCAAGAGTTTGGCTGTTTTTTCTGAATTTTTGAGGCCAAAACCGTCCCCCCTTGGCAGCCTATTTATAGGTGAAGTTTTGGATTTTTTTGCAAAAACTTTGGTTCACCTTTTGCTCATAAATCCTTGGAGCAAAACTAATTGCAAAAAGTTTTGCTATTTTGCCCTCCAAGTGGCCGGCCCTTATTGGTTGCCTTGGTAGCCAAGTTTTTAATTTCTTTCCACTTTTTTTTTTCAATAAATGATGTCATAATTAAGGATAAGGTGATGTCATTCACCTTAGGCCTTGTTTGGCTATTTTCGTCATTAAGCAGTCCATTTTTGAGCTACACAGATATTTCCAATACTGTGTTCACTTATACACAGTATTTATTTAACTAAAATTTATCTGTTGTAAAAACGGACAGTATAAGATTTTTCTTATTTTTCCGAGCCCTTTTCGTCTTTAATTCCTACTTGGTGTGCTTGATTTTCTAAGGTGGTTTTTAAAGCCTATTCATGTTATCTCAACCGTAAAGACGGTTTTCGCAGTATTTTTCCCATACTGCTTATCATATCACAGTACCGTCTTACTCTAGTCAACCTTTGACTATTCTGGTCAACTTTGACTTTTTGGTCAAACTTTGACCATCATGAATTCATAAAATTCCGTCATGCCTTTTTCCTTAAAAGGCCTATTATGGAGTCTCGTAATTAATTTACCTAGAACTTAACCCTATACTGGTAAAATTATGAATTTTGTATTAGTGTTCATAATTTTCATACAATTGCACATAAACACATAGTACAAAATTTAGATTTCTTATATACAAGAAAATCATGAGTTCGTGAAAATTTTTGGATATTACAATCTACCCTCCTTAAAGAATTTTCGTCCTCGAAAATCAGAACAATTCGGGGTAGCTTTTCTTCATATCCTCCTCGCGTTCCCATGTTGCTTCCTCAATCTCATGGTTTCGCCATAGGACCTTAACCAAAGGTATAACCTTGTTCCTTAGCACCTTTTCTTCTCGTGCTAAGATTTGAACCGGCTTCTCCTCATACGTCATATCCTCATGAACCTCAATTGGTTCGCGGTCCAATACATGGGATGGATCCGAGATGTACTTCTTTAGCATAGACACATGAAATACGTTGTGTACATATGCTAATTCTTGGGGCAAAGCCAACTTATAGGCCACATTACCAACTCTTTCCAGTATTTCGAATGGCCCTATGTATCTTGGACTCAATTTCCCCTTCTTTCCGAATCTCATAACTCCTTTGAATGGAGCAACTTTAAGAAAAACCAAGTCTCCTACTTGGAATTCCAGAGGCCTTCTGCGTTTGTCAGCATAGCTCTTTTGTCGACTAAATGCAGTTTCCATCCGTCGGCGTATAAGTTTCACGGCCTCAGTGGTTCTTTGAATAAAATCCGTTGACACAAGTTCCTTCTCTCTTGTCTCGTACCAGTGGACTGGAGATTTACACCTTCTCCCGTACAGGGCTTCATAAGGAGCCATTCCAATCGAAGCTTGAAAACTGTTGTTGTACGAGAACTCAATCAAATGAAGCTTCTTATCCCAAGTTCCCTTGAAATCCATCACACACGCTCGCAACATGTCTTCTAGGGTCTGATTGGTCCTTTCTGATTGTCCATCCGTTTGAGGGTGAAAAGCTGTGCTAAAAGTAAGCTTCGTTCCCATGGCTTGATGTACACTCCTCCAAAACTTAGAAGTGAACCGTCCATCACGATCTGAGATAATCGATTTCGGAATCCCATGATAGCGAACGATCTGCGCGACGTATAATTTCGCTAGCTGCTCTACTGAAAAGCTAAGCTTGATGGCAATAAAGTGTGTAGACTTCGTCAAACGATCAACAACCACCCAAATAGCGTCGTTGCCACTGGGTGTTCGGGGTAGACCAACCACAAAATCCATGGTCACTTGGTCCCATTTCCATTCTGGAATGGAAATTTTCTGCAATTCTCCCCCTGGACGTTGGTGTTCTGCCTTGACCCTTTGACACGTAAGGCATTTACTGACGAAGGTTGCAACATCATTCTTCATTTTGGGCCACCAAAAGCTTTCCTTCAAGTCTTGATACATCTTTGTGGCTCCAGGATGAACGGAATACGGAGTCTCATGTGCATCCTTCATGATTTGCTCCTTCAACTCGTCCTCGTTAGGAATGCATAATCTATTTTTCCGATAGAGTATGCCCTCATCTGATATGTTGAAGTCCGACTCCTTTCCTTCTAAGACCTCATTCCTTGTTCTGAGCAGCGAGGTATCTCCTTCTTGTCGCTCCTTCATGCCATCTAAAATGGTAGGTTGGAAGATTAGGGCTGCTAAACTTCCCGTGATAAGCTCTATTCCAGCTTCCACTAGCTCCTTTTGAAGAGGTTCGATCAACGACTGTATGGACATCAACGAAGAAGACGACTTCTGACTAAGGGCATCGGCTACTTTGTTAGCCTTCCCTGGATGGTAACGGATGTCGATGTTGTAATCCTTCACCAGTTCGAGCCATCTTCTTTGTCTCATGTTAAGCTCCTTCTGTGTTAAGATATACTTCAAACTCTGATGATCTGTGTAAAATTTACACTTAATACCGTAAAGGTAGTGTCTCCAGATTTTGAGCGCAAATACTATCGCCGCAAGTTCCAAATCATGCGTCGGATAGTTCTTCTCATGATCCTTAAGCTGTCGTGAAGCATAAGCGATCACCTTTCCATTCTGCATGAGAACGGCTCCTAATCCTATCTTGGAAGCATCACTGTATATCACAAAGTTTCCTTCCTCCATATTCAGAATTGTGAGGATCGGAGCGCGAGTCAGCCTATTTTTCAGCTCTTGGAAGTGCTCTTCACACTTTGCAGTCCATTCATACTTCTTTCCTTTCCGTGTAAGTGTGGTGAGCGGCGCTGCAATCTTAGCAAATCCTTCAACAAAACGTCGGTAATAGCCCGCCAAGCCGAGGAAACTACGTACTTCTGTGACGTTTTTCGGAGCTGGCCATTCACTTACTGCTTCAATCTTAGCCGGATCCACAGATATGCCGTCCTTAGAGACCACATGTCCTAAGAAATGGACCTTTTCCAACCAAAATTCACACTTTGTGAATTTAGCGTAGAGCTGGTTTTGTTTTAAAA
This sequence comes from Ficus carica, assembly GCA_009761775.1. Taxonomy (NCBI): domain Eukaryota; kingdom Viridiplantae; phylum Streptophyta; class Magnoliopsida; order Rosales; family Moraceae; genus Ficus; species Ficus carica. The sequence continues at coordinate 8,511,798 of CM019750.1, forward strand.
TTCGTAAAGCAATCCTTAAATGCTCCTCATGCTCCTCCTTTGATCTTGAATAAATCAAGATATCATCTATAAAGACGATAACAAACTTATCCAAGTAATCCTTGAATACTCGATTCATCAGGTCTATAAAGGCTGCTGGAGCATTTGTCAATCCGAATGGCATAACGAGGAATTCATAATGTCCGTATCGCGTACGAAAGGCTGTCTTGGGGACGTCTCCTTCCCTAATTCGAAGCTGATGATATCCGGATCGTAGGTCAATCTTCGAGAAAATTGAAGCTCCTCTCAATTGATCAAACAAGTCGTCGATCCGAGGCAAGGGATACTTGTTCTTGATGGTTATCTTATTTAATTCCCCGATAGTCAATGCACATCCTAAGAGTGTCGTCCTTCTTTTTAACGAACAAAACTGAAGCTCCCCATGGCGAGTAGCTTTGACGAATGAATCCTCGATCCAGAAGCTCCTGTAACTGAATCTGCAGTTCTTTAAGTTCGGCAGGCGCCATCCTGTAAGGTGCCTTGGATACTGGTGTCGATCCAGGAAGTAACTCGATCTCAAAAGAGATTTCTCGTTCTGGTGGCAATCCTGGCAACTCTTCGGGAAAAATCTCTATAAACTCCTTGACTATCGGTACTTCTTCCGGCCTACACTTGGTTTCTTGCGTCTTATCCACCATGTTGGCTAGAAATCCAATACATCCCTCTGCCAACAACTTTCTGGCCTTTAGCGCAGAAATAAACATTTTCGGCTGTTTTGGAGTCGATCCTCTAAAAGTAAACTCCTCGCCTCCAATTGGCTTGAACGTGACAGTACGTCGTGGACAGTCGATAACTGCGTTGTACTTCCCCAAGAAATCCATACCCAAGATGACATCGTAGTCGTATAGGTCGATGATGATCAAGTTGACATACATTTCCCTACCACATATAATTATTGGAACGTGACGTATCCAATAATCAGACAACAGAATCTCTCCGGAGGGTAATGCAGTCCTAAATTTTCTTCCGATCCTATCACTTGCTCTACCTAGTTTCTTAGCGAACCTAGGTGATGTAAATGAATGCGTAGCCCCAGAATCAATTAACACGTAGGCATCTTGTTGAGCAAAAGGAAGCTGACCTGTCACCACGGTGGAAGGTCCAGCTTGCACATCCTCCTTTGTATAGGCATAAATGCGTCCTTGAGGTTCCGGAGCTTCCAGCCTGCCTTGAGAGATTGCAAGTCCCTCGAGCTTCATCTGTGCAGCGTGAAGTTGAGATCCCTATCCTCTCTGTTGATTCTGCAGACTCTGGGGATTGAGATTGCAGCTTCTAGCATAGTGGCCTTCCTTGCCACATAGAAAACAGCGACCGTTTCCAGTACGGCAATCTCCCGGGTGCCTTTTCCCACATTTCTGACAAGTGGGATAACTGTTGCTATCAGGAGTATTCTTATTCTGGGGAAAATTCTGTTGATTCCCCTGTCTTCCTGCATTCCACATCCTTTTCTGTTGGTTGCTGCCGTATTGCCTGTTGTTGTTTTGACCCGAAGGTCCTCCTTGACCTTTTTGTTGTGAGGTCTGGCCTTGCTTGACTTGGTTCTGCTTAGCTTGGGCCTTTTCTTCCCTCTTCTCCTGGAAAAACTTAGCCCGTTGTTCTCTGTTCTGCCCTACCCAGTATTCAGCTCGAACTGCTCGGCTGACACAATCTGCAACGGTGGTTGGTGGATAGGGTCCACTGTTGATCACCACTGTCAAATCCGAACGGAACATCTTCATCATCTTTCGTACTTTGTCCCTTTCGGAACTGAAGAGGTGAGGACAGAGACGTGCTAGCTGCTCAAACTTTTGCACTGCCCCAGCTACCGACAGATTACCCTGGCGAAAATTACTGAGTTCGTCCTGTTGAGCTTCCATAACCTCGGTGTTGAAGTATTTTTCTTTAAATTCCTCAACAAAGTCCTCCCAAGTCATTTGAGTAACATCCCACCGGATCTGGACTGTTTCCCACCAAAGGCGAGCATCTTTCTTCAGGACAAAGGATGCACAGAGGATTTTCTCTTGATCATTAAGCCTGAGGAAGTTCAGGATAACCTGGAGGTCAATCAACCAGTTGTCGGCGTCAATTGGGTTTGTTGAACCTTCAAATTATGGTGCCTTCATGCGTCGAAAACTATCATATAGTTCTTCCGGAGTTCGAACTCGGGGTGCTGGTGGAACAGCCACAGGTGCAACAGGCACTTCAGGGGCTATAGGGTTTTCCGGAATCACTGGATCAGCATCAGGAATTTCCGGTGCAGCAGGCTGATTCACAGGTGCTAGTGGTACCCTGACATCAGGAGGTCCCTGATTCTGCTGAGCTAACTGAGCTCTAAGACCCCCTATCTCTTGCTGTTGGGCTAGCATCATTTGTCTCAGTTCGTTCAGCTGGGCCGCAAGATTAACGTCTTGGATCGGTACTCTTCTAAGCTTTGGTGGCATGGCTCTATACGGAAAATAAGGAAATAAACTTAGCTTCTTTTATTATAAAATTAATAAAATCATCTCTTTTATATAGAACCATAATCTTCTTTCCATATAAAAGCATAACATGAACATATCTGAATTCATCATGATCATGTTCATATCTCATTCACAACAGGAGTACATAACCATAACATTTGAGAAGATATAAAACTTTCCCATCATTTCCGTATGTCACCTGGTTGCCACCACCAAGCTAAGGCACCACCCAACGTTATCTCCGTGTCCAATATTTTCCAGCATGGCCATTGAAAGAAGATACTTACTACACACATAAGATCTTAACTAATTCTAATAGTAAGAAAAATAACATAACTTACTTGGGCCGTTGCAGAAGCGATGTGAGGCGAAGTGAAGTAGGCTAGCAGGATACCGCTCTGATACCAAATTGTGACGCCCCGACTTCCCAAGCCAGGTCGACACCGTGCTTACTTGTACTTAACTTGCTTCAAAATTTGAGATTTTTTTTTTCTTTAAAACATATTCACATAAATTATCTTATAGAGAAAATCTTGTCACCCATACGTACCCAACTGAAAATACCTTCTCGTGTCTTCAAACTTTATACATATAACAAAACATAATTTACTTTGGAAATATTAACATATTTTCTGAAAATTGAATGCGGAAAATTATGCGTAGTGATATCCCACACCGCCCTTCACCCGCCGCATCGTCCGCATAGCCCACCACTTAAGCTGCAGGCTTCTTATCTACAGTATGAAATATAAGAGAGAGCTTTTGCCCAGCAAGTTCGAACATAATCTCACAAAATATATCAAACATCTTTAAAAAGAAACATGTCAATCATCACGGAACTCATGCATGAACCATTTATGATTGATTGAATGTCTTATGTTTTATTATAGACTCAATCTTTATTATCTTGTCTCAACATGCGGGCCCATAGTGTACGTACCAAAAGCGCGCAGCCTCCAGACAAAGCTAGGGTTTGCAAGGCCCTAACAGTTCTGGGAATTAAACTGAACCCTTCACGATCACGGAAGGTAAATATCACAACTGAAACATGTAGCCTCCACGATCACGGGAGGTTGGTACGACACCTTACTTGTTTCATCTTACCATGTGGTTTAACATTAGTGAACATGCCTCATTATGTCACTATGTCATATCATACTCAACATTTACCATAACATAGCCTTCTGAAACCATGGATTTTTTTTTTTTTTTTGAAAACATAACATTTCTGAAACCATGGCATTTTTGTAAACATGACATTTCTGAAACCATGGCATTTTTGTAAACATGGCATAACATTTCATAACATAACTTAGCACATCATAGCATAGCATCACATATTATGGCATCACATATCATAGCATAACATAGCATGTATACTTGAAAATATAGTATATTTGAAAATAGTCTTTACTATTTTCATACTGTAGGTGAAGTTTGATACTTGCCTTGTTTAATATGTCCACTAATGTTCCGCTCCACGTCGGGATATAATAGCAGACTATCCCCTGCTATAATAAAGGACATAGGTAAGGGTCTCTAGTCATAACCATAAAATGTTGGTGACCTAACCAACATACATACATAGTCTTAGTTGTATGTCCTCTTTACTAGATATCTTACTGGGTTACAAATAGTAACCCTATTATTTTAAAAACAACCAAATATGGATTAATTCTTAAGAGGTTACGTTGGATAACCTCATGTGCTAAACCTTCATACATTCCGTTAGGGTTAGGTTACCTTCCTAACCTTGGGCTTTATTCTTGTCCATAATTATTGGGTTACCTCAATTAACCCTATATCTTAGCCCAATTTTATTAATTTTGGTATCCTTTGGGGTTATCTTGACTAACCTTTAAGGTTAATTGGGTTACCTCAATTAACCTTGGGCTTTATTCTTGTCCATAATTATTGGGTTACCTCAATTAACCCTATATCTTAGCCCAATTTTATTAATTTTGGTATCCTTTGGGGTTATCTTGACTAACCCTTAAGGTTAATTGTAGTCAAACTCTTGGTCAACAAAAGTCAACCTTATATGTGTCAAACTTGAGCTTTAGGCTTTGGCCCAGTAATTCGGATATCACTTCCGGTTATTACCCGTGATCATCTTGCTTACCTAATTTGGTTTAAAAATCCATTTTCCATTTCTTTGGAACTTGGTTAAATTAATTTCAAAAATCTTTTACTTAACTCATAAAAATTCATATTCTTGAAATAGATCTTTATAAAAATCATTTAGGGCTGAAAACTGCTATTGGAACAGTTTCCATAGTCAAAACAATGATTTTGGGGAAAGAAACAATTTTTCCAAACCGTTTTTAGAAAATCTTGTGCAAAAATTGCACAGTTTTTATAAAACCGTGTCAGTTTAAAAATCCATTCCGATTTGAAAAATTTTCCTTCACAAAAGTTCTAGCTCTCGAAAAATTCTAAAACTTTCGTGTTTTATGAAAAATTCAATTCGGACTCTAACAGGTTCATATTGCCGTTTGAACTCTCCTGGTCGTGCACAAATCCTGGGCACGGATCAGGCTCGGTCTTTCGTGAAAACGAAGGCAATTATAGCCTTATTTTGCAAATCCATCCATGCTGCCCCCTAGGAAAAACTGTTCTGAGAAACTTTCGTGTTTTAAGTTTTCTCAAATTCGGCCTCTAAAGGTCTCAAAATCGGCTTGCCGTTAAACTGGTCAGGATCCACCCGAACCTGGCAGTTTTTCGGTTTAGAGTTCGTTCACGTCCTAATTGCGTAATCTAACTCAACCAGCCACCGCGGGAGCCTAGAATCACACATGCAGCGCTTTTCTAACGTTCCAACCCATCATTACATAAATATTTATCAACAATCATTACATCAAACATTTAGCATGCATAACTTAGTAAATAGAACCACCTAAACCCTAACTTGAATCAAGCACCAACCAAATTCTAAACTAGGCATAAAAAGTAAATTGAGCTTATGCTCTTACATCCAATGGCTTGAATACACTTAAATTCCTTAAATTGAATTCTCAATTTAAAGCTTAGGGTTGGGAGGATTACCTCTAGGGTTTGGAATTGATTTCTCAAGCTTGGATCCCAAAACTTTTTTTTTTTTTTTTTTCTTTTCCTTGGCTGCCACCCACCGGTCCCTCCACCAAATCTTGCACCAAAATTTTAGTTAATCCTTTGGTATTTCCTTGAACCAAAATCAACCAAAACCAAACAACATTTTTCCTTACCTTCTCTCCTTATCACAGCCGGCCACTAGGCCTAGAAAAGGGCACCAAATTTTTTCAAAACCTTTGCTTGATGTTGTAGAGAAAAACCGACCACCCTAGCACTAGAACCCCCTTGGTTCTCAAGTTTTTTTCTTTGTTCTTGCTCACACTTAGAAGTCCGGATTTTTGAGGGAGAAAATGGCAAGAGTTTGGCTGTTTTTTCTGAATTTTTGAGGCCAAAACCGTCCCCCCTTGGCAGCCTATTTATAGGTGAAGTTTTGGATTTTTTTGCAAAAACTTTGGTTCACCTTTTGCTCATAAATCCTTGGAGCAAAACTAATTGCAAAACGTTTTGCTATTTTGCCCTCCAAGTGGCCGGCCCTTATTGGTTGCCTTGATAGCCAAGTTTTTAATTTCTTTCCACTTTTTTTTTTTTTCAATAAATGATGTCATGATTAAGGATAAGGTGATGTCATTCACCTTAGGCTTTGTTTGGCTATTCTCATCATTAAGCAGTCCATTTTTGAGCTACACAGATATTTTCAATACTGTGTTCACTTATACACAGTATTTATTTAACTAAAATTTATCTGTTGTAAAAACGGACAGTATAAGATTTTTCATATTTTTCTGAGCCCTTTTCGTCTTTAATTCCTACTTGGTGTGCTTGATTTTCTAAGGTGGTTTTTAAAGCCTATTCATGTTATCTCAACCGTAAAGACGGTTTTCGCAGTATTTTTCCCATACTGCTTATCATATCACAGTACCGTTTTACTCTAGTCAACCTTTGACTATTCTGGTCAACTTTGACTTTTTGGTCAAACTTTGACCATCATGAATTCATAAAATTCCGTCATGCCTTTTTCCTTAAAAGGCCTATTATGGAGTCTCGTAATTAATTTACCGAGAACTTAACCCTATACTGGTAAAATTATGAATTTTGTATTAGTGTTCATAATTTTCATACAATTGCACATAAACACATAGTACAAACTTTAGATTTCTTATATACAAGAAAATCATGAGTTCGTGAAAATTTTTGGATATTACACCAACAATAAAATTAGGAATTGGATTTTACATTTTAGTTAAATAAAAATTAAAAATTAGCATTTAATTAATTGGAGGCCAGTTTTTAGAGCTAACTTTAATTTCTATGGACAACATGCGAACATTAAACGTAAACCCACAAATATATCTACAGATATGAAAATTCGGTTGACTAAATATCTAATTTTTAGATTTATTTTTTAGAATAAAATTTGACAGCAAAATATGCATGACAGCAAGAATATATAGCTATCTAAATATATATATATATATATATATATGCATGATAGCAAAATTATCACAGGATATTAAATAAAATTTGTTGGAACCGAAGCAACAACTCGTTCAACGAGTCTAGTTTAATCCCATATTTCCACTGGGGATAGTTTAATCCCCTTTCCAGGGGATTCCAGTATGGGCTGGATAATTTTTTATCCAATCCAGTCATTTAAAGTTTTTCTCCAAACAAGACCAAACAGGCCGTAATAGAATATGATAGGATACTATTCTAACCATATTGAAAATCAAAGATATATTTTCTGAATAATCTTAAAATGCATGACGAATAAAGGTGTGAAAGACTCTTTAGTCCTTGTTTTTCGTATCTTCATATTACGTTCTTTTCGAGTTTTTTTTTTTTTTCTTTTAAAAATAATTTTTGTATTCCTAGTTATTAATTTTCGTGTTGACGTCGTTGTAAGATTTTGGTATTAATGACCTGGTCTTTTTAGCATATTGTCCTTAATTTATGGTCTAGCCCTACTGCTCATGTGTTAGTTTTTAGATTAGTGTAGTTAAGTTCTCTTTGGTTTATAATTATGGTTAATAGCCCGATAAGTCCATGAACTTTTCTTCGGACAAATTTCATGGATAAAAATCTCCCCCAATTTTTTTGTTTTTTGAAATTAAAAAATCTCCCCAAATTAAGTTTTAATAGCAGTAATAGTCATTTTCATAATTCTCTGTAAAATTTAGATGAAAATGTCATGTGCATGACAATTAGCACATGTGACTATAATTGTAAGCATAATTATACAAATAACTCACAGTGCATCCCAACCCGTAAGAACTGGCCCCTAGCAGAGCCCCAACTTCGCAACATCCCTCCGACGTGAGAGCGAACCTCCAGCCCTCTCCAACAAACGTGTCAATGCCTCCAGCGGCCATCCTCCCCAAGGAACTCAAATTTTCTATCCAGTTTTTAGTGCCCCAGATGATGTCTGACCAATAATGTAATGCCACGTTATTTTAAAATATTTAAAATGCTTTACAACTAATTTTTTATGCCTTAAGATCTAACTTCTTTTAATAATGTGTCAAAATATAATTAGTTAGAAATCATTTAGGACATTAAAATTAGACAGGATATATCAATCTCTCCATAAGAGAACCCCCTTTCCATGGTGTCCACGATCAGCTATTTCATAGAGGTTTATATAAAAATATAGACATGATTTTTTTGGATTTTGTTTTAGGACCTTAAGGAGTTTTGATACTCTTAAAGGGGACCAAAAAAAAAAAAAAAACCGGAAATTTCATTTGTTTTTATTTTTAAGAGTTGATTTGACATATTTTCCCTTAAAGTAATGGGTCATATGACACAATTCAATTAAAAGTTTAGAGACCTAACCGAAAGGACTACTCTACTAAAATTGAATTTAGGAAGATTTCTTTTTAATTCATAAAATTGTAATTTGAGGTGATCTGAACCACTACAAACTTAAAAGTTCAGGCATATTTTGTGTCATTAGCCCTTATATTTGTAATTTTATACTCTCTATTTTAAGCAAATAAAATAAAATTTCACCATTTTTACGTGATCAAGATAATACATCTGAATTTCAAATTCCTGTCAAAATTTTACCTTTTTAGGTACAGCAGATTTTACCTCTATATTAACAAACTACACTTTGTAGCTTTAATGGACATATTTACTGTTTGCAACTTAGCATAAAAAAACATTTTTTTCTTAAATTTTCTTTTTAATAAGCATAACGTCTTATTAGCATTTGGTTACAGGTATTATGTAACAACCCATACCTTTTTTTGGTATGATATTGTTTATTTTTGACCTCAACCATCACGGTTTTGCTCTTAGGTTTTACCTAAAAATGCCTCATATTATTAGGAGGTGGTCTCTTTACTTTGGGCCTCAACCCGCATGATTTTACTCTTGGACTTTACTACAAAAGACTTCGTACACCATTACAAGGTGGACTCTTTAGAGTACCCATCCCAAACTTGTCATGATATATATATATATATATATATATATTAGTAATAACCAACAGAGACACACCCATTGGACATCTCTATAGTTGATTTATGTGTGATTTTAGATATTATATGCATTGTAGTAGCGTATTTATTTTTTAAAATTGAGAGTTAGATATTCGAACTCTATAGCTTTGGATAGAGTCAACAGGTATGAAATTATCGATAGACTATGCATGCAACCATTGCAAGAGTATACTTTATTGTGTGGAGAATTTTCAATTTTTTTTAAAAACTAAAACTAGTGAACATGGGTAACAATGCACGATACTTGTCCCGTTACTCAATCGGACCCACCCCAACATATTTATTTTTAGGATCTTTAATTTTGTAAAAGATTGAAATTTTATCTTTATTTATCTACTGTTGGAACCAATTCTTGAATCCGCCGTTACAATTAACTGTCACAAGTAAGAGTATGTAAAGTCACACTTTTTCCTTACTAGTTGAAGCACGAACTTCGCGCATGTGAAATAGTAGATCACAAAACTGTCCCTGATACAACACCCGCAAATGAAAACGTATTCCTCTACATTGACCACTCGCTTGTTCTAAACAACCATTTCTCTGAACTCCGAGGGTTACCTGCACCACAAAATTTTTCTCCCTGGTGGAGGATGTACAAGTGACCCTTTTTTGTATTAAATAAACAGAAAATCAGAAATCAAGATCAAAATTAAAATTAAATGGCTATTCACTGCCTCATGAAGTTCACACTCTCGGTCTTATTTTTGCACTATTTTCGAAAAAAAAAATTGTATATTTGCAGTAAAAACAATGACGATATAATAAAAGATTTTTTTTTTTTTTGTTTTTAAAGAAAAAATTAAAAGTATAGCATAGAAGCAGCCTTTTCTTGACTTATAAGACAGGTTGACTAGTCAATTTACTTGCTCACGTTATATATGCATCCAAAAGAAACCTATATATTGTAATCCAATCTTAAGCTTACAAAGCCACATATAAAAAATATCTCAAAAGGCCAATCTCAAATACTTTCCTACCACTTGTGACTCGGGTCTATTAATTATCCTAAAGAATAAAAATGATTGGGACTGATTTAACTCAAATATTAACTCTAATATTAATTTTTTGAGTCGTTGTTTTATATATTGACAGAGCTAGTGCAACATATTTTGGGGCCTTTAAGTAAAAATTCTAAAATGAAGCATTTTTTTACTAATAAATCTCTCAATTTGTTATTAATATTTTTCATTTTTCCCATATCATTACATTCACACATAACTTAAATTGTCGTTCTTTAGTCTTTATTTTAATTTCATAATCTTCATTTGGTTTTGATCTTCTTCATCAATTTGTACATAATAACACATTTTATCATTCTTCTCTATGATTTTTTTCTACATCACGGCATCATTCTCTAAAACTTTAAATTTTTTTCCTTCAATCGTCTCTTCACTTGATTTCATTACATTTCTCTTACTATTTGAGAGAAATTGTCAAAAGCTCTATTCTGAGATCATTGAATCAAACTTTCTATTCTCCTTTTTTCGTTTTTTTTTTTTTCTTTTTTTTTTTTTTCTCTTGAGTTTGTCATATACTAATATTTTCTATTTATACATTTATTCTTAATTTAGGTATGTATCAAAATCCAATCAAACAATTAACAAGTAGATTAACACAAATAAAAAAAAGATATAAACTGAAGATTTTACGACCAAAAATATTTTTTTCTCCAGAATTAAAGTCTTTCAATAACATGCTTTAATTTCCCTTTATTTTTTAATGATTTTTTCCTTTCCTTTGTTTTACAATCTTGAGAAGACCTTATGGAGGAGAGACCTTTGTTTTGAGAGGAAATTAAAAAAGAGAGATATACATAGAAGAAGAATTAAGAAGAAAGAAACATAAAAGACATAATTTTCTATTAAAAAAAAAAACTACAAATAAGACATTACAGTTTTCAAGTATTACAAGAAAAAAAGAGGGGTAAAGTGTTTTATTAATATTAATATTATTAATATTATTATTATTATTATTATTTTGTTTTGGAATGCTGTAGTCCTATTAATTACCCACAAAATTCTGAACGGGAATTATGGTAAATTTTTTTTTTTTTTTTTAACAAGAACCGTTTTAATTCATAACTCCTCAAAAAACCAAAACAAAAAACTCAACAGTTTTTTTTTTTTTTTTTTTTTTTTTTTCCCCCTTCTCAAGGATAACGACAACAAAAGTCAAAAGTAATAAATGAAGAAAATGTATTTTAAATTTTTCTTTCTTTGACAAAGGAAGGGAAGGAAGGAAGCAATTGTGAGAAAAATTTTGGGTCTCCCACAAAGTGTGGCCTTAAGTACGTGTTTAAGTGGTCTTAGGAAGGGCCGATACTTTTTATTAATAAGTGTTTAAAGTATTATCAAATCAATTAATTATATTAATTAATGAAAAAAATGATAACTTATCGACACATGAATTGATTCTAAAAAATTAATATAAGAGTTGATATCTCTAACACTTCTTGTAATAAAAACTAAAGAAAAATAGTAACCAGTCTGATTGAATTCTCATTATTCACACTAGATATGATGGATTTATCTCCTATATCCACTTATTTTTGTTTATTTCATGTCTCTATAATTATATCATGGTAATCAATTAAAAATATATATTTAGTTATAAAATCATATCATATTAATTAAAAATTTTATTTTAATTAAACACGTGTTATAATACTATTAAAAAATATGAAAAGAAACATAAATAAATAAGAGACATATGAATTAACTGAGTTACTGGAAACCATAATTTTATTAATTACCGGGATTCAACCATTCAAACTTAAAGTACAAATAAAAACTAATGGGACCCACCCATAATTTCAAAACGTCACGTTTTGGAAATGTCAATAGCCGGGTTGTTCACGGCATCCAATTTCTCAAAGCTAAATCAAATGGGTTTGACACTTGCTGCTAATTTAATGCTTAATAAAGCTGAGGCCAAAAGAACTAGAAACCAAAGATTATTAGGTGTGTTCTCCGATCATGTTGTGTGATGAAAAATGGCCATTTCTTTCAGTTTAATTCTTTTTATTTTTCTCTTCCAAACAGTTTCTATTGCAGTCAACACAATTGGTCAATTCCAATCCATCCGTGATGGAACAACAATGGTTTCGGAAGGAGGAGTGTTCGAGTTCGGTTTCTTCAGCCTCGGAAATTCCAAGAATCGTTACGTGGGAATTTGGTACAGGAACATCCCAGTTCGAACCGTCGTTTGGGTTGCAAACCGGTGCAACCCCATCAATGGTTTCTCCGGCTTGCTGACCATAAATGGCACCGGAAATCTTGTGGTTTTGAATCATAACAAGAGTGTTGTTTGGTCCACGAGCTCATCAAAGCAAGCCAAGAAACCGTTAGTGCAGCTTTTAGATTCGGGGAATCTTATACTAAGAGACGAGGAAGTTGAAAACTTAGAGACTAATTATTTATGGCAAAGCTTCGATCATCCTTCTGATACAATTTTACCGGAGATGAAATTCGGGTGGGACTTGAGGACGGGGCTTAATTGGAAATTATCAGCATGGAAGGATTGGGACGACCCTTGTCCTGGACATTCGAGTTTTGTCTTGGTTGCACATGATAACTACCCGGAAGCTTATGTGCGGAAGGGCACGACAATATACTACCGCTCTGGACCATGGAACGGCGTTGGCTTCAGTGGTGCGCCAGATTTAGGGCCTAATCAACTTTTTGATTACCACTATGTTTACAATGGTATAGACATGTATTCCAGGTTCAGTCTCAAGAACCGCTCTATAATTTCAATCATTGTTTTGAATGAAACAAATAACATATGTCAACGACTTGTATGGATGGAAGGAGAGCGGCGTTGGCGGTCATATGTTTCATCACCGAGGGACGATTGCGACCACTATGGTCACTGCGGAGCCAATGGGAAATGTGTCATAAGTGAGACTGCGGTATGCCAATGTTTGGAAGGATTTAAGCCTAAATCCCCAGAAAAATGGGATTTATGGGATTGGTCCGAAGGATGTGTCCGCAAATACCCGTTGAATTGCAAGGATGGAGATAAAGACAAGGAAATATTTAGTGCTGATGATGATTTTGTCAAACTTGATGGCGTAAAAATGCCAGATACTAGAAATAGTTCGGTTAACGAAAGTATGAATCTAAAGGAATGCAGGGTCAAATGCCTGAGCGACTGTTCTTGCGTGGCTTATTCGAACTGTGATATCCGAGGAGAAGGAAAGGGTTGTCGTATCTGGTACGGTGATCTTATGGATATTAGACAGATTTCTGCAAGTGAGCAAGAGTTATATATCCGAATACCGGCTTTAGAGCTAGGTGAGTCCCAATAATTTCTATCAAAGTTTAAGTATTTTTCCTTTATTTGTCACATTTTTTGGCTGGAAATTAACATTTTCTTTTTTTTATTCGGTCCCTAAATAACTAAAGGAATAGCAAAAGCTTCACCAAAGCTGGGAATAAGAGTACTACTCATACCAGTTCTTGGATCAATTTGTGGGATGCTCTTTGTTGGCTGTTACTTTTGTACGAAGACATCGAGAGGTAACATTTCTGGTACTCTTGCTCAGTTCATTTCTCGGAACGTACCACTCTTTTTTTTTTTAAAAAAATTTATAATGTTCATCTATTTTTGATCTTAAATAAGTAGTACTACAATACGTAACTTTTCAGTGATATACATGCTTCCTGATTTGGAACCGTTTAATGAGGTTTAAGAACGATCTCATCTATAGGAATTTTTGTACCTTTAATCAGGGTGTGGTTCAAAATCATTGTCATATTCATTCACTAACTGGAAAAAAAAAAAAAAAAAAAAGTATATATAAATCCCAAACAATTGGCATGAATTATTGCTCTACGGAAAACGTATATATAAATAAATATATATATATATATATATATATATAGTCTCAAGGGGAACAAGTACAATACTACTCAATGGTACTTTTGTACAAGTGGCCTGAACTCTGAATACTTTGGATTTCTTCAAAACAATAAAGTAGTTTTCTTATGATTTCTGAGTAGCTTGAACTTGTAACAATGTTTCAGAGAATAGAAGGAGAGCTAAAAAAGCAACGCAGAAAAACAGAGCAAAAGTGCAAGACTCTGAACTGTCTTTGTTCAGCCTAGCTACAATAAGTGCTGCTACTGATAATTTTTCATTAAAAAATAAGCTCGGAGAAGGTGGTTTTGGACCTGTATACAAGGTAAGCTATTCGTATGCTAGTTCAAGAACATTGTAGAAAAATGCAAACAAATAAAATTTTGGAAATTGAATTTTACAAATATTTTGTCAATATGAAATACTAGGGTGCGTTGGCTGATGGGCAAGAGATTGCTGTCAAAAGGCTCTCATTGAGTTCTCAGCAAGGAATAACGGAATTGGAAAATGAAGTAATGCTTGTCGCCAAACTTCAGCATCGGAATCTAATAAAGCTTCTTGGTTGCTGTATTCATGAAGAAGAGAAGTTGCTGGTCTATGAATATATGCCCAACAAAAGCCTCGACGCTGTTATTTTTGGTAGGAAGTACTCCAGCTCAATTTATTCTATTTTGTAACATTATTGTAAAACTTCGGTATATTACTTGGCTAACATGAGGAATATATTTTCTAGATCCAGTGCAAAGTAAACTATTAGAATGGCCTAAGCGTTTCCAAATTATATGTGGTATTGCTCGGGGACTTCAATATCTCCACGAGGATTCTAGATTGCGGATTGTACATAGAGATCTCAAAGCAAGCAATATTCTACTTGATAAGGAGATGAATCCCAAAATTTCAGATTTTGGCATGGCTAAGACTTTTGGAGGAGATCAAACTGAAGGAAAGACAAAAAAAGTAGTAGGAACTTAGTGAGTATTCTTGGAAGCTCCTTGTATAAAATAAGTTTTTAGTTCTATTCCATACAATTCCATTCATTTTTGTTTTTCATTCTATGCATATAGTGGCTACATGGCATCAGAGTATGCTTTTACTGGTCTATTCTCAACAAAGTCCGACGTTTTTAGCTTTGGTATAATGGTGTTGGAGATTATAAGTGGGAAGAGGAGTACAGGCTTTCCCCGTGAGAATAACGTGGGGCTTACTCTTATTGGACATGTAAGTCAAATAACGCTGAATTACTCTTCTAGATTGCCATCATGTTAAATTTGATTAATGACACATTGTTTCTTAATATTTTTAGGCTTGGACTTTGCTAAAAGAAGGAAAGCAATTTGATTTTATTGATGTAAGTTTGAAGGATTCATACGACAATCTTCACGAAGTGTTGCGTTGCATAACTGTCGGTCTCTTATGTGTGCAACAATGCCCTCTGGATAGACCCGACATTTCATCTGTTGTTCTCATGTTAAGTACTAATGAGGGCAAGCTACTTCAGCCAAAACCACCAGGCTATTTCATGGAAACCTATTCACAAGAAAAACATCAAGCCTCAATCAAGCCACGGCCATTTTCGAAAAACAGTATGAGCATAACAACATTCGTGGGCCGATAAGGCTTATTCTACAATTATATGTAGTGAACATGCTCTGTATGATTCTATCATTTTCTAAGTGAATGATGAAAGAGGATAACTAATATCATAGTAAGTGAGATATGACTTTTCCGGCATGCTCTAATTTCCATTTGTTACTTGATGATTGCATTTGAATCTATTGGTAAATAAGGACCAAGATGGAGCAACCACTTAATAAGAATAAGTTCCATAAACTCACAGTCTATCAGATAGCACACTGAGTTTTATATTTGTACCCAAGTGCGCTTGATTTAAGTATAGATTTAAATGAAGTGGGAACAATGATAGATTTTGGTGTCGATCAAGTTAAAAATTATAAGTATGCATATGGATTTTATTAATTGAGCTTAGGCTCATATTTTTCATGATGCAGATGACAGTTTGTAGTTATAGAGGTTGATTGAGTTGTTGCCAACTTGAAACATTTTTTTACATGCAGTTTTTCAACTGTTTCTCTTATAGTGGTTATTGTTGAAAACTATTCCCCGTTATTTTGACATAACTTGACATGTTTTGTAACCTCTGGAAGAGGTAAAGAAGACCCTTTTTGAATGTACATATTGCAATGTTTTTCCCCATTGCAATTCAATGCTAGTAAAGCTGAAGCATAAAGAACTAGATATAAGAAACAGACGGCTATTTCTTTCACATTGAGCGTAACCACTAAATTAATGCTTTCCCTTTCTCTCTTCCGAGCAGTTTCTTTTGCAGTCCACAGCATCGGTCCATTCCAATCCATCAGTTATGGAACAACCTTAGAGCCTGTTTGGGGGAGGTTATGTAGATGTGTTTTGGTTTGGAAACCAGATATACATGTAGTTTTGAAAATGTGTGTTTGAGGGAAAAAATTGCATGGAGTGAAAAAGTATATAATCTTAAAATATGTTCATAAAAAATATCAATATGAATCTTGTTTCGTTACTATCGAAATTCTATGTAATTTAAAAAAATCATCTTATTTGGACTTGAAATAACAAAATTATGGACATTTAAAGTTTGAGTTTATTATAGACATTTAAATATGTGAATAGTAAAAAATAGTTTTGAGTTAAATATGAAGACAACAAAAAAAAGAAAAATGAAAAAAATCTAGATATCAGATGCAGTAGTCCCCCCCAACGGGCCCTTAATTTGTAGAATTGGAGTGTTTAGTTTGGTTTCTTTAGTCCCAGAAATTCCAAGAACTAATATGTGGGAATTAGGGACAAGACATCCCGGTTCATACGATCGTTTGGGTCACACACCGTTGCCACCCAATCAACAACACGAGTATTGTTTGGTCTACAAGCTAATCAAAACTAATCAACAAACCAATGAGCAGAGACGAGGAAGTTGGAAAATTAGAGACTAATTATTTGTAGCAATGCTTTGATTATCCTTTAGTTTATGTATATTTACATATATATATATATATATATTAACTGAATTGTACTTGTGTAAGAAGCCAGTCCTCCGGATACTTTATGGTTTCTCAAAAATTCGAGGTTACATGTTCTTATATTACAATTTAAATAGAATTTTTATGATATTCGTAAGGGAAAACAAGGTGAAATAATAAAGAAACTCAGAAAACCAGTGCACAAGTGGAAAACACTGAGCTGCCATTGTTCAGTCTAGCAACATTCACCACTACTACCGATAAATTTTGAGTAAACAATAAGCTCGGAGAAGGTGGTTTTGAACCTGTGTACGGGTTAAGCTTTTCGTATGCTAGTCCGAGAACACAATAGCAAACATTTGAGATTTAGCAAAATGGATTTTAGTAATATTTCTTCAATGTAAGATATCTCGGTATGGACATATTTCCGTCAAGAGGCTCTCATTGAGTTCTCAGCAAGGAATAAATGATTAAAAAAAATGTAATACTTGTTTGCAAAGTTTCAACATTGGAATCTAGTAAAGCTTCTTGATTGTTGCATATATTTACAAAGAGGATTAGTTTCTGGTTTATGGATATATGCTAAACAAAATTCTCAACTCTTTTCTTATTCAAAAAATATTATTCTTCAATGACAACAATTGTTACTGAATGGTTCTGCAAAAAGCAACGGTTTGTACTGCGAAACTTTAGGCACGGTGTTTACTGAGCAAATATTCGCCGACGATAAATGTCGTAGCTAAAAGAGATGATTGCTTGATTAAAGTGTAAAGATGCACACTCAGAACAATCAATGTAGCACGGATCAGGCGGTCGTGTCCACAAGAAGGCAACAAATGCAAACAAAGAAAATTAATGGAAATGAACGTTGAAAAAGGCAAGAAAACATAGTTTTGACTATTTTTGTGCACCCAAACCACCATTTTTGAGTTCCGCGGTACGGTGTGGGCGTTTTAAGCGATTCATGATTATTTTTGTGCACCCGCCTTTAACTGCAAAGGGAAAAAAAATGTTTTCGATTTTTCAACTTTCTAAGTACAGTCATCCCGTTTTAATTAGGGCTATTTGTCAAATTGTTTTGTTACTTTAGATTAAATAAAATAGTATGTCTTATAGAAGTCTTTTTATAACTTTTTTTTTTTTTTTTAAATAATCTTTGTGACTTGAGTATTCAGCTAACTTTCAATCTACGTTTTTTAGACAGCATAAAACGTTGACCAGTAGTGATACAATTTTTGCATTGGAGATAAAAAGAGAGAAATAGAAATGTATTAATTTTTTACAATCAGATTTTCTCTTTTGATGAGAAAAGAAGAAACTACGTACTAAATTTAGAAAGTGAGAACTTTTTTAAGAATTGGGATTATTTTTACAAATATTCACTATATGTGAACTTCAAATTGAAACAAAAATAAAAAATAAAAAAAATAAAAAATAAAAAAGATTGTGTCGAACAACAATTAAATACTAGAAATAAACAAATGGTTTTTAGCCTAATACTCCTATAACTAATAATAGAAATTAACATTGATCTAGGATTTCAACATCTTTAAAATTGTCAATTGTTTTGTCAAACAGCATTAAATTTTTTAAACAGAAAATAGTTAAATTGCTATTATCAAACCTGTACATTTACCGTGTATTAATGACAATTAAAGAAATTGTTTTTTTAAGGAAAAAATTTGAAAGTATGAAAGTTCTGGCACGAGCACAAGCTAGTCTAGTATAGACGCAGCCTTTTCTTTACTTTCTCACGCAATGGACTCATGCAGAGAAACCAATGATCATGGTCGTAAATATATACGATATTTCTAAATTTTTTACCGGGAATTTCCATGTTTAAGGGATTCGAAAATATCTTTTAAGTATAGCATCTTTTCCGTGAAAATAATAGAGAAATATTAAAAATATTAATAAATATATCGATATCGGTAAAACATTATTCAAATTATAGAATGTCGGAAAAGATCGAAAAAATACTATAAATGTTGGATTTCTATCTTTTGTTTATTTTTAAATAAATGGCTGGAGAACAACTAACAGCTAGTGATCTACAATTATCTTATAAAAAAAAGTGATAAAAAATAGAATAAAAGGCAACACATAAAACCTAATAGAATTTATTCTTGTAGACTTCAACAAATATTATACAATTTCCTATTTCTAAAATTACTTTGGAAATAGATAAACAAACCTATATTAGCAAGTCACAATTATGTTAAACTCCATTTAAATAATATGGTTATGATAATAATAGAAATTAAACTCCTATAACTAATAATAGAAATTAACATTGATCTTGGATTTCAACATCTTAAAATTGTTTATTGTTTTGTCAAACTGTATAATATTTTTGTAACAGAAAATAGTTAAATTGCTATTATCAAACCTGTACATTTACCTTGTACTAATGACAATTGAAGAAAATGTTTTTAAAGGAAAAAAATTTGAAAGTGTGAAAAGTGCCGGCATTAGCCCAAGCTAGTCAAGAAGCCTTTTCTTGACTAGAAAATTCTTAGAGGATGACTAGTCAACTTACTTTCTCACGCAATGGACTCATGCAGAAGAAATATATACGACATTTCTAAAATTTCACCGGGAATTTCCGTGTATGGCATCTTTTCCGTGAAAATAGTGGAGAAATATAAAAATATTGATAAATATATCGATATCGATAAAATATTTTTTAATTTTATAAAATGTCAGAAAATATAAAAAAAATATTCTAAATATTGGATTTCTATCTTCTATTTTTTGAAAAATAAATGGCTATAGAATAACTAATAGTTAGCTATCTATAATTATCTTTAAAAAAAAAAAAAAGCAATAAAAACATAGAATAAAAGACAACAAATAAAAGTTAATATAATTTATTCTTGTAGACTTCTATAAATATTATATAATTTCCTATTTCTGAAAATACTATGGGAATACCTAACCAAATCTACATTTAACATGTCACAATTATATTAAATACCATTTAAATAATATGTTATAATAATAATATAATTTAAACTCCTATAACTAATAATAGAAATTAACATTGATCATGGATTTCAGCATTTTTAAAATTGTTTATTGTCTTGTCAAACTGTATTACTTTTTTTTAACAGAAAATAGTTAAATTGCTATTATCAAACCTGTACATTTACCGAGTATTAATGACAATTAATGAAATGTTTTTTTACGAAAAAAATTTGAAAGTATGAAGGTGCCGTCACGAGCACAAGCTAGTCTAGTATCGAAGCAGCCTTTTCTTGACTTGAAAATTCTTAGAGGTTGACTAGTCAACTTATTTTCTCACGCAATGGACGAAACCAATGTTCATGCTCGTAAATATATATGAAATTTCTAAAATTTTACCGGGAATTTCCGTGTTTACGGGGTTCGAAAATATGTTTTAGGTGTAGCATATTGTCAGTGAAAATAGTAGAAAAATAATTATTAATAAATATATCGATACCGGTAAAACGTCGTTCAATATTTATAGAATATCGAAAAATATCAAAAACATGCTATAAATATTAGATTTCTATCTTTTATTTATTTTTTAAATAAATGATAGAGAATATTAAACGACTAGAGATCTATAATTATCTTATAAAACAAGTGATAAAAAAAAATAATAAAAGGCAATACGTAAAAGCTAAAAGAATTTATTCTTCTTGACTTCTACAAAACAAACATACATTTAACATGTCACAACTATATTAAACTCCATTTAAATAAAATATTATGACAATAATAGAAATTAAACTCCTATAACTAATAACAGAAATTAACATTGATTTTGTATTTCAGCATCTTTCAAATTGTTTATTGTTTTGTCAAACTGTATTACTTTTTTTAATAGAAAATAGTTAAATTGCCTTTATCAAACCTGTACATTTACCGTGTATTAATGACAATTAAATAAAATGTTTTTTTAAGGAAAAAATTTGAAAGTATGAAAGTGCCGTCACGAGCACAAGCTAGTCTAGTTTATGAGCAGCCTTTTCTTGACTTGAAAATTCTTATAGGTTGACTAGTCAACTTACTTTCTCACACAATGGACGAAACCAATGATCATGGTAGTATATATATACGATATTTCTAAAATTTTACCGGGAATTTCTGTGTTTAAGGGGGTTCGAAAATATGTTTTAAGTGTAGCATATTTTCCGTGAAAATAGTGGAGAAATATCAAAAATATTGATAAGTATATCGATATTGATAAAACATCGTTTAATTTTTAAAGAATATCAGAAAATATCAAAAAATACTATAAATATTGGATTTATATCTTTTATTTTTTCAAAAATAAATGATAGAGAACAACTAACGACTTGTGATTTATAATTATCTTATGAAAAAAGTGATAAAAAAAATATAATAAAAGACAATATGTAAAAACTAAAATAATTTATTCTCGTTAACTTCTACAAATATTATACAATTTCCTATTTCTAAAAATACTTTGGGAATAGATAAACAAACCTATATTTAACATGTCACAACTATATTAAACTCCATTTAAATAAAATCTTATGATAATAATAGAAATTAAACTCCTACAACTAATAATAGAAATTAACATTAATCTTGTATTTCAGCATCTTTAAAATTGTTTATTGTTTTGTCAAACTGTATTACTTTTTTTAACAGAAAATAGTTATATTGCTATTATCAAACCTGTAAGTTTACTGTGTATTAATGACAATTAAAGAAAATGTTTTTTTAAGGAAAAAAATTTGAAAGTATGAAAGTGCCGGCACGAGCCTAAGCTAGTCTAGTATAGAAGAAGCCATTTCTTGAATTCTTAGAGGTTGACTAGTCAACTTACTTTCCCGCGCAATGGACTCATGCAGAAGAAAAAAATGATGTGTACGATATTTCTAAAATTTTACCGTGAATTTTCGTGTTTAAGGGGTTCGAAAAAATCTTTTAAGTGTAGCATATTTTCCGTAAAAATAGTGGAGAAATATCAAAAATTTTGATAAATATATCGATATCAGTAAAACACAGTTTAATTTTTATAAAATATCAAAAATATCGAAAAAATACTATAAATATTGGATTTCTATCTTCTATTTTTTTAAAAAAATAAATGACTTAAGAACAACTAATAACTAGTGATCTGTAATTATCTTTTAAAAAAAGTGATAAAAAAGATAATAAAAGGCAACACATAATAGCTAATATAATTTATTCTTGTAGACTTCTACAAATATTATACAATTTTCTATTTCTGAAAATACTTTGGGAATACATAACCAAACCTAAATTTAGCATGTCGAAACTATTTATACTCCTTTTAAATAATATTTTATGATAATAATAGAAATTAAACTCCTATAACTAATAATAGAAATTAACATCGATCTTGGATTTCAACATCTTTAAAAGTGTTTATTGTTATGTCAAACTGTATTACTTTTTTTAACAGAAAATAGTTAAATTGCTATTATCAAACCTGTATATTTATCGTGTATTAATGACAATTAATGAAAATGTTTTTTTAGGAAAAAAATTTGAAAGTATGAAAGTGCCGGCACGAGCCTAAGCTAGTCTAGTATAGAAGAAGCCATTTCTTGGCTAGAAAATTCTTAGAGGTTGACTAGTCAACTTACTTTCTCACGCAACTCATGCATAAGAAACCAATGATAATGATAGTAAATATCTACTATATTTCTAAAATTTTACCGGGAATTTCCGTGTTTAAGATCGCAAATATCTTTTAGATATAGCATCCGTTCTGTGAAAATAGCGGAGAAATATCGGTAAAACGTCGTTCAAATATCGAAAAATATCAAAAGAATACTATAAATATTGGATTTCTATCTTCTATGTTATAAAAAATAAATTGTTAGAGAACGACTAACAACTAGCGATCTATAATTATCTTATAAAGAAAGCGATAAAAAAATAGAATAAAAGGAAACACTTAAAAGCTAATAGAATTTATTCTCGTAGACTTCTACAAATATTATACAATTTCTTATTTATGAAAATACTTTGGGAATAGATAAATAAACCTACATTTAGCATGTCACAACTATGTTAAACTCCATTTAAATAATATGTTATAACATCAATATTACTTGAATCTGGATGGCATCCTAATCATGTTTTCCTTTTTGTATTAAGATATGTACAACATAAAAAAAACTAATTATGTATTTATGTATCATTTTAATGTTTGTGTTATCCTAAAATGTTAGAAATATATTTTAATATCAATTTCTATAACTTCCGTAATTTTTTCTGTTATTTCCACCGATATCGATCATATCTCTTAAATTTCTATAAAGTTATACTGCATATATATTTCTATAGATACCGATATTTTTATCATTGCTAATGATTTGCATAATCAAATCTTTAATGTTTACAGAAGCCACATGTGTCGGCTGATTCTCCTAAAGAATATAAAAGAAAAGTACTAGAAAACTTAACTATAATTCCAACTTTTGAATAACAATTTATGTGACATGTATTTATTGATAAGTATTTAAAATATTGTTATATCAATCTATTAAAAAAATGACAACTCATCGTCATATAAATTGGTATTTTAAAGTTAAAATTAGAGCTGGTGTCACTATTATAATAAAGAAAAATATATAGGAACGAGTCTGAAATTTCCATTATTCACACTAGATGGGTCCACTAGATGTGACCGC
This sequence comes from Ficus carica, assembly GCA_009761775.1. Lineage (NCBI taxonomy): Eukaryota > Viridiplantae > Streptophyta > Magnoliopsida > Rosales > Moraceae > Ficus > Ficus carica. The sequence goes on from CM019750.1 coordinate 8,535,368, forward strand.
TGATAGGACATTCCATTTTCTAAGTAATTGGGATTCAACAACTTACTTCAAATACTAACAAAAATCGGGTCAGTTTGTGCAATTTGAAAATGTCAGAGCTTTGGAATATATTTTTGACAAGGTCAATAGTCGGTAGGTTTGTAATTTCTCAAAGCTAAAATCAAACGGTTTGATTAGTTAATAATTTAATGTTTAATAAAGTAGAGGCCAAAAGAAGTAGAAATCAATAAGCGATTTTATTAGGCGTGTTCTCCGACCAGGTTGTGCGATACAAAAGAAACAAATGGCCATTTCAATCAGTTTGATGCTTTTTATTTCTCTCTTCCAAACAGTTTCTTTTGCTGTCAACACTATAGGTCCATTCCAATCCATCACCGATGGAATGACCATGATTTCGAAAGGAGGAATGTTCGAGCTTGGTTTTTTCAGCCCCGGAAATTCTAGGAATCGTTACGTGGGAATTTGGTACAGGAACATCCCAGTTCGAACCGTTGTTTGGGTCGCAAACCGGTGCAACCCCATCAATGGTTCCTCCGGCTTGTTGACCATAAACGGAACGGGAAATCTTGTACTTTTGAATCATAGCAAGAGTGTTGTTTGGTCCACGAGCTCATCAAAACAACCCAAGAAACCGATAGTACAGCTTTTAGATTCGGGGAATCTTGTACTAAGGGACGAGGAAGTTGAAAATATAGAGACTAATTATTTATGGCAAAGCTTTGATCATCCCTCTGATACAATTTTACCAGGGATGAAACTTGGGTGGGACTCGAGGACAGGGCTTAATCGGCAATTCTTAGCATGGCGGAATTGGGACGACCCTTGTCCGGGAGATTTGAGTTTTGTCTTGAATGTTGACCCTCATAATTACCCTGAAGCTTATTTGTGGAAGGGCATGACACCATACTACCGCTTTGGACCGTGGAACGGCGTTGGTGTCAGTGGTTCGCCCGATATAAGGCCTAATCCAGTTGTGGATTTCCACTTAGTTTATAATGATAACGAGCAATATTACAGGTTCTACCTCAAGAACAACTTAGTAATCTCAAGGATGGTGTTTAATCAAACAAATAGCATAGGTCAACACTTAACATGGATGGAAGGAGACCAGAGTTGGAGTGTGTATGCTTCAGTTCCGAAGGACAGTTGTGGTGTATATGGTCGCTGCGGAGTCAATGGGAATTGTGTCATAAGTGAGACTGCAATATGCCAATGTTTGAAAGGATTTAAGCCGAAGTCCCAAGCAAAATGGGATTTAAGGGAGTGGTCTGAACGATGTGTCCGCAAAAATCCGCTGAATTGCAAGGATGGAGATAAAGACAAGGAAATACTTAGTGCTGAAGATGATTTTGTGAAAGTTGATGACATAAAAATGCCAGATATCAGAAACACTTGGGTTAACGAAACTATGAATCTAGAGGAATGCAGGGTCAAATGCTTGAATGACTGTTCTTGCGTGGCTTTTTCTAATTGGGATATTCAAGGAGAAGGAAAGGGTTGTCGTATCTGGCATCGTGATCTTATGGATATTAGACAAATGTCAGAAAGCGGGCAAAAGTTTTATGTTCGAATACCCGCTTTAGAGCTAGGTACGTGCTTTCTCTTTTCAAACTTAAATAGTTTACCACGGCTTCTCATATCTTTTCACTGCAATTGACATTTTTCATTTTCTTTTTTGGTCCCTAAATAACTAAGAAATCGCAAACGATGCTCCAGAGTTGGGAGCAAGAATATTTATACCACTTCTGATATCACTTTTTGGGACGCTTTTAGTTTGCTATTACTTTTGCAGGAAGACATCGAAAGGTATTATTGCTGGTACTCTTGCTTTGATCATCTGTCATTTAAAAAAAAAAAACTTTTTCCGAGATATACATGCTTCCTAGTTTTGAACCATTTTATGAGGTTTTAGAACGATTTCGTGAATACTGGTTCTCGTAGTTTTAAAGGTGGTAGCTCAGATGATTTTGATACTCATCTAAAATTATATGTACATCTCAAACGATTCGCACGTATTACAGTTCTACTAAAAACCTTAGGTAAAACCACGTGATACTTGGATCAGAAGTTTAACATCCAAAATATATGCTCCTAAATAACTACTTAAATTGAAAAAAAAAAAAAAAATTCCCCGTGTTTGTAGTAGCTTTAACATCTGATAATTTTTCAGAGAAAATAAGGAGAAATAATAAAGCTACTCATAGAAACAGAGCAAAAGTTGAAGAGTCTGACCCGCCTGTGTTCAGCCTAGCTACAATAAGCACTGCTACAGATAATTTTTCATTAAAAAATAAGCTCGGAGAAGGTGGTTTCGGACCTGTATACAGGGTAAGCTTTTCATATGCTAGTTAGATAAAGACCAAAAGAGAACATTAAAATTTAGGGAAACGAATTGTGTTTTAGTTTTTGTCCTTTTTTTTTTTGGTGTGAAATAACAGGGTACGTTGCTTGACGGACAAGAGATTGCTGTCAAGAGGCTCTCATTGAATTCTCATCAAGGAATAAATGAGTTAGAAAATGAAGTAATACTAATTAACAAGCTTCAGCACCGGAATCTTGTAAAACTTCTCGGTTGCTGCATTCACAAAGAAGAGAAGTTGCTAATTTATGAATATATGCCAAACAAAAGTCTGGACTCTTTTCTTTTTGGTAAGACGGTTCAATTTACTCTGTCTTTTCTATATTTCTGTAACTACATTATTAACTTGAAGAATATACTTTTCTAGATCCAACACAAAGTAAACTAGTAGAATGGCCTAAGCGTTTTCAAATTATATGCGGTATTGCTCGGGGGCTTCTATATCTCCACCAGGATTCCAGATTGAGGATAGTGCATCGAGATCTCAAAGCTAGCAATATTCTTCTTGATAATGAGATGAATCCCAAAATTTCAGATTTTGGTATGGCTAAAACTTTTGGAGGAGATCAAACGGGAGGAAAGACAAAAAGAGTAATAGGAACTTAGTGAGTATACTTTGGATTTCTTTCAAAGGAAAGAGTTCTAGTTCTATTCTATTCTATACATTTTCGTTCATATTTATTTTCGATATTATGCATGTAGTGGCTATATGGCACCAGAATATGCTTTCAATGGTGTTTTCTCAACAAAATCAGACGTTTTTAGCTTTGGTATAATAATTTTGGAGATTGTAAGTGGGAAGAGAAGTACAGGCTTTTATCATGAGAATGTTGTGGGGTGTACCCTTATTGGACATGTAAGTCTAAATATGTTGCATTGCTTTTTCATATTGGTATAATGTCAAAATAATGAATGACACGTTGTTTCTTGATATTTCTAGGCATGGGCATTGCTAAAAGAAGGAAGGCCATTTGATCTGATTGATGTACACTTGAAGGATTCATCCAACAATCTACAGGAACTGTTGCGTTGCATAAATGTTGGTCTCTTATGTGTGCAACAATATCCTATGGATCGACCAGACATGTCATCTGTCGTCCTCATGTTAAGTGATGAACGCGAGCTATCTCAACCAAAACCACCAGGATATTTCTTGGAAAACGATTCACAAGAAAGAAATCAAGCCTCCAATAAGCCACAGTCATTTTCGAAAAATACTATGACGATAACCACGTTCATGGGTCGATGACTCGATAACCCCTGTTGGTTAATCATAATGTATATACTATGCAAATGTACAATATGAGTATGAAATCTTTTCTCAAAGAACTTCTGGTTGCATATACAACTACTCGTGACACATATTATGGTTTTTTTTTTTTTTTTTTTTTTTTTTTTTTGGACATACTGAAACAATTCACAATATTGAATAAGCAGTTGTGCTACGTGCCTTACCTGTGTAAGAAACAACAAGAACCTAAGAAAATAATAATAATAATAATAGAGTATCAAAGGGAAAAACCTCAAGTATCCCATTGTGCTATTGAAATCCCTTGTCCCCCCCCCCCCCCCCCCCCCCCCCCCCCCCCCCTTCCCCGGCCCTTTTTTTTTATATATATAGAAATATAAGAAATATCTCTATGTTTCTAAAACTAGACAAAATACCCTTTTAACTAATAGAAAATTAAATAAGAAAATAATAAATAGTGATAAGAGAAGAAGAAAATAACATAAGAATATTTAATTTGCATATGTTTTCACGGATTAAGAACAATGAATTCATTAGTAAGGAGTGTTATGAATGGATTCTCATATAAATACAAATTACAATATATACAATCAGGTAAGTTTTCTAATACTTATTACAAATCTACTAAGATCAAGACTTTTTCTAAATTATAATAAATAGAAATAAATCTAATATTCCTAATAAAGATAATTACATACAAAAAGAAATAAATTAAACAAGTTTCCTTATGTTAATACAAACTTTCCTAATATTAACTGATAAAAAATAAATAACATAAATTTAAAACTAAAAGAAACAAAGAAATTCAAGAAATTTAAGAAGGATATCTTTCTGACAATTATATATCTAAACTCTACTATTGCAAGAATCAATCAAGTTAAACAAGCTTTTTCCTCATTTTAGTAGTTTGGTATCCCGGCCAATTTAAGGTTATATGAAAATTGCTAAAACAATTTGGATATTTTAGGAATTGGTATTTTACACTATCGATAGGAACATTATTTTAACCATTGTATTAGATTTTTAACGATCTAATCTATGAGTACCAAATGAAAAACTATATTACCCATTTAAGAAAAACTACGAACTCCTGATTTTCCTGGGAAAAAAAAAATATTTTACCCCACTTGTTTAAGAAAACTTACAAACTCCTGATTCTCCAGGGAAAAAAAAAAAAAAAAACCTACATACTCCAAAGCTCATTAAATGTACATTGCCATTTTTATAAGCTAATGTTAAAGGGGACACTCACTTTTCCCCATCAATGGAGTAAGATCCAAAAGCTGTGTTTGTTTGGAGCAATATAAAACTTGAAAAAATAAAAACTGACGCATCTGAACTCTTAATAACAGTTGTTCATCTGTCCTCCATTCTTAATTTGATCTTCATCTCACCAAGTAAAACAAGGCACGTAAACACAAGTTAAAATTTTTTAAAAAAAATTATTTCCAGTAGTATTCATAAATTCTTTTCTATTAATTATTTTTTTCGAACTTCTGATTTTTTTGCTGGTTATTTCAAATTTCTGATCATTCCACCGTAACACAACTCAAGACTCATCCCCCTCTCCTAACTTTTGAAGCTTCTCCATCAGATTCTCTTGATTCTTTACTGTCAAATATTGCCAGAAAGGGCAGGATTCAAACTCTTTTTTTCTCCTAAAAGCAAGGTGTATTTTTTTTTTTTTTTTTTTAACTCACACGTTTGCAGTCATAGCAGGCACCAAAATATTCTTACCCAACCTGTCATACACTTCTTTGTTTTCCTCTCTTTCTCAAACTTTTAATTGGGTGAGTCTGTGGTAGAGACACTTATAGGGTCTCAACCGGTAGAGTCATTTTTTAGGCCGTTGAGATTTAATCGAATGGTTCAAACATTGATGGTGTACCATATTATCATATACCTTACCTCACATAATCCTTCCCACCCAAAGTCTTCTCCGTCGCCGGCGATCTTCCCGCCGTTGGCGACCTACCCCAGACGCCGCCGACCCACCTCCAGCCCCCCGGCGGCCCCTGGCCGCTGGTGATTCTCTCTCTCTTCCACTTTCTTTCTCTTCTCTTCTCTCTCTTCCCCTTTCTCTCTCTTCTCCTCTCTCCCGCGGCGACCCACCTCCGGCCCCAACCCCAGCCCCGACCGCCGGCGAACCCCCCTCTCTCTCTTCCCCTTTCTTTCTTTTCTCCTCTCTCCCGCCGCCCCCCACCCCCAGGCCCCTGCCTTCCCCAGCCTGGACCCGGCACCCTCTAGGCCCGCCGGTCCCCCCTCTCTCTTCTCTTCTCTCTCTCTCCCCCTCTCTCTCTTCTCCTTTCTCTCTCTTCCCCCAAACCCCCCACCACCGGCAGGCCCCCCCCCCCCCCGACGGGAACCCCCACCCCCTCTCTCTCTCTTCCCAGCCTACGGACTCCCCCCCCCCCCCCCACATCCCCGACGCGAGAAGAGAGAGAGGGGGGGGATTGTAATAACTGATTTTCACGACGGTATGATTTCTTGTAAAGAAATTTAATCTGTACCATGAAGGTATTTATGAAAGAGCCCGGTAAAGGGTTTTTATTAAATTTTGTAAGTTCTTATGATCTTATAAAACTCAAAAATGATTGCTTAGCCAAGCATGTGACCTTTTAAGTAAAAAGAGGTAGAAAATGTTATGATTTTATGTTGGTCAAAGTTTGACCAAGAAAGTCAACGATTGACCACGGAAGTCAACTATTGACCAAATAAGTCAAATCTTGACAAGAAAATTAATGGATGACAAGAAAGTCAATGGTTGACCAGAAAAGTCAAAGATATGACGGTATTATAATGTAATTAGCAATATAGAAATTATACTGTGAAAAATCATTTTTACGGACAAAATAGTATGAATAAGATTCAAAACCACCATGGAAAAATCAAGCACATTATTTAGGATATCAAGGGCAAAAGAGCTTCAAGATATAAGAAAATTTTTATACAGTTTATTACCACCATGGAAAAATCAAGCACATTATTTTGGACTGTAGTTCAGTGTAACTGTACTGTGCATAAGTGAGCCCAGTATTAGAAATATTTGTGTTGGCTTAAGAATGGACTGCATATTAAGGAAAAAGCCAAACAAACCCTAATGAAGCTTACATCATCTACCTTTTTATTAATGACATCATTATTGAATTAAGAAAATTTTGGAAAGAAATTGGGATGTTCTAGACCCATCTTGGCCGGCCACCTAAGGGATCTTTTTGTGCAATTTCTTGCTTCTTCAAGGACCTTTTAGCAATTTCAAGAAGTTCCACTTCACTTATAAATAGGTGAGCCATTGTTCACAAAAAATTAGAAATCTTAGCCAAACTATGCCAAAATCTTCTCTCCAAAACCGAACTTGAGAAGGAAAGGAAGAAAGAAATTTTAGCAAAACCAAGAGAAAGGAAAGATTGGAGTGATTGGAATTTTAGTTAGAACACAAGGAAAAGTTGGAAAAATTTTTGGAGACTATTTTGGCCAAGTGGCCGGTTGTGGGGAGAAAGAAAAAAGGAAGAGAAAGCCAAGATTTTGACCGGATTTTGGAAGTTAGAGGTGGCCGGAGTTGGAACAAGGGGACGGCAAACTTTGGAACCCAACTAGCCAAGGTGGCCGGTTGTTGGTGGAGGCAAAGGGAAAGGAGAAAATCAAGAAAAAAGTCAAGCCAATTTCTTGATCTAGATCAAGGTAATCTCCTTTAAACCCTAAACTTCTCAATTCAAGTTCAATGGAGAAATTTAAATATATTTCAAGTGGGTTTGTATGAGCATAAGCTCAATTATAATTTCTGCCCTAGATTAGATGATTAAGTTTTGTGCTTGATTTCTAGGGTTTGTGGTTGGTTTTGATGCTTGCATGAGCTTAGGGTTTTTATGCTTTATGTTGATGTGATTGTATGTCCCTAAGTTTGTTGGATGATAAAACTTGACGTTAGAAATACACTGCCTGTTTGACCTTAGGCTCTCGGCTGCTGCCGATTGAGGTAGGGTGTGCGAATTAGGACGTAAAATCAACTTAAGTAAAGAAACTGCCAGTTCGGGTGGAAACTGGTCAGTTTTCTGGAAACCCGATTTTGAGGCCCTTAAAGGCCGAATTAGGAAAAACGTAAAACATGAAAGTTGTAGAAAAGAGTTTTTCCTAGGGGGTAACGTGGACAGTTTTGCAAAATGAGGCTCCAACGGCCTTGGTTTTTATGAAAATCCGAGCCTGACTGTGCCCAGGATTCATGCACGGCCAAGTGGGTTCAACAGGGAATATGAACATGTTAACGTCCGAATTGAGTTTTCCTCAAAACACGAAAGTTGTAGGGTTTTCGAAAGCTAAAACTTTCGTGAAGTAAACTTTTTCAAATTCGGTTTGTATTTTTAAATCAAATTGGATTTTAAAAACTATACAGGAAATAGGAAATTCCTGCACAGGATTTCTGGAAAATAGTGCAGGAAAAGGACATTTCTTCACAAACACAGATAAATTGACAATGTGAAACTATTCCAAAGGCAGTTTCCAGCAGTCAATAATTTTGACAAATTCTATTTTTAATTTACAAATTTTCAGAGTTCTACAAATGGTTTTTATACACAAAATATAAGATTTTTCCAAAAGAAATGGATTTTTAAACCAAAGTTAAGTTTTAATCCGATTAGGGTATGTTTAAACCCTAGGATTACTTAATGTAACCAAGTTGGATAACATAAGATTGAGTAAGGGGCATATAACTAAAGTTATGAATGGATGTTGGTTATATCACCAACATTTCTAACCCTTACTTTTATGATACGACAGAAGGTAGAGTGCTGCAGTGTCCTGACAGGCTCAAGCTCAGTTTCGGACACAGCAAATAAGGTAAGTACAACTCCGCCTACAGTATAGGCTTTGTTGTAAATACTTACCCAAGTATGTTTAATGTTATGATGTATGCTATAGGTTTAGTAAATGTTATTTGCTAGGATGTATGCTATAGGTTTAATGCTATATGTTTAATGAATGCTATATGCTATGTGCTATGATATGCTATAAGGTATGCCATGCTATGTGCTATGATATGCTATGAAGTATGAGCTATGATATATGTTATGAAATATGTTAGAATTATGTTATGATAAGATACAAGCTATGGTATGGTTAAGAAGTGATTATGATTTAATTGTGTGAAACATCACGAAGCATGTTCACCAATTAATAAGAATAAGAACAAGGTATAAGACGATGAAAGTTATGATGGCAAGCGAACTTGCCTATGTCGTACCGACCCGCTCGTAGGTCGGGTTGGACTATGGTTTGAGTTGGAAATGGACTGGCCGCCCCAACCACTCCATAGTTACGCGCCGGTACGGACACTTATGTTATGGGGCCCATAAGTAAGATAAGCAAGATAAGTTATGAAAACATAAGAAAACATAATGAAGCATAAACGGTTCATGCATAAGTATGTTATGTTATGCTAAGAGATGTATGTTATGTTATGCTATGATTAAGTTATGTTATGGTATGTTATGATGAATAAGTAAGTATGCTATGTTATGTTGTGTCGCGGTAGATAGTAGTTGTACTTGCTGAGCGAAAGCTCATTGTCTTACGTCTATGCTGTAGGTAAGCAACCTACGGGAAATACATGATACAAGATGGTAGTGCGTGACAGGGCGAACTGTGAAATTTGGGAAATAATGCCGCTACGCGTTTCAAAATTTCATGTATTTATTTTATGTGTTTTATTTTACGCCCGAACACTTTTATTTAGAAACGTTATTCTGTACTTACGTATTCATGTATGTGCGCACCGTATAAAAAAAAATTCTGATGTTTCCGCTAAGTAAGTATTATGAGAAACGATATGTATGTATGTACGGTAACGGCCTGTGCTAGGCGGGTCGTTACAGGGATGGGGGTCCCGTCAGGGGGGGGGTGCCGGGGTGGGGATATGGGGGAAGAGTGAGAGAGGAGAAGAGAGGGGGGGGGGAGAGAGAGAGAAGAGAAGAGAGATGGGGGGCCGGCCGGGGGGGTGGGGGGCCTGGGGGGGTGTTGTAACGACCCGTCTAGCACGGACCGTTACCGTACATATATACATGCTTACTTGTCTTACATACAAATATAGCGGAAATTTTTTTTTTTTTCTACTATAGGAGTACTGTTTGGAATAATATGAACATAAAATATTAAACATGAATTTACAGAAGACGTAGCGACTTATCCCTTGTTTCACAGTTGCCCCGCCAACTCCACCATCTTGTATCAAAAATCGCCAGTAGGTTGTTTACCTACAGCATAGACGTAAGATGTGAGCTTACGCTCAGCAAGTACAACTATATTATCCGCAACACAATCAATTATAAACTTAATATAGCATATCATAACATATTCTAATCATGTATGTTCCAATTATGATTTATTATGCTTATTTTATCATGTCTTTTTAACATACTCTCATTCCTTAACTTGCTTGTGGGCCCTTTATCATGAGTGACCGTACCGGGCGCGCAACTATGAAGTGGTTGGGGCGGCCAATCCATTTCTAACTCAATCCACAGTCCTACCCGACCTTGGACGAGTCGGTACGTCACAGGCAAGCTCGCTTGCCATTATACTTATTTGTCATCTTGACCTTATTCTTATTATTTGTGAACATGCTTCATGATATAAATATAACTTGTAATCATATCTTAGTCATGCCATCTACTTGATATTTCAATTCATAGCACATAACATACATTGTATCATACACCATGTTACAACCCAAAAAGCCTATGCTGTAGGCGGAGGTGTACTTACCTTGTTGGCTATGTCCGATAGTGGGCTGATTCAAATCAGGACACCTCAGCAGGTTATCTTCTGCTAAAATAAAGGACATAGGTAAGTATTAAAATTGTTGGTAATACAACCAATACTTATATGTCCCTACCCTTTACTGTATAATATCTTATTGGGTTACCTTAAATTACTCTTGAGTTTAAAAACTTAACTGGCTCAAGTTAAAACTTAACTTTGGTCTACAAACCCATTTTTTTTTCTTTTTTGAAAAACTTAATCTTTAAAAATCCCTTGCTCAATCTTATGAAAAATTGTAATTTTTGAGTAATATTCATAAAAATAATAAAGTGTTGGAGACTGCCTTTGAAACAGTCTTCCACAGTCAATTTCTTGGTGTATGTGCAAAAATATCACTTTTCTGTATTGTTTTGGAAAATCCTGTGCAGGAATTTTCCTGTCTCCTGCACAGTTTTTGAAATCTGATTTTATTTAAAAATCCAAATCGATTTTGAAAAACTTTTCTTCACGAAAGTTTTACATCTTGAAAAATCCTATAACTTTTATGTTTTAAGAAAAACCCAGTTCTGCCTTTAACTTAGTCATTTTCCTTGTTGAAGTTCCCAGACCGAGAGCACAAATCTGACTCGCCCAGGAATTCTTGGTCTCGGGTTTTTGTAAAAACGAAGGCCTTTAGAGCCTTATTTTGGAAAAATTTCCGCGCTGTACCCTAGAAAAAACCCTTCCGAACAACTTTTATATTTTAAGTTTTCTCAAATTCGGCCTCTAAGGGCCCCAAAATTTACTTTTCCAGAAACTCGCCAGTTTTCACCCGAGAATGGCAGTTTTGGTTTGAAATTTGTTTTTCGCCCTAACGCGTGCATCCTACCTCAACCGAACGAATCGGGAGCCTAAAAACAGTCACACAACGTCTTTCTAACGTGAATTTTCTTTAAACACATTATCAATCAAACCCATGCAATTTATTGCTTAAATTACACCAATTATGGTTTGCTTGATTTTAGGTTGCACAAATCATTCATAACATATGTCTAGCAACCTAACATACACATATCCATCATGCTTGGCACATTGTGGGGACATATAATTGTTCATCCATCATGCAATCACACATAACTAGGCATGTAATCTAAACATTTAGCCATGCAACCTCATAAAAGGAAATCAAACCACCCTAACTCAAATCAAGCACAATTCTAGATTTAACCTAGGCATAACTTAAATTTGAGCTTATGCTCTTACAAACTTGGGGGAAATACACTTAAATTCCTCAATCAAGACTTAAATTGAGAAACTTAGGGCTTTAAAAGAAATTACCTCAATTAGGTTCAAGGGTTTGGCTAGGATTTGCTTGCTTTTCCTTGTCTCCACCAAACCGGCCTCCTTGGCTTGTTTGGCTCCAAATTTCTCCACCACCCTTGCTCTAGATTTCCGGCCACTCCAACACACAAAATCCGGCCACTCCAACTCTTCTTCTCCTCTCTTTCTCTTCCTTCCACAGCCGGCCCTAGAGCCACAAATGGGTTTCAAATTTTTTCTTCCAATTTTTGTTGGTTCCACACCAAAATCTAACTATCCTATCACCCTAAACACTCTTGGTTCTTGCTTTCCTTAAGATTTCGAATTTTGAGGGAGAATTTGGCAAGAATTTGGCTGCTTTTTCCCAATTTTTTCAGCCAAAATCCGCCCCCCCCTTAGGCCTATTTATAGGTGAAATTTTGGACTTCTTTGCAAATAACTTTGGTTCACCTTTTTCCTACAAGTCCTTGGGAAAAAATTAATTCTAATTTGACCCCAAGAAATCCGGCCACCTCATGCTCTAGAAGAGTCCAAGATTTTCCAATTTTTTTTCTTAATTCCCAATATGATGTCATTAATCAAAAAGGTGATGAGGTAATCACCATTAGGGTTTGTTTGGCCTTTTTCTTTAAATGCAGTTCACTTTAATGCCAATACAGATATTTCTAGTACTGTGCTCACTAGCACACAATACTGTTATGCTCCTACGCAGTCCAAAATTTATCTGTGTAAAATTTAACTGTATAAAAATTTTCTTATAACTTGAAGTCCTTTGGCCCAAGATGCTCTAATTTATGTGCTTGATTTTTCTAAGGTGATTTTAGATCTTAATCTTGTTATCTTGTTCGTAAAATGGTTTTTCGCAGTATATATACCATACTGCTTGACCATAAAACAGTATCATCATATGGTTGACTTTTCTAGTCAACCGTTGACTTTTTAGGTTAACTTTGACTTTTTAGGTCAAACTTTGACCACCATGCAAAACCATGAAATCGTGAAGTTTTCTACCCTTTTTACTCAAAATGATACATACTTGGTTGAGCAATCATTTTTAAGTCTCATCATGAGAACTAAAAATTTTCAAATAAAAACCCATGTTAGATTTTTAATGAGTACCTTCAGAACATAGCACAAGTTTATTTACAAGAAAACGTAAGGTCGTGAAAATTTAGTTATTACAGGTGTGCCGGCAAGGGGCCGGCGAGCCTGGAGGGGTGCCGGGTCCAGGCGAGGGAGGGCAGGGGGCTGGGTGGGGGGTGGCCGAGGGTGAGTCGCCAGCGTCGGGGTGGTCGCCGAAGTGGATCGTCGGCTGCGGGAAAGTCACCGGCGACGGAGAAGACTTGGGGTGAGAAAGTTTATATAAGGTAAGGTGTATGATAAATATGGTACACTCCTGACATTTCAACTGTTCGATTAAATCTCAACGATTTAAAAAGAGACTCTACCGATAGAGTTATTTGGGAGAGACTGGGAGAGACTCTACCACAGTCTCTCCCCTTTTAATTATATGGTTTTATGTCTTTCTTCTTCTTCTTCTTCTTCTTCTTTTTTTTTATTTTTTATTTTTTATTTTTTTGACCTTTCTCGCTAGTTTAGTTCTTATCAGACATGGGTATTACTTTCTGTTATGGAGAGTTATGACTTGTGAGGAGGAAGAGAAAAAGTAGCTATTTGGAATGATGATGATGATGGAAGGAAAAAAGGTAATAAATTAATGGAAGTGACAACTGACAGTGACAGGTAAGGTTGGTTTATGAGGTGAGGGAGAGGGTTTGAGAGGTTTGGTGCTTCTAACTTTATTATTTGAAAACTAAGCCCGTTTAATTCTCATCCTTCAATCAAAATCTAGTGGATCTCATTTTTTTTTACCTCATCGGTGGAAAGAAGTCCCCTAAAGTAAGTCCCCTAAAGTTTTTATTTCATGTAGTAAGTTGGTTATAATTTGACATTAAACGAGCCTTATCTAGCCTCGAGAAGTGTAATGCCCATATCGTTTGTTGATGGTGACTCCGGCTTCGTAGAGGAAACATCTCCTTTCATTGAATCAATTTCTCTGAAATAGCTAGGCGATTTCAGCTGAGGCAACTCACTCTCACTTCCCAGTATAAAAATACAGAGGACATGTTTGGTCTATCCATGGGACTTTGTTGCACGCACAAGCGACCTGTGACAGTCATCAGTCTCTATAAATAAATGGTAAGTTATTCAATCCCATATCATTTGGAGACGTATATATGTGATAGTTCATAAGTAAAGAGATCACCTCTTAATGGTATGAGGCCTTTTGGAGTGAGCCCAAGAGCAAAATCGTGAGGACACGAGACCCAAAGTGGATAATATCATACCAAAGGGAGGTACAAGTCATTACAAATTGTATCAGAGCCAATACCCGACTGGAAGTGTGGCCAACGAGGATGTTGGGCTCCAAAATGAGGGGTAATTGTGACAGTCATCAGTTTCTACAAGAAAATGGTAAGTTGTGCAGTCCCACATCGTTTGGGGATTGATATATGTAATGGTTCATAAGTAAACAGATCACCTCCTAATGATATGAGGCCTTTTAGGATGAGCCCAATAATAAAACCGTAAGGGCATGAGATCTAAAGCAGACCATATCATATCAAAGGGAGGCATGGATCGTACCAAAATGAATACAATATGCAACACTTGTTTTAGATTGTCGTTTGACTACCTTACTTTCTTATCAAGCAATTCAAATAAACTACCTTGTTTATGCAATGTCCGTGCCTGGAAAATGTCAAAATCAAAGTATCATCATCGATACATTGGATTAGTACATGGTCATAACAATAGCTAATGAAGGTTTTTTACAACTTACATGTCCAATAAGGATAAGACTGTGCCTTTCTTTCCACTTATAATCTCGAACAACAATATATCAAAACTAAACAGATAGGATTTTATTGAGACCAAACCATCGAACACATATTCCGGTGTCATATAACCACTACAGAGTATCAATTTAGATAGAGAGAAAAAAGAACATATTTTTGTTGTAATATAGTTTTATTACTATTTTTGAAAAAAAAAAAAAAAAAAAAAAAAAAAAAAAAAAAAGAGCTCAAAAGAATGATAGTCACTACTCACTAGGTTCCGATTATTCTGTTTGTCTGTTCTTATATTTGATCTCCTGCAAAGGTTCTAGCCAAAAAAGTTGTAGTGTAAAACTTCAAAAACTATTCTACTTGCCAACATCCCTTATTTGAGTTAGTAAGGCGCTTGTCCTCCGAGCTTAATATTTTTTGGGCTCGAGTCATCACTACGACTTTGGCCAGAGCATTTGGGGAATCTACTTGGTGAGGGATCCATATATCACACAAGAGGGCATCTTCGTCCTCGAAGTTATATAGGCATAACAACCTCTACCCTTATAACCAATTTTCTTTCAGCAAAAAAAAAAAAAAAATCTACTTCTATACTAAAGTACAGATAAAAGATAATATATATTTTCTGTATATGACGTCAAGCATAGTGCCAAGTAAGAGTCAGCAGATATATTGCATAGAAGCAGCCTCTCCTGACTAGTTAAATGCTTAGAGGTTGATTTGTCAATTGACTCTAAAAAGCTACGAATGCAAAGCCAAAAGAACCTCAAAATTAATCAAGATTACGCAAGCTGTGAAAGCTAAACCACATTCAGAATTAAATTATGCGGGTAATTAATAGTGCTACGAAAGCTGTAATGCCCAATTTTTCGAGGTTCTAGCTTTACCTATTACGAATTAAATTATGAGTTTAATTTTTTTATTTATTTATTCAAGAGTTTACTAAGCAAGAAGGTCCGAGATACCATGACTAGTTTAATGAGCTATTAATCTCTGATTGATTTTTATAATATTTAGTAAATTGTGTAAATTTATTTCCACTGTGTTTAGTTTTGTTAATTTGAGTCAAGTTTATGAGAAGTAGCGCCTTTTAGACTAATTATATGAGTTATTTGATAATTGACCTGCTAGCTAGGGGCGTTATAGAAATGGTATTAGAGCAATGCGTTTCTGGCGACATAGAATGTCATGGGATCAAGAACTCCATCAGCTTCAATGCTAAGTAGATTTGATTGACTTACTATTTAATTTGAGTTATTAGAACAATTAAATTTCAAGGATGAAATTTTCTAAGGAGGGAGGAATTATAGTACCCAATTTTTCGAGGTTCTAGCTTTACCTATTTAAGAATTAAATTATGAGTTTAATTTTTTTTTTTTGAATTAAAAGTAAGTTGACTGAGAAAGAAGGTCCGAGATCCTAAGACTAGTTTAATAAGCTATTAATCTCTTGATTGATTTTTGTAATATTTAGTAAATTGTGTAAAAAATTTTCCGCTGTGTTTAGTTTTGTTAATTTGAGTCAAGCTTACGAGAAGTAGTGCCTTGTAGACTAGTTCTTTGAGTTATTTGATAATTAACCTACCAGCTTAGGGGGCGTTACAGTTTGAGTTTGGTCTCTTCAGTCCTGGAAATTCCAAGAATCGTTATGTGGGGATTAGGTACAAGAACAACTCGGTTCAAACTATTGTATGGGTCACAAATTGGTGTAACTGGGTCAATGATTCGTTTGGTTAGGGGCTTTGTATAGGACGAGTTAACGTTTTGGATGTCAACGTAGTTGTGATATTTAATCTTGTTCTGATATCATTTGTCCCTACACTTTAGTACTTAAAAAAAGATAAATTTTAATATTTTACTAACAAAACATTGGCTAGCTTACTCATCTTGATATGCTCTGCTAATGTTTACCTGCTAAATGTCAGTCTCTTTATCGACTCTATGGTTGCTCGGGCTATTTGGTTCGGTTGTCGATGATGGGTTTAATGGGATTCTGTTTCTTGTGCAGAGGCGCTTGATTTCATTAGGATCATCATAGGTCCTCCTCCTATTGTGACTAATTTTCCAATGGCCAAAGAAGATTTCATAATCAAACTTTGAGACATTGAAGAGATTTTGAGAAATTATGGCATAGCCTTTTCATTGATGTAATCAAATATATATATATATACACAGATTACAAAACAAACATTCTTAAAAACAGACTTTCCTAATTTAAAAATTCAACTTTCCTGATCTAGAGACATTCCTAAAATCAATGATTTTATAATTAAATGAAATCAAAAAATCTAAACTTGGAAACAAGCTAATTACAGAAAATACAAGATTACAATTATGTACATACTCCAATATGCCCCCGCAAGATGGAGCTCTGGGAGGACAGTCCAATGTTAGTCCTAAGATTGATGAATCGTTCGCGAGGAAGAGGCTTGGTATGCACCTCTACTAACTGGTCCTCGGACGAAACATGAGCAGCGTGAAGAGCACCGCTCTGAACTTGATCTCAGATAAAGTGATAATGTAAAGCAACATGTTTCATGCGAGAGTGAAAAATAGGATTAGAGTGTAGATGCGTTGCACCAACATTGTCACAGTAGATTACTGGTACTGGAGGAATAGGAACACTAAGTTTAGTGATTAGCGAACAAATCCAACTCAATTCGGCAGTAATAGCAGCAACGGAATGATATTGAGCTTCGGTAGAGGAACAAGCTACAGTTTGTTGCTTCTTTGAGCTCCAGGAGATCGGATTGCACCCAAGATAGACAATATAGGCACTGGTTAAAGTATAGTCATCCTTGTTGCCAACCCAATTAGCATCAGAGAAAGCATGGAGGGCCAATGAAGACTGGGGTTGAAGAACAAGACCTTGATCATAGGTTCCACACATATAGAGTAGTAAATGTTTCACAGCATTCCAATGATCGGTTGTTAGATGGTGCATATACTGTGAAAGTTTGTTGACCACAAAGGAGATGTCAGGGCGAGTGGGAGAGAGATACTGAAGACTCCCAACAATCGGCCAGAACTCAATCAGGTCAGACAAGGCCATGCCAGATTGAAGCGCAAGAGTTGGTGTAGAGGCTTGTGGCTTAAGCACCTGTTTGGCTTCCATCGTATGTGTGCAAGTTAGAAGATCATTGATGTAGTGCCGTTGGGACAGAAGTAAACTAGGAGGGTATGAAATAACTTTAACACCCAAAATGAAGGAGAGAAGGCCAAGGTCTTTCAGGTCGAAGCGTTTGGCAAGAACGACAATCAACTCTTGCATGGCCCGATTATTGTTGCTTGTAATAATGATGTCATCAACATAAACAAGTAAATAAATCATAGTGCCACCTATGTTGAGGACAAAGAGGGAGGTAAAGCCCAAGGTAACATGAAACTAATGCAGTTCATGATACCCAGCATGTGGAGCTTGCTAAAACCGTAAATAGCCTTGCATAGTTTATACAGATGAGTGAGGCAATCTCTATCAATGAAGCCAAGTGGTTGTGCTACAAACACATCCTCCAATAAATGGCCTTGAAGGAAGGCATTGTTGACATCCAGTTGGCATAATGACCAACCACGACTAATGGCAAGACAAAGAACCGTGCGAACGATTGTTGGCTTGACCACTGGACTGAATGTATCATGGTAGTCAACTCGTGGACGTTCATGAAACCCTTTGGCAACCAAACAAGCTTTGTATATGTCAACAGAACCATCAAGAAGTCATTTAGTTTGGAAAATCCACTTACACCTAACCAGATTTTGCACTAGATCCAAAGGAACAAGTTCCCATGTACCATTATGAACAAGAGCATCCTACTCCTCCGATATAGCTTGATGCAATTTGAGATCTTTGAGGGCTTGGGACATGGTGGTGGGTTCAAAGGAGTCAGAGGGTTGAAGTTAAGCATTAAGGTTGAGTTTTTGGATGGGTTTGTAGATGTTGTGCTTTGAACGGGTTATTATCACACGTTGTCCTGGGGTGACCGATTGATCGGGTGTTAGTGTCCGATCAATCGAAGGGCGAAGGTTTTTGGATGTTGGCTTTAGTGTATCCTCCGGTCGATCGGATGATGGTATCCGGTCAACCGATGATCGAAGTGCTTTGGAATTGGTTTAGGAGGAAGGCAGTTGATCGGTTGGGATTGTCTAGTTGACCGAAGAGCGGAGTGTTTCGTAAATTGGTATAGGTGGAGGCTGGTTGACCGGTTGTGGCAGATCTACATCCGAGGAAAATGTTGCAGGGGCTGGCATAGAAAGTGATCCAGGTGACTGTGTCGATAAGGACACAGTAGGAAGGAAAAGTACTGGTGGGAGCCATTCAGAGACATTGACAGACTAGGAGTAATTCACTCGATTCAGAAGAAAGGAAAATGGAAAAATAGATTCAACAAATTTGACATAACAAGACACATAAGTATTATTGGTGGACGGATCAAGACATAGATAAGCACTTTGGATGAGAGAATAACCTAGAAAGACACATGGTAGGGAATGTGGAGCCAATTTGTTTTTGGAGTATGGACAAATCCATGGATATCACAGACAACTCGAGACAAGAAGTTTGGATTAGTTTGGGAGAGAACTAAAGAGATATTCGTATGGACATGAGAGTTGGAGTGTAGGAGTAAGCATGCGATTAATGAGGTACATGGCGGTGGAAAGGCATAGGTCCAATAGGTGAGAGGTAGAGAAGCATGAGAAAGAAGTGAAAAACCAGTTTCGACAACATGATGACGACGACGTTTCGAACCCATTGTGCTCAAGTGTATGAGGTGGAGTAGGAAGGTGGGAGATGCCATTGGTGGCAAGATAAGTGTCTAATGCTTGGTATTCCCCCTATTGTTTGTATATAGGGTACTTATTTTACATTTAAAGAATTTTTCAACTAGTGCCCTAAAACGACTAAAAATATTAGCCACATCTGACTTCTTTAGAGAGGATAAAGCCATATGTATTTGGTGAGGTGATCAACAAAGATGACATAATATTTAAATCCATCAACTATAGTAATCGGAGACGTCCACACCTTAGAAAACAAGATTTCAAGAGGACAAGAAGAAACAATAGAGGAAGTAGAGAACGACAACTTGTGACTTTTATTGCATTGGCAAGCATTACAATTTGAAGTCAATGACTGAGAACTCGATAAAATAAAATTAAAACAAGAAATGTTATGCCTAAGAATTGGCAAAGATGGATGACATAATCTATTATGCCACTTGGATAAAGTAGTCTTGACACAAGAAAAGGCAATTAAAGGAGATGACTTAGATGACTTGGAAGACACCAGCCACTTGTACACACCATCCCTTGTCTGCCCCTGTAAAAAGATTGCCACCGTCTGAAGATCCTTCACATAAAAAGAAGATGGTAAGCATTCAACGGAGACATGGTTAGACAAACAAAATTGGGATATGGAAATCAAGTTCTTTTTCATGGTAGGAACACAAAAAACATTATTCAATGAAAAGGAATGAGAGGTTATGGAAAGAGAAGTGGAATCGATGTGGCTATTAGGTAGACCTTTGCCATCTACAATCACAATGTCATCGGAGCCGTCATAAGGAGTGTGAAGAGAGAGATTGCTAAAGTCAGTGGTGACATGGTGCAATGCTCCACTATCTAGGAGCCAACCTAAAGTTTCAGTGGTGTTTGTGGCAATAGAAAAATGGGCACGTGGTTGCCAGGGTACGGGTACTTGGGTAGGCGATCATTGGTTTGAAGTAGTGGTAGCCATCAAACGAAAAGTAGGGCATCGCTTGGTGGTGTGGCCTTGGACATTGCAAGCCTGACAATAACCAAGATAGGGCTTCGGTGGTGGACGATCGCTTCGTGGTGTAGAGGATTGCATCCAACATTGCGGAACACGGGGGATGATGTGCCAGAAGGGTGAGAAGGAGACCATGATTGATTGCAAGGGCCTTGATTGAACCAAAGCATTGTTGGGTTTGCAGTTGCAGGCATAGGAATGGAAGATGGTTGAAACACTTGCAGTGAGAGTTATTTATTGATGAGTTGCTCATAAAGCTCATTGAAAGAAATAAGCATCTCATGATTGTTGATGGCATCGACTATTGCCTTGTTATCATCGTCAAGCCCATCAAGAATTGTCTCAACAAGGTCCTCTTGATCAAGAGGTTTGCCTAAGACCGCTAGTTCATCTGCACTTCTTTTAATGAATTGCATGTAGTCGGAGATGCTTCGAGAACCTTTGGTGGCGTTCTTCAATTGCGCCTTTATCTGCTTAATGTGTCCTCTAGTTGGTCTTGCAAAGGTGATGGAGAGAATATCTAGGATTCGTGAGAGGTGGTGGCTTGAGTGATGAGGGGGATAACTAAGGCGGTTAGAGATCCAACAAGAGCATTGAAGATGAGTTTGTCTTGTCGTATCCATGTTTGGTATGCCAGATTGGGGGAGATGTTGCCATCTTTTGTAATGGTTGCCGGTGGACGTGGTGAGGACCCATCGACGAAACTTTCTAAATTGTAACCAACGAGTGTGGCATGGAATTCAAGTTTCCAAGAGAGGTAATTTGTAGTGGTTTGACGGTGTTTTGAGTTGAGATGTTTATGGCTGTAAGAAGTTTTATTGGGTTCATGAGGATTTGGAACTGTGATTTCTGTGGTTTGGATTGTGTTTGAGGTGGACATGATGATTTGCTGTGGTAGTCCGGTCGACCGGTTGTAGTCATTCAGTTGACTGGTGATGACTAGAGATGCTGAAGAGAGAAGAGAGAAAGAAAGATGAAGAGGAAACCCAAGAGCTTAGTGCTCTGATACCATAAAGAGATTTTAACAAATTATGGCATAGCCTTTCCGTTGATGTAATCAAATATTTATACACAAATTACAAAACAAACTTTCCTAAAAACAAACTTTCCTAATTACAAAATTCAACTTTCCTGATATAGAGACTTTCCTAAAATCAATAATTTTACAAATCAAATGGAATCAAAAAATCTAAAATGGGAAACAAGTTAATTACAGAAAACACAAGATTACAATAATGTATATTCTCCAATATATAGGTCCACCTCCAATTGTGACTAATTTTCCAGTGGCCAAAGAAGACTTCGTAATTCATGTTGCTACTCTTAAATTAGCTGGTGTGGAAGGCTAGAAATGCGTTGCATTTTTTAGGGAAGCCACTTGAATTGTAGAGGTGCGTGTTGAGACATAATCCTATATCTTAAAACCCAATTTCCATTCCGTAGCCTCCTATAAGTCGGCGGCTTTCACCGGTTAAAATTAATTTTGATGCTAAATCTTTCAAGGATAAAAGCATCGGTCATTCATTTGTGCGTGGTTCATAACTCCGATGGGATTCCTTTGATGGCTGGTGGAGGAAGTCATTGCTCCTGTGTGCTTTTCATGCTACTTATAACGACCCATGCCTACTTAGGTTGTTCTATTATTACTTAACTAAATATTTCCTTATAATTAATAAAAAAATTTAGATTTGAGTAAAATCTAAGATTATTATTATTATTATTATTAATTTTTTTTTTGTAATTTATCATAAAAACTTTTGTCATATACTTATTATATTTTTTAAGAAAATAATTAACTTCATAAAACTTTTATTAATTTATATATATAATTAAAAAACTCAAAACATGATAATAATAATTTTTAAAAACAAATTTTGCAGAATTAAAATGCGTAGTGGTATCTCACACCGCTCAACATCTCCATCTGTATTTGCCTCCAAGCACTATGTTGCAGGTTGATTACCTACAATATAAATATAACTAATGAGCTTTTGCTCAATAAATACAAACATAGTTCTCGCACTGAAATGAACATGAACTCTATATGAGGATGCATGATCCAATTATGGAATATAAGACGTGATCTAATTATATTCATTTACGGATGTCTTATTTTCCATTATAAACTTATTATCTTTATTATCTATGGCCCCTATGTACTTGGGTGCCCGTACTCCACAGAAAGTTATGATTTGCAAGATCTTGAACAATTTTGAGAATTAATCTGGAACTTTAAACCAGAACATAACATAACTTGACATGATCCTCCCCTCATGGAAGGTTCGTATGACACCTTAACTTGTCTTGAATTAGTCGTAGCCTTTAATTTAACTGAATTTGAGTATGCCTAAATCATACTCTAAAAGTCTTATTCAAAGACTAGGTCTAAGACTTACGTTCCTTGATTCTGAACTTATTAGTCATGATGCAATGGCATGACATAATAATTCGTGACATAAATTTTAAAATCATGGCATAAATATAAAGCATGGTATTTACATAGCATACTAGTAAAAGTGTGGCAAGTATGTAAATGTGATATACTTGTGAACTATAATATAAACATAAGTGTAGCATATACGCAATTGTGGCCTGTCCTGACATATCATGATAAATGAAAATCACGTAATTCATAACATACATGTTATCATTTTACAAACGTAGGCAAAGCATCCTAACATGGCATATGCCTAATATATAGTTTGAAAATAATAATATTTTCATACTAAATGCGAGGTCTGTACTTACCTTGCTCACATCAAAAATACTTTCTCCTTAAACCACAGACTAAAATTCCCTTTCTGAAATATATACAAATCAAGAAATAAAATTTTATACTCTTTGGATAAGATTAATCATAAATTCCCTTTTTAAAATGAATTTAGGATTTAATCTACATTAGCTATGGTAAGAAAATTGGTTCTAAAGTTTTAAATTCAATCTTATCTTATTAATTTATAATAAGTTTGTCTTTAAAAATACCCCACATAAATATTTAAAATAAACTTCCATCTCTTTTTTTTTTTTTATTTATTTATTTATTTTTTTTGGGCTAGGCCCTAGGCTGTAGTGGCCAAGTTTGGCCCCCAAATTTCCCCTATTTTGTATAAACTATGAAAATCGTATCTTTCAAACCGTCGAGAATTTGATAAAACTTTCTTCAGGGAAAATGTTCGTAAGTTTAATTTTGACCATAAATATTTCATTTTTTATAAAATCCAAAACTCGAAAGTTTTGAAGAATTTTCACCGAATTGCCAAAATTTCGCTTCTGAAAAATTTTGAAATTCATACATATACACCATAGTTCATGTTGCATAGTTTTTCTAATTGTCTTAATAGTTTCTATCAAATAGAAACTCATTTAAATTTCTAAAATTCTTAACGAACGGATTGAAGTTCAAAATCTTTGATTTAAGTTCGATTTCTAAAAATTCCTAACTACCCATGACATAAACATGTACATATTCATATGAACAATTATAATCATAAACTCTATTGTCAAACCACCAATTTAAAAAATTTTGACAACGTTTCTAATTAAATAGTAACCCAAAAAATTTAAACTAAAAGAATAATAACTACACTTTTGGTTGGAAAACTACCTCGATGATTGGAGTTTTTGCCGAAGAACGGAACTAGAACTTCCTTGGGAACAACTTCTTGAAGGGGCTTGAAGGATTTCTTCACTCTTAAGAAGCTAGGATAGTGTTTGGGAGGTAGGAAAATGGGAAGGAAATTTTTGAAAGCTAAAGAACATTTTCTTAAGAAACTTAAAAAATTTTAAGACTATCTAAGAAAATTTCAAGAGAGAGACAGTGTCTAGAGAGAAATATAGCTCTAGAGAGAGGAGAGAATGGATTTTTGAGGTGTGAGTAAAATGGGTGGAGGCGATGCCATTTATAGGCAAAGCTTAATGACACTTAGTGTAATTAAACAAGCTAAATCTCGATTAAACAAGATTTACATCACTTCCATAGCTCTAGATTTTTAATTACATCATAGGCTTTTTAGGTATGTGGAAGAAGAGATAAGATAAGAAGATTGGGATAAATCTTATCCATTGATCAAAGTACTAATTAATCCCGAGCATTTAGATCCAAAATTTCTTATTTTTCTAATTTAAGAGAATAGAAGATAATTCCTTGACATTATCTTCAACATATAATATCTTGGCACAACAGTATTTTTCCATCATCTTCCACTGACACAATTTCGCCCTAAAATTTTTTAATTACTAGATTAGTACAATTTTTTAAGAAAACTTTAAATCTTTTTATTTTCATTTGCTCACATTTAAAATTTAGTATCTCGAATTAATCAAAATCAATCATGTTACTATTTAAATTCAAACTTTTTTGAATATTAAACTTTAAATTAAATTAAACTCTATTAGGAGTTTAGTTCATTTAGTAGGAAAAAAATAAATCAAAGATAAAAATCGATAAACAATTACAAATTATTTTGATTCAAATTTTTTGTTTAAGTCACACCCCTTGAAAAAAATTTCTGGCTCTACAACTGTTCTTAGTTATCTCTCGTTTGGGTTCTTGGTATTGTAATGTTGTTGCTGACAGAGTTAGGAGTTTCCCAAAATAACAATCTCACAAACTGAAATTAACAAAATGACCCCATTAGGCAGTTTCGGGGTCAGATCCAAAAAAACCAATTAACGATTTTTCATGGACAAGATAAGGAATACCCCCTCCCAAACCCGTTCCAAAATACCCACAGACACACATCCACTGGATATGTTTATAGTTAATTTATGTGTGATTTTAGATATTATATACAATGCAGGATCATACTTTTTTTCTTTAAACTGAGGTTGGGGATTCAAACTCTATATTTTTGATAGAGTTAGTAGTTATGAGATTACCACAAAGCTATGCATGAACCACTACAAGAGCATATTTTACAGCGTGAAGAATTTTGAATTTTTTTTTTTTTAACTAAAACTTGTGAATAGGGGGTCAAAGTGCACGCCCTGTTACCCAGTTAAACCAACACCGGCCCCACCCACCCCCCACCCCCCGGGCCGTTTTTATGAACTCTAATTTTGTAAAAAATAACTTTTTATCTTTATTTATCAAAACTTGAATCCGCCGTTACAATTAATTAACTATCACGAGTAAGAATATGTAAAGTTACTCGTTTTCCTAACACTAGTTGGAGCATGCACTTCATGCATGTGAAATGGTATATCATCCACATAATATACGAATTCAAAGAAAAATTTAAAAAAAAAAATGTTAGAAGGATTAGAAAAAACTACCAGAAAAAACCAAAAAAAAAAAACCCAGAAAAAAAAACCCAGAAAAAAAAAAAAAAAAAAAAAAAAAAAAGAGGAAGAAGAAGCAACTTTAAAACAAGAAAAGAAAATACAAATATGCCAAAAATGGCTTACGAAAAAAAAAAAAAGAAAGAAAGTAAAAGAAAAACGGTCAAAACTTCTTTAGTAAACTTAGACAAAACCCTTTTTACCCACGATAAAAAATCAGGATGAAAATCCCTTATACAAAACTCCAAAGAAATGTATTCTCTCTTTTAATATTTAATTAGCACGTGCAATGCACGTGTGTGTTGAGTTTTTTTTTTTTTTTTTTGACATAATAGAAAATGAATATTTAAATAAGAATCTAATTGAGAAAAATATCATTTTAACAAAAATAAATAAGAAAGAAAAAGTACTTTCATATAATAATAATAATAATCAACAAAGATATCAGAAAAGCAAATTAAAAAGGGAAAAAAAAAGTGAAGATATAATTGAGAAAAATATATTTAATGGGGATAAAGTGTTTAAATAGTAACTAAACAAAACTATTAATAGAAAATTAAGAAAGGTACATATGAGAAAGAAAAAAAATGTTAAATAGAGGTACATTTGTGAAAAAAAAATTCAAAAAATAATTATAAAGAAAAGTAGTTACAAAAAATCATATTGTAAAATAAATATTTCAATGGATGGAAAAAAATTATTTAAGCGTGCTTACATATGAAAAAATAAATTACATAATAAGGATTAAATATTAAAAAAATGTATTTGGTGATATAAAAAAATAAAAAATAAAAAATAAAAATAACGAAGAAGATAGGCGAAGGGGCAAAATAGAGATTGAGAAGAAGCCCAAAAAAAATGAAAAAGAAAAAATGGCAAAGGAGGAAAAAGAAAATAAAAAATAAAAAATAAAAAAGAGGAAGACAAACACGTGTCAAGCATGGGAAGTTGCACTTTGACACTTTTTTATACTACTAGTTTGGACACGTGCGTTGTACGTGTTGAATCGTGATGAAAAGTTTCATAGCAGTTTAATATGAAGAAATATTTTTTAGAGATTATAAAAAATATAGATTAATAAATAAAGTTAAAGAGTTAAACTTCATGATACAATCATAAAATACACAATAATAATAAAATCATACATTATAATAAATAAGATAATAACACACAACTCATTCATTTTTTTTTATTTTCAAAACATATAGAGTTGCATTTTGTTATCTCAAAAAAGGTTTAAATCCCATTGTTGGCTATACAAAAAATAAAACATTGCAACAAGAAAAAAATGATCGGAAAAAGAAAACTAAAAACGTTTTGAAAATATGATAATGAAGTAAACAAAGTTTAGAAAAAGCAAAATAGTTTATTTTTATAAACTTTTTTTGCTATAGAACAATACACTAGCGGCAACATTTATACATACTTGTTCAAAGTTTTGCAGCAAAAATAAGCATAGATGAAATGCTAATACATTCGTAAACCTGAGTTCTCACATGACAAGTTGTAGTAGGCATTATCCTAAGCAATATTGGATATATGCCTATTTCCTGTATAATGAGCTCCTAAAACTACAATAGGACGGATAATCATTCCAAAAGCAGACAAAAGTAGGACATTTCTAAACAAGAAAACTCGATCCAAACACAAATTTAACATGAATATGCCCGAAAATAATGGCAAAATGACATAAAAGCAAAAATGAAATTCCAAAATGAAAGAATTTTATTAACTTTGTTTTGAAACCTGAAGGCATCATTAGCTTACAATAAAAAAGAACTCTTTTTCCAGTTATTTAAATGAAACTTTCTAAAGCAAAAGAGGAAACTCAATATTCTAAAGTAATATATATATATATGTATATATATATATATATCTGTGTGTGTATGGAATATAAAAAAAATGTTTTCTTTCTCTCTCTCTTTTGATGATAAAGCAATTTCAATCTACAATCTCCTACTTTATCTACAATTTTATAATATAGGAATATATTTTGTTTTCGAAAGGTGAGAAAACAAAAAGAAAAATGAAAAAGAAAAGTCTCTCACTAATGACAGGTTCCACGCCAAAGAAAAGGGAGGGAAAAAAAAGTAGGGAAAAGAAAGAAAGAAAGAAAGAGAAAACCTATTTTTAATGTTCACGTGAGACCCACCAAAACATCTAAAGTAAGGAACGACGTTTTTATTCGAGAAGGTCTTTAGCCAACATGTGGAACGAACATCAATAATAATCCTTAAAAATAGTGGTTTAAAAGCCGAAAAAATAAACAAATCTTAAAAAAAAATATATGAAACGAGCGTTTCAACCAAAACACTCGTTTTGGTTGAAGCTCATGAACAGTACCACATATTGACATTTATATATATATATGCTTCATTTGGCTTTTCAACAAAAATTTAACTAATATGTATTTTTTATCTCAATTTTTATCTTTTTCTGAAAAATCAATAAATATTATAATTAAATTTAAAAAAAATTAATTTTAAAATAAGAACTAAATTGTCACTTTTAAAAAATTTCGGACATTATTTAAATTAATTACTATATATATTTTTTTAAAAATTATATAAAATAAATATTAATAGAAAAAAAATCCTTTTTTTCCTCTCCTCTCTCACACTTCGACCTCTCTCTTCCTTTCCCCTTGAACAAAAGAAAAAAAATATATCCAAAACGAACCCAAAAACCCAACAACTCTGTGTGAATTTGATCCAACACAAACTTGGAGACCCACGTGAGAGAAAAAAGACAAAAGCAAGAGAGAGAATGAATAATAAATGACGCGAAAAACGAAAAGAAGAGAAAAAAGCTTTAAGGGGGGAAAAATAACGACAATAATAAAAACACAAAAATTTTAAACAGTAAAATTTGAAAGGATATAGCTTTCTAAATATGTCAGAAATAAACTAGTTAAAATATGTGTGATGCATTGTATTATATTTTTAATTAAAATTTTTATAATGTAAAATATAAAAAATAATGTACAAATATAGATAAATAAAATAAATTTTTTTCTTAAAAAATACGTTAATAGGAATCCAAATGTCAAAATCTTAACTATATTAAAAAAAATGGACGTTGTCTCTACTGTTCATTTTTCTTCGTAAAACACCGTTTAGGTGCTTCTTTTTTCCTTTTCTTTTTCTTTCCGTACTCTCATTTCTGAAAAGCTGCTTTGTTTTTTTTTTTTTTTTTTTAATTGCTTTTATTCTTCTGTTCTCTCTCTCTCTCTCTCTCTCTCAATCTGATTTTTATCTCTCTCCTCTCCCCCCCCCCCCCCCCCCCCCGGGCCTCTATCTTCGTCCGCCCCACTCTCCATCTTTCTATCTATTCTCTCTTCTTCCGCGCCACTCTCTCTCCTCTCTCAGCCATCTCTTTCTCTCTTCCTCCATCTTTCTATCTATTCTCTCTTCTTCCGCGCCACTCTCTCTCCCCTCCCTCAGCCATTTGATCGCCGCCATCTCTCTCTCGCTCTCCCTTCCTTAGGTCGCGATCTCTCTTCGTGCTGAATCCGGGCTTGCCGTGGGTTCTTCGTGACTTAGTGAAATTTTTTTTTTTTCTGTTTCTGATTTCTTTTGATTTTTTGTTGTCGGAAATTTAGGGTTTTTTTTCCCGTAAATTTGGGGTTCTTCAATCTGGGGGTTTGTTTTTTATTTTTGTTTTTTAAAATGTTTTCTTTTTCTTTTTTATTTGGTTGGTGGAAAATGGAGGAAAATAAATATAAATCCTATAGGTGGTGTTTGGTATGGGTAAACTT
Organism: Ficus carica; assembly: GCA_009761775.1. NCBI lineage: Eukaryota > Viridiplantae > Streptophyta > Magnoliopsida > Rosales > Moraceae > Ficus > Ficus carica. The sequence continues at coordinate 8,564,683 of CM019750.1, forward strand.
TTATAAAGAAATAGGAATCTTAAGATTATCATGTTTATTATAAGGTTATCTTATTTTAAGATGCCTGAGAATCTAAAACCCATGGGTTTCTGATACCCTTATAAATAGGTAATCTGAAACCCACCTTCCCCCTTAGGTTTCAGATTACTCCCTATCTAAATATCATGGTAATCTTAAAATTTAAATAATTTGGACATAACTATCCTTTTAACTTTTAAGTTAAATAATCTACAGATTTAGAGAGATGAAAAAAAAAAAAAAAAAAGATCGTACGGAAAAAAACCTACATAACTACATATGTGTATATATATATATATATACAATACGTGTGTATTTATATATACAATATCTTACGAATTCTACTTTTGATATTTTTGTTGTTTTGCTGTTTTGTTTTGTTTTGTTTTGTTTTGTTTTTTGTTTTTTTGTTTGTTTTCCTAATATGTGCCTGCGTGTGTGTGTATATACTTTGTTTTGTTTTGTTGTTTTCTTAAGGATTCTCTTTGATATTTTTGTTATTTTACTGTTTTGTTTTGCTTTCTTTTTTGTTTTTTGTTTTTTATTTGTTTTCCTAATATGTGTGTGTATATATACTTTGTTTTGTTTTGTTGTTTTGTTTTGTTTTCTTTTCTTTTTTGTTTTTTGTTTTTTATTTGTTTTCCTAATATGCGTATGTGTGTACACTTTGTTTTGTTTTGCTGATTTGTTTTGCTTTCTTTTTTCTTTTTTGTTTTTTATTTGTTTTCCTAATATGCGTGTGTGTATATATATATATACTTTGTTTTGTTTTGCTGTTTTCTTACGGATTCTACTTTGTTTTATATATATATATATATATATATATATATATATATAAGTCACCCATCTTTTAAAGACTCTCCTATTTCTTATAGCTCTATATCAATTTCCAGTTAATCTTTATTTTTCGTTTTAAGAATTTATATTCTTTTTTTTTTTTCATCCCTTTTCCATTACTTAGTTTGTTTTTTTAAATCTTTTGTGTTCTTGGATTTCATTTTTAGAATTTTTATATGAATAAGTCAATCTTATTTATTTTTGTTAAAACTTTTGTGGTTCTATTTCAATATTATAATGATGTGCTCAAGATTTTTTTTATGGCTGCCAGTGAAGATTAATTAAAAAAATCATAAATCTTGAGTTTTTTTGTTTTTGAACAAAAGATGAATATTGATGTAATGTTGTGGATTAACATCCTAAATTTTATCTATGTTTTTTATTTCTTTCTGAATATGTCTAATTATAATTACAGATATGGATCGTGTTACTCCAGTCAATATAAATTTAAGAGTTGTTGCTGCTCTTATTCAACATATACAGATATTAAATGAAATGTCAGTGTTGCTTATACTAATATTACTTGTACTAATCATTAGTAAAAAGCATTTATTAAGAGCTAGTAGTCGTTGTAAATTAAGAAGTTTTTATAGGAGTCAAATTCGTCAAATAAATTATCATACATTGATACATGAAAGTGACCTAGCATGTTTAGAGACCACTCGTATGGATAGGAAAGCATTTTCCATTCTTTATGGACTTCTTAGAACTCGTGGAAAGTTGAGTGGAACCAAGAATATAAATGTTGAGGAGATGGTAGCTATGTTTCTTCATATTTTATCACATGATCTAAAAAATAGAATGGTGAAATGTCTCTATGCATGCTCTGGTGAAACAATTAGTAGGCATTTTAATGCTGTGCTAAACGCGGTTTTACGACTTCATGAGCTCTTACTTAAAAAACCAGAACCAATCCCAGAAAATTCAACGGATGAAAGATGGAAGTGGTTTAAGGTGACTATTAAACTCTTATATGAGTTATAATTTTTTATTCAAAATTATGGCTTATATGTTAACTTGAATTTTCGTTTGTCACAGAACTGCTTAGGAGCACTAGATGGAACGTACATCAAAGTCAATGTGCCTGCGGTAGATAGACCAAAGTACAGATCTAGAAAGAATGAGATTGCTACTAATGTGTTAGGAGTGTGTTCACCAGACATGCAATTTATTTATGTGTTGCCTGGATGGGAGGGTTCTGCAGCTGACTCAAGAGTCTTGCGGGATGCAATTTCTAGGCCAAATGGATTGAAAGTTCCACAAGGTAAATTTAATACCTTATTGATATAGAAAAATTATCAAATTGTGCAAGATCTTAATTAGCATATCATATATGCATGTAATTACTTCTTGTGTGATGCTGGATATCCTAACGGCGAAGGCTTTTTGACACCATATAGAGGGCAACGATATCATTTAAACGATTGGGAGCTTCCACCTGAAACTCCTGAAGAGTTTTTTAATATGAAACATTCATCCTGTAGGAATATAATTGAGAGGGCATTTGAACTTTTAAAGGGTCGGTGGGCAATTTTAAGAGGAAAGTCGTATTATCCGGTCAAAATACAATGTAGGATTATTGCAGCATGTTGTCTTCTTCACAATTTCATTCGAAGGGAGATGCATGTAGATCTTTTCGAACAAATTTTTGAAATAGAATCCATTGAAGATGACAATGATGAGGATGATGATGAGGAGGAGGAGGAAGTGCCTGAGCATTATACTCATATAGCAACATCTACTGCTTGGAGTACTTGGCAAGATAATTTAGCTAGAGAGATGTTTAATCAATGGAGAAGAAATCGACAAGCATAGTTGATTAGTTTATGTTATTGGTCATTAAGTTAGTTATTTAGTTATATTTAAGATTTCGATTGAGTTGTTAAAGATAAATTATACTTCATTGTTTAGGGTGGATACTTGAGTATTGTTACTTAAAGTGACAATTTATTATTATTTTTTTTTATTTGCCTCTTTCTTTCTTGCTACATTACTTATGTGTGTTAGTAACAGATGGATTCTAGTGAGAATACTTCATCAAGTGTTTCAAAACATCAATGGACTTCAGCTGAAGATGCAAAGTTGGTTGAGTGCTTGTTGGATATCACTACAAGTGGGAAGTGGAAAGCAGAGACAGGTTCATTCAAGCCGGGCTACTTGCAACAGTTGGAGAAAATGATGAATGAAAAGCTTCATGGATGTGGAATTAGAGCACAACCGCATATTGATTCTCGTGTTAAGTTGTGGAAAAAAAAATATTATGCCATCTCTGAAATGTTGGGACCAAATGCTAGTGGCTTTGGTTGGAACGATGTGGACAAGTGTATCACTGCTGAAAAAGATGTCTTCGATGAATGGGTTAAGGTTAGTTGAATACTTAATCATTTGAATCATAAATGTTTCTTTAGAAGTTTATAAGTCTATGATTTTGAAATGTCTATTTATTGTTTGCAGAGTCACCCTACAGCAAAGGGTTTACGGAACAAACCTTTTCGGTATTATGATGAGTTATCTGTTGTATTCGGAAAAGATCGTGCTAATGGACATGGTGCAAGGGGGTTGGGCGATGTGATTGATGATATAGATATAGAAGTTCAAAATGGTGAAACAAACCTGGTTGAAGAAGAAAACGATAACGAGCAAGAACCTGAGGATGATACCCAGACAAACACACCATCACCCCCGGTGCAAAAAGACAAAAAGAGGAAAAGGAAATCTAAGTCTGAAGATAGTTTGGTTGAAACCTTAACTGAAACAATTAGCAAATTCTCGGATATGTATGCCCTTTCTACTGATAATATGAGTAAAATTGCTAATTGCTTTCAGAATGAGGCCGAATCACATACATGGAGGATAAATGTATTTGCTGAGTTGAAGAAGATAGATGGATTGACACAGGAACAAGTTTTGCGAGCCGGTCAAATTCTTGTCGAAAGTCATGACAAGACCAACTTCTTCTATACTTTGGATGATGAATATAAGTTAGGTTACATTCTCATGTTATTGGGATGATGAAATAGAAATAGGGCAATTAGACTTCTTTCTTTTGTCACTTTCGTTTCCTACCCGTGGACTAGTAATTTTAGTCAATTAGTTTTATTTATTTAATTATCTGTTATAATTTGAATTTAAATAAGATTAGGATTAGAACCAAGGAATTGTTTTTTAAATTTTTTTTGTTATTTTGTTAATAAAATCTCTTTAAGAGTTCTCTCAATTTGTCATATATATTTTTTCAAGTATTCTTAAAGAATCAATGAATTTGTGTTTTAAGATGAGCATTTTAATTCTACTAATTCTTGAATTACAATTTTTATTTGTGTTGTTGCAATTTGATTTGGCCGAATCATAAATTATGTTATTGTCCTTATATTTGTAATTAATTACTATTGAAAGTATATATTAATTTAATAAAGGATAATTTTATCCATTTATTAAGAAAGAACAACATTCATGTTCACAACCAAACAAAGTAATTTCACATTCCCGGGAATCTTACTAAAATTGTTTATGTTCAAATCAAACACTATAATCTAATATCCCCAGGAATTTGATTACTTTAAAAGATTGTCAGTTATTTGATTACATTTGATTACCTTCAACCAAACACCCCCACGTTATCTTTTTTGTTCCTTAAATTTTGGTGTTTGGTTATTTCATTTTTTATTTTTTAATGTTTTACTTTTATTTATTTTTTCTTTTCCTCTGTTTGTTTGGTGGAAAATAGAGGAAAAGAAAAAGAAATCCTAAAACGATTTTTTTTTTTTTTTTTTTTTTCTGGATATGTTTCCTTTCCTCTGTTTGGTGGAAAATGGAGGAAAAGAAAAAGAAATGGAATATTTCCCAAAAAGAAATGAGAGAGAAAATTAATTCTCTGTTTTGTTGTTATGGCTGTACCATAGTGCTGTTTTTCTCTTCATCTCCTGCTTTAGTGAATATATAAATATATTCACTAAATTTACCATAATTTACCATAACGAGTAAATTGTAAAAATAAATGAATAAAGTAATTGACATTGCTTTGGTGATTGTATTGAGAGATGGGTTTTGCTTCCTGAGGGACTGGATGGGTGTTCATGTCGGTCTCACTCTTGTTTTATAGAGTTATTTCATCTCTTGCATTTGCTCTTGTTATTGGGTTTGCATTATTTGTTTATGGAAATCCTTATATTGCATTATTTGTTAATTAGATTATACTTGGAAATCTGTTTCCAAAATCGTTCTATTTTGATGATTTAATGAGATATTTTATTAGATGATTATTATGCTTTTTCCTCTCACAATTTATTGTTTTCTATTGCAAATGATGTTCTCATATTTTTTTTTTTTTTTTTTTCCCTCTCTCCTATTGCTAAAACTATTGTAGGATTGTGATGGTAGTTTTGTATAGTTAACATGGAACTATTTGTGTCTTTTAGGAAAGAAAATTAATTGCCCAAATTTTATTTTAAATGGTAAGATCTTTCTGTTTCAGCTGATAAATTTCTTTGCATTTATTTGGAGTCTTGCCTTAATTGATCAACCTATTTCAAGACAGATGACCTGTGATTGGTGAAAGAAAAATTACATTGAATGACAATGAAATTAGAAAGAATAGGACTTACTGCCTTTTTGAAAAGAGGTTGTTACAATAAACTCAGTTAATTGAAAGCTTGTTTCGGTTAGTTTGAAAGACATCCTTGGTCTCATCTTCATCATGATCGTTTAGAATTCTCATATTGTGAGGTTAAGTGACATCATTCACTGAGAAGTATAGACTTGCTATGAAAGATCAATTATGTTTGCACAGTTGTATAGTTTCAGTAGATTAAAAATTGTTTTGAGTATAATCTTTTGTTGTAATTTATTTCGTTTTTCAAATTTGTTAAACACATCTTTGGTTATTACATATTCAATCATCCATAAAATCGGTGTACTTTGTGATAACGAAAATAATTTTAAAAAATAAATATATCTAATGATATAGTTCTTGTTTATTCTTAAGATATCGTTGAAATTTTTTTTTAAAGGCATGTTTATTTTCAGTGTAAAATAAACATTACCTTTCTTCTTTTTTGCTTTTTTTTTTTCCCCAAAAAAAAAAAAAAAAGCACAAAAATCCAAATATATATTCTTGTGTTTAAAACAATAAGAAACATTGCGGACAATAACAAAAATAGCTGCTTTCAAATATAGTTATCTTAGTCACTTTTTCTCTTACAATCTAAAAAATAATACAAAACTTCCCATCCTCCCGGAGTTTATTATCAATGTTTACTTTTTCAATCTCTAAGAAATTTTATAATTTTTCTTTTTTGTATATAATTATTCATATTTTATACTTTATATTATTAAAGTTTCAGTAATAACTAAACATGCAATGCAAGTGCGTAAACTAGTTATTGAAAAAGTTGCACTTACAATAAGTGGAAGCAGGCAATTGTGACTACGCAGGTACAGGGAAAAGACAGCGCAGAAAAAGGAGGGGAGAAAAAAAAAAGGAGAAAAAAGAAGAAGGAAGAAATACCAAAACGCACCGTTTTTTTTTGGGACTAAAAAGCAATGACGTGGATCCACATAAACTCTTTTATTATGGTTAAGATATAGATATAGAAGACTAGTTAAAACCATGCGTGCTTTAGGTTATCACATAGATTAAGTTGTAATAAAATGTTACAAATTGTTAAGCTCATTTAAATATGTTATTTTATATCTTGATTGGAAATATGTTTAAACAAAATTACGTTTTTGAACTATGGTTGTTTACAAAGTCATTTTTTAAACAAATTATAAATTTAGTATAGTTTATCAAGAATTTTATAAGATTTGTTTAGTGGCATACTCTAGGAAAAAAAAAAAAAAAAAGGGAAAAAAGGTATTTTATAATTTTAGTGAGATTTTCTAAATCAACGTTTTAAATGTAGAACTAAAACCTTAGTTTATATAAAATATAAGACATGTGATTTTACAAAGAAAAATAAATACTATACTTGAAATGTGAAATTAAAGCCTTATTTACATGTCATTCTTAATTAAAACTTCTGATATATATACATGACATGTTTTCATTCAAATTTTTTTCTGTTGCCAAAAAAAAAAAAAAAAAAATTTCATATTCAAAAAACTTCAATTATTCTATTATAAAAAAAGTCCATATAACAATAAGAAAGCAAAATAAATGTAACGAATACCCCAGCTCAAGAAAAAAAGAAACCATTAATTACAATAGTGAACAAAAATTAATTTGAGCACATATATTAGAAGTGCGATATAAATATTTTTTGTGCATCTAATTTTAAAAGTTAATAGTTACATTTCGAAAATTATGCTTTCCATTTTATTATTTATGTCAAAAGAAAAAGAAGAACCATATTTGTAATATTATATGAAGCTAAAATTATGTTTGTAATATTATATAAAACTAAAACCTTCTTTACATACATTATAATACATGTTATCTGTTGGGGTTAGACTTCGTCTTCCCAATAATAACGTTAACTTTAACAGTTTATCTAACGAACGATGAATTCTCTATTCTAACGCCTTCGTATTTGGGCCGGACCCAACTCATTGTTAAGTCAATAACGAACGTATATCTCTCGCATAATTGGGCCGGACCCAATGACAACGTGATTCGTTCGAAATTAAGCATCGAACATCGAACTAACAGATCAAAACTGATCTTTCATCCATTGACTTTATCGGCCGCGAACGATAGATCATAAGGACAAAGCCTTATTTTCTACCCGTCGTTCGTCGTTCATATCCAACAAAGCTTATATGGTTATACTCTCTATAACAGTCGAACCCAATGTCGACGATGATGTGTCATGCCTTTATGATAACTAATCAGTTCATAATTGGCAAAATGAAGCACATTAATAACCGCTAAGCCCATAATCTGTGGAACATTACAATAACTATTGAGTTCATATCATGACAGGTGTTCCCAGAGGACAACAGGGGAAAACCGCTCAACATCAGTTATTGGTCCTTCCTCTATAAAGGGAGGAGGACCCCCTTCAGAAAGGGATCCCTTTTTTCCCTGAATTCACATACTGTTACTCTGTCAAAACGTTCCCAGAAATCATTTTTGTACTTGAGAGTATCCATACACAGTGAATACATTATATACTAACAGAGGACGTAGCCCAATTGGTGAACCTCTCTACATCTTGGTGTTGATGATTCTCTCTCTCTCTTTTGTTTCCGATTATTTTCATATTATTTTGCTTTATGAGTTTCAATAACGATTTTCAGGGGCCCATTCAACTGTTTGTTTTATCATTGTCATTAACTTTCTGTTAAATTTTGACTGTAGAAAAACTAGCATCTACAGTTTGGTGCCCACCGTGGGGCCCTTGGCCATCTTACATCGGAAACTCGTGCAGCAACCATGGCAGCAGAACATGAACACCAGGATAAACTTCCCCATGGAAGCCCAGTCGATCACCAGGGAGCTTCAACCTCTGAAGCGATCTCTCAAATCACCAATCTAACACGATTGGTGGAGGAATTAACCAAGAAACACAACGACCAGCAGAGTCATATGGAGAACATCACTGCGGAGAACCAGATTCTCAAAAATCAGTTGATGGCAATCCACTCACAAGCCGCTTACTCGTACCACTACAACCCGTATGTCGGGTATTCCTCAGGTGCGAGCGCTGGGGGCTGGCAACAAGCCACCTCACACGATCAACGAGGCGCGAACGATGGGACTTGGCGACTAGCCACATCTTACAATCCTCCAGGAGCGAGCGTCGGGGGCTAGCAGCACGCTACGCCCTATCACCAACAACGTTCGAGGGCTACTTACAGCCCTATTACTCCAATGCAGCCACTGTTCGCATCTGAGGATACCCCAGTGGTAAACGAGAGACAAGCGCAGCCAAGACAGACAGCACCAGAAACCAGTGCAAGACGACAGACACCAACCCGGCGTTCGACGCCAGACTTAATGCAAGCATCAAAAGATCTCCTTCAACCAGGGACGAACGTTGAAGAGATGATGCGAAGTATAATGTCCGAGGAGATGAGGACATTAGAAGCCCAGATGCAACAACGCTTCACTTCGCAAATCCATAAGGCCACAACCTCCACCCCGGGTTTTGATGATCTAGCTCGCGGTGTTCGAGAGACGCCACTTACAAGCCGCATCACCAATACCATCACCCCGAAATTTGGGAGTATTTCTTTCCCTCGGTTTGACGGAATGTCAGACCCACATGACCACCTCCTACAATACAAGCACGTCGTTCAATCGACGAACATCCCAACCGACATGCTAAATGATATGATGTGCAAGCTCTTCGCTCAGAGCTTGAAAGGTGCCGCGTTGAGATGGTTCTGTAATCTCCCTGCAAAGTCCATTTACTCGTTCGATGAACTTTCCCTCGAATTTATGCGAAGCTACTCCGTTCACATCCAGTCCGGAAAAACAACAAAGGATCTATGGGGTGTGATCCAGGGACCACACGAATCGCTACGCGCTTACATTAAGCGTTTTAGCAAAGCAATTTCGGAGATCTCAGGATTGGATGACGGCACCGCGAGGGAAGCATTGAAGAAGGGATTAAGGCATAGGTCTTTGTTCAAAAATAAGATCTGTGCTCGATATCCCCCAACCATTCAGGACGCTTTACACCGAGCTAAAGGTTTCATCGAACTCGAAGAGGAGAACGAGATAGTAGAATGCGACCTAGCTTGCACGAGAGATGAACTTTCGAAATCTCGCGAAGAATGAGCGAAATCATTTAGACGCGAACGCTCGCGCCCACAGCGTCGAACGGAGCATAGAGTCGAACGAACAACGAGGCGTGACCAGAAGCGTTCCCTCTCACCGCCGAAATATGCACTGGGAATAAGTCCCTCCGAACTTATCGCTTACCTCAAGCGACAGGACTTTGTCACTTGGCCAAAGAAGCTGCCAGAGAACCCGGCCAGGGATACAACAAAGTACTGTGAGTTTCACCGAGACCATGGCCACCATACCATTGACTGCAGGGCGTTGCGAGCAGAGGTTGCCAAATTACTAAAGAAAGGCCACCTTCGAGAATTCCTCACGGATAAAGGCAGAGAGACCTACGGACTTGGGAGTGAGTCCAAAGAGCGAAGGGTGGTGCAACAGATCGAAGACACACCCTCTCCTCCGCCAGTTCGGAAGACAATCGGAGTTATTTTTGGAGGCTCGATTTATAGCGGGGACAGCGTTACTTCGATCAAGTCTTACCGAAGAAAAGCCACATAGCCAGTTGCGACTATCCTTCCGGACGATCCATGTGAACACTCAATCACTTTTCACAACAGCGAGGCCACAAACCTTAGCCGACCTCACGACGATGCGTTGGTTCTAACTTTGAACGTGTCAAACTGTGAAGTGGGTCGGATTTTGGTTGATAATGGGAGTTCGGCAGATGTTCTCTTTCTTTCAACATTGAAAGAAATGGAATTATCTAATTCGGACATCGGGCGTTCAACAACCGTTTTGACAGGCTTTAACGGAGAATCAACCGCAGCCGTTGGAAAAATTAAGCTTCCTGTTTTTGCAGGAGGAGAGAACAAGATGACCACTTTCTTGGTCTTGGACTGTCCATCCGCCTACAACATCATCCTCGGTAGGCCATGGATACATGCAATGAAGGCAGTTCCATCTACTTATCACCAGAGAATCAGGTTCCCGACGAAGAGAGGAGTCAAGGAGATCAAGGGGAACCAAGAAGTCGCGCGGACTTGCTATCTCCATTCTCTTAAGATGAAACAGACAGATCGCTTATAGCAACTAGAGAAGAAGGCAGAATCGAACGATCAAACACAGCCAGACGTGGAGCAACTAGATGAAATCCCGATCGATCCAGCTAACCCAAATCAATCCATCAACATTGGTTCGATGCTCGATCCCATAATTCGTGAACACCTGTTAAGTTTTCTTCGCGACAATCAAGACTGCTTTGCATGGTCACACAATGACATGCCAGGCATCGACCCGGGAGTAACAACTCATCGACTCAATATCGATCCTAGCCATAAACCCGTAAAGCAGAAACGAAGGAAACTCGGGATTGAACGCAATAAGATCGTGAACGATGAGGTGCGAAAGTTGATCGAGGCTGGATTCATCAAAGAAGTTCAGTACCCGGACTGCTTGGCGAACGTTGTTATTGTAAAGAAAAAGAATGGGAAGTGGAGAGTCTGCATCGACTTCACCGATCTGAACAAGGCTTGCCCGAAAGACAGTTTCCCCCTTCCACACATCGATCGATTGGTTGATGCAACCGCCGGACATGAATTGCTCTCTCTCTTGGACGCATTTTCAGGATACAACCAGATCCTCATGCATCCCGACGATCAAGAGAAGACAGCTTTTATCACGGAGAGGGGAATATATTGCTACAAAGTAATGCCTTTCGGGTTGAAGAACGCCGGTGCAACCTATCAGAGACTTGTCAACGCAATGTTCGCTGATCAAATCGGTCGAACGATGGAGGTTTACATAGACGATATGCTGGTCAAATCGTTGAGGGCTGCGGACCACATTGGTCACCTTTCGGAGTGCTTCTCAGTACTTAGACAACACAACATGCGTTTGAATCCTTCCAAATGCTCGTTTGGTGTGTCATCTGGGAAGTTCTTGGGCTATATCGTGACGCAGCGTGGTATTGAAGCAAACCCTGACCAGATACGAGCAATAATCAACATGCCTTGACCGAAGAACAAACGAGAGATCCAGAAGTTGACTGGAAGAATTACAGCTTTGAATAGATTCATCTCTCGATCGACCGACAAATGCCAGCCCTTCTTTAAGTTGCTCAAGGGGAACGAAAATTTTGAGTGGAACGAACAATGTCAGCATGCCTTTAACGAGCTCAAAAAATACTTGTCATCCCCTCCAATTTTGTCCAAACCAGTAACCGGAGAAAGCCTTTTTCTTTACTTGGCTGTAACAGAAGATGCGGTGAGTGCTGTTCTTGTACGAGATTCGAACGGCGAACAACCCATCTATTACGTCAGCAAGTCACTACTCGATGCAAAGACGAGATACCCGGTGGTTGAGAAGTTAGCTTTAGCTCTCATTACTGCAGCAAGAAAGCTAAGGCCATACTTCCAATCACACTCGATAGTTGTATTGTCTACTTATCCTCTTCGTGCCATCCTTCATAGTCCAAATTTATCTGGACGCTTGACAAAGTGGGCGGTCGAATTGAGTGAATTTGATATCGAGTATCGGATGAGAACCAGATTGAAATCGCAAGTACTTGCTGACTTTGTAGCTGAACTCACACCAGATCCTTCCATAACGAACACTGAAGAAGAATGCTACTGGACGCTCATGGTGGACGGAGCATCAAACGTCAAAGGATCTGGAGTGGGTGTATTTTGCAAGTCTCCTGATGGTGAGATAATCGTGCAGTCATTTCGCCTGGGGTTTTGCGCTTCGAACAATGAGGCAGAGTACGAAGCCTTAATTGCTGGGCTACGTTTAGCGAAGGCACTGGGGGCTCGACGCCTGAAGATCTACAGTGACTCGTAGCTCGTGGTGAACCAAGTTCTCGGGGAATACACAGCCAAGGATACAAGGATGGAAGCGTATTTGAACGTTGTTCATTCGCTTGTACAGCATTTTGAAGGATACTCGATAATACAAGTGTCGAGGGATCTTAATACACAAGCGGACGCCTTGGCTTCATTTGGTTCAACTTCAGAGCCACACTTACGTCGAAGCATTCCAATCGGGTTTATTGAAAAGCCCAGCATCCAGGTCGAATCCACGATCATCGCAAGAGAAGTCCTCGCAGATTGGCGAATACCCATTGTTGCTTATCTGAAGGATGGAGTTTTACCAGAAGACAAACAGGAAGCTCGAAAAGTCAAGACCAAAGCTGCAAGGTTTTCATTGATCAACGACGTCCTCTTTCGACGCTCGTTCAACGGCCCCTATGTTCGATGTCTCAATGATAATGAAGCTGCTTACGTTCTGAAGGAAGTTCATGAAGGCGAATGCGGAAACCGCTCTGGGGGACGATCACTATGCAACAAAGTCAAGCGGCAAGGCTATTACTGGCCCACAATGCTTCAAGACAGCGAAGACTTTGTCAAACGGTGCGACAAATGTCAGCGAAGACTTTAAATTCGTTTTACGTCCTATTACGTATTCCCTACCTCAACCGACCGCATCGGGAGCCTAGAGCAGTCATGCAACACGTTTCTAACATCCAATTTTCACCATGCAAATCAAAATTAACATCATAGATCAAGCATATAAACCCTAGTCATACAAACAAACACCTAGCATGCATATTTGAAACCACCAAACCAAAAACCTAATTAATCAAGCACATACCCTAAAATTTTAACCTAGGGCAGAATTGAAAGTGAGCTTATGCTCATACAAACTTTGCTTGAAATACATTTAAATTTCCCAATTGAAATTTAAATGAAAAATTTAGAGGTTCAAGGGATTATACCTTACTTAGATCCAAGATTTGGCTTGGCTCTTTGCTTCCTCTTTTTCCTTCACCAATAGCCGGCCTTCCTTGGCTAATAGGGTCCAAAATTTTCAGCCTCCCTTGCCTTGAAGTCCGGTCACCAAATTGCTCAAAAATCCGGCCACACAAGCTCCAAAAAAATCCGGCCACACTTGGCTTGGTTCTCCCTTTTTCCTTCCTCCCTATAACCAGCCTTTTTGGCCAAATTGAGCACCAAAATTTCTTGAACTCTTGGGTGATGTTCTAGGTGGAAATTCAACACTCAAAACCCTAAATCCCCCTTGGGTTCAATTTTTTTTCTCTTGCTTTTCTCTTGCTCCCCATAACCGGCCCTATGCCTAGAAATGGGTATCCAAATTTTTTTTCAAACTTTTTGCTTGCTCTCCAATACAAAACCAAACCCTACACTCTAACTTTGCTCTCGATTTTGGCTAAGATTTCTTCATTTCCTTCTTCCTCAAATCCGGTCTTGGGTGAGTGGAAATTTTGGCATAATCTAGCTTGGGTTTTTCTAATTATTTTGAATTTTGGAGTCACCTATTTATAGATGACAATCAGCTCTTGTAAATTGCAATTTGACCCCTTGAAAAATCAATGAATCACCCATTGGGGGGGGGGGGGGGTATGTGGCCGGCCATTCATGGCTAGGACCACCCATTACTTTCCAACTTTTTTACTTAATTAACTTAATGATGTCATTAAGTTAAAGTAGGATGATGCAAGCTTCCTTTAGGTGTGTTTGGCTCTTTTCTTACTGTACAGTCCATTCTTGAATTAACACAGGTATTTCTAATACTGGATTCACTTATACACAGTATTGGTATATTGAACTGCAGTCCAAAATTCATTTGTGTAAAAACGAACTGTATAAAAATTTTCTCATAACTTGAAACCACTTGGCCCAAGATATCATTAATGTGCTTGATTTTCTATAGTGGTTTTGAATCCTAAACATATCATTTTATTCATAAAAATGGCTCTATGCAGTACAATTCTATACTGCGAACTATTTTATCGTACAACCTTTTCTTTGACTTTTTGGTGTCAATTTTCGGCTTTTTCGTCCACCATTGACTTTCTTGTCAACCGTTGACTTCCTTGCTAAGATTTGACTCCCGTGGTCAACAGTTGACTTTTTGGTCAACAATTGACTTTTTGGTCAACCGTCGACGTTTTTTGTCAAACTTTGACCAACATACAATTTTGGTAGTTTTTGCTCCTTTTTTACTTAAAAGGTCTTATGCTTGGCTAAGCAATCATTTTCGAGTCTTATAAAACCATAAGAACTCACAAAATATCATAAAAACCCTTAACCGGGCTCTTTCATAAATATCCTCAAGGTACAGTTGAATTTTTATACAAGAAATCATAACGATTGAAAAACTAGGTATTAAAATAGGCCGCTTCTAGATCTTCGTCTCCCTCCTCTTCTTTCACCTCTCGACCCAACCAAGTAAATACCATCAATATGAAGTTGATTGAAGTGAGAAGGCTAGCACGGTACTTGAGGTAAAGAAAAATATTCTTTTCCTTTCGGCCTCTTCATTAGGAATAGTTTACTTAGTACTTTGATATGTGTGTTTTTAGTTCATTAATAATGTTACAGATATTGGGAATTAACTTCTCATCAAAAGGAAAACGTAAGATCAGTAATAGTGAGCCGAGCAAAACACATGTAGAGAAGCATATATATACACGTATATACATATAGATAATATGATTGTGGGATTGTGATACAAGGAATTCAGAAACTTATCCTCCGTTTGATAAGTTAGTTTAACTCCAACAAAATTGTGTTTTTTTCATCTCAATTTTTGTCTTTTCTTGAAAAGTCAACAAAATTTATTAATAGTTTTTGAAAAGTCAATCAACTCCGACTTAAAAATTCCATCTCCAACTTACTTACTAAACATAGGCTTAGTTATATGTAGTGTTCATGGTTTAGTTGTTTCTATAAATGTAAATATGTCTATGAGTTAAAGATGATTGAGGCTTGTAACTATTGGATTCTCTCTTGAGCTTATATAGTGTCTGTCATGTATATTATTAATGATCCAAAAGCATTTGAATCATATATTGGAGTGTATCTGGTTATAAATCCTATACGTGACAACAATCTATATTCTTTTATAGGTCCTAAGTAATCAACCCTTTTCAAGTTATTGATTTTTCATGTGTAGATGTGATTGCGAACTGAGGAATAGAAACTCTCAAACTGTTCACAAGAACAATATTATATGTGTGGTATGTTTATTTATATTTATTTGACAGAACTTTTTCATATCCTTGAGCATCATGAGCATGTCTTCATGAGTTTCTAATAAAGAAAAGACATTGTACCAAATGGAGATTTTTTAAGGGTATGGTACTTGGTCCTGTGGTTTCAGTGGACATAAGAACGGCAGGTAAATCCCTTGCGGACAAAAAGTTTCCAAGAAAAGGTAGGCCCTGTGAGTAAAGTTAAAAACGGCCTACTGATGTCTTATTATTATTATTATTATTATATTATTGTTATTTTTACCCACCAGTTGGTTAACCTTTCTTGGAAAAATAAAAAAATAAAAAAAAAAAGAACTAAGCAAGTTAAAATCATTGAGCTTAATTTGCTATGCTGATTAAGATAATTTAAGATAGTTTACATATTAGCTGCCTTTGTTGACTTGGAAGAAGTCGTTGGAGAGCTTGATCTATCTAGTTAATTACTTTACAATACGTTGCTTCACCAATCACGTCGATGGTTTTTGTTTCCTTTTGTTTTTGTTTTTGTTTTTCTTAATTTGTATTTTAGCACCATTGACAGTTGACTTGTGTAGTGTTCACGTATATCAAGTTCAAATAGTGAAATTTATCTTTTTTCAACTTTAAATGAATATGGTAATTTAATGGGTCTATTTATTAATTTATCTAGTTTTTTATCTTGAAATTTTTTTGAGATCGAACTGTTGGGTTTATATATTGTGCTTTTCTTGTGTGTCAAAAAAACTTTGCATTCCCAAAAAAAAAAATTAAAAATAAAAAATTAAAAAAAAAAATTGAATGATTGTTGGCTGTGTTAGTTAACAAATGATGAAAGTGACATATCTTAGCCAAAGGCCAAACAAGTCAATAGTTAGCTGGCTACAACACGGCATTCAACTTTCAATTTTTGTCCTCTGAGTAGGAGGAGGAATGAGAGAGCGAGAAAAAGAGAGAAAGACAGAGAGAGATAGAGAGAGAGAGAAAGAGTTTGAAAGAAATGGCCATTTTCACTTTTATCCTTGTGACCATTAATTTCCTCCATACAGTTTCATCAGCAGTTGATAGCATTGGTCCACTCCAGTCTATCAGCGATGGCGAGACTTTGGTTTCCAAAGAAGGAAGCTTTGAGCTCGGTTTCTCTACTCCGGGCAACTCGAAGAACCATTACGTGGGAATTTGGTACAGGAACATCTCAGTTCCAACTGTCGTTTGGGTCGCAAACCGATGCAACCCGATTGATGATTCCTCTGGCTTGTTGATGATAAGCAACATAGGCAATCTTGAGCTCTTGTACCAGAACAAGAGTTTCGTGTGGTGGACGAGCTCAACGAAACAAGCCTGGAAACCAATAGTACAGCTTCTGGATTCTGGAAATCTTGTACTAAGAGATGAGGAAGATAGAAGCTTGGAGAGCTATTTGTGGCAAAGCTTTGATTACCCTTCAGATACACTATTGCCAGGTATGAAAATGGGGTGGGATTTTAGGACAGGTCTTGTGCGGCGTCTCACGGCGTGGAAGAGTTGGGACGACCCTTGTCCTGGAGATTTCACTCTCGGGATTGAGTTTGGTCCGCAGCTTCATACGTTCCCTGAAGCTAATATTCGGAAGGGCAGTACAAAATTCTATCGTAGTGGATCATGGAATAGCTTTGGGTTGAGTTCTTCACCGGATTTAAGGCCGTCGCCAATTTATGGTTTTGAGTTTGTTTACAATGAGGATGAGGTGTATTACAGCTACAGCTTGAAGTATAAGTCGGTGATCTTACGAATGGTTTTGAATCAAACAACTCTTACGCATAATAGCTTGACATTGATCGAGACGGATCAAACTTGGGTGCCTTATAGTTGAATACCGAAAGATTTCTGCGACATCTACGGTGGCTGTGGGGTTAACGGGTACTGTGTAATAAGCGAGAGTCCGGTGTGCCGATGTCCAGATGGATTCAAGCCCAAGTCTCCAAAGAATTGGGATCTAATGGACTGGTCCGGAGGATGTGTTCGAAACAATACACCGAGCTGTAACCATAAAGATAAAGATGATTTTGTGAACTTTTATAGTTTGAAACTGCCCGACACTTCACGTTCTTGGTTGGCCGAAAAATTGAATGAAGAGGAATGTAGGGCGATGTGCCTGAACAACTGTTCTTGTGTGGCTTATACAACCCATGATCTCGAAGGAAGAGGCGGTGATTGTGTCATCTGGTATGGCGATCTCATAGATGTTAGGCAGATATCCGAGAGTGGAGAGGATCTGTTCATCCGAATACCGTATTGAGAGATAAGTATGAACCTTTTTTTTCTTTTTTTCTTTTTTTTCACACAAAACACTAATTTGTCTGTGTTAAATTTATTTACGTTTTTGTCTCCAAAGAAGGAAAAGTTGGTCGAATGGTGAGGGCATTGATAGTGGTAGCTGTCATTGGAGGTGTTTTCGGGATGCTCCTACTTGGCTACTGCATTTGTAGGAAAGCCTCAAAGGGTAATAATGTCTTTTCTCACTCGGTTTTCGAATTCCAGCAAAAACAAATAATTAAAATATGAAGGGTCGTTTTCATCTTTGCAAAAAAAAAAAAAAACAAAACAAAATATGGGCAAATTTCTTGACTTTCGGACCACTTGTGGACAGCCCAAATCAATTATGTGGAAAAATCTTACACAAATTACTCCACCAAATTATATGTTTAACTCTAGTAAAATCGGATTAGCAAAAAATTATGGTTTGAACTATTTTATACACTCTTGATTGGATTTGGAGATAATAAGTTGATCTAATCTGGCTATTACAAAATTCACATCTAATACTTGAGGTAATATTGCTATTATTGCTCTTACTTTGATTAATTTTGCTAACATACGGCTCTGTTTTTCGGCCGATGGAACTCGAAAATGTTGTTCTTGTTTTAACCTTAGAGCACACACACTAAGTCATATCGGGCTACTTCAATTTTGTACATTTGCAATTCATAAATATAGTCGTGTAAAACTATGGTAGTTGCATAAGAAATCCGGCCTCCGAGAACTTGGGATTTCTTCGAAACTATATGTTGAGTTTTTTGTCATTTTGGTACGTCCGAGATTTCGTAGTTGCTTGAACTTGTGGTATCTTTTAAGGGAAAAACAGGGAGAAATAATATAGAAACTCAGAAAAGCAGAGTTAAAGAGGAAGACTTGGAGCTCCCATTGCTCAAGTTATCGACAATACGTGCTGCTACATATGATTTTTTCCGAAAAAAATAAGCTCGAACAAGGCGGTTTTGGACCGGTATACAAAGTAAGTTTTAAGGTCATATTTCAAAAAAAATAATGCATATTAGAAAATTTTATAATTTACGAAAAAGGTTTTTGGCAATTCTTTTGCAAATGTGAGATCTCAGGGTAAGCTAAAAGATGGACAAGAGATTGCTATGACGAGACTCTCATTTAGTTCTCGGCAAGAAATTAATGAGTTTAAAAACGAAGTTGTATTAATCGCCAAGCTTCAACATCGGAATCTTGTAAGGCTTGTTGGTTGTTGCATTCAAGGAGAAGAAAAGCCGCTGATTTATAAGTATATGCCAAATAAAAGCTTGGATTTCTTCATTTTTGGTAAAAACTTTTTGTTAATTTATTTGTGGAAATATGTATTGTTTCTAGGAGTATTATTTTTGTAATGCTTTACTAAGTGCGTGAACCTATTTTTCAGATCCATTAGAATGGCCCAAGCGTATTGAAATTTTATGCGGAATTACTCGAGGGCTTCAATATCTCCACCACGATTTCAGATTAAGGATTGTACATAGAGATCTCAAAACGAGCACTATATTACTTGATGAAAAGATGAATCCAAAAATTTCAGACTTTGGCCTAGCTAAAACTTTTGGAGGAGATCAAACTAAAGGAAATACAAACAGAATAGCAAGAACTTAGTAAGTAATCTTGAGAGCTCTCTTTACATAGGGAAAAAAAAAAAAGAAAAAAAAAAAGACACTTCTACCTTCTATGTTCAGTGGTAGATCCAATTTTCTTTTTTATTATTTTTTTAGAAAAGAGTGGCACAATATAAAATACACAAGAGATAACTCTTTAGTGAATGAGACATAGCTATAAAAATAGGAGCAAGATTGAAATTTAAGACAAACTTTATGTACAAAAACTTAAATTTTAATATGTGGCTATGCCGCTGCATATGATGGTTTAACATTTGTTAATGATTTTACACATACAGTGGTTATATAGTACCAGAATATGCTTTTAGTAGTCTATTCTCAACAAAATCAGAAGTCTTTAACTTTGGTATAATAGTATTGGAGATTATAAGTGGAAAGAGGAGTATACATTTTCATCACGAGAAACACAACCTTACACTTATTGGACATGTAAGTCTCAAAAAGCTGGATTCTTATTATTATTTATGTATTTTTGCTGAAGAAACATGGTGGCGACAAAGGAAGCCACCTCCTCCAAGGTAAAGACACCAGTACTAGAATTATATTTCTATGCCAATTATTTCGCCACAAAATCCGCAGAGGAATAAAACATTTATCGTCAAATTGACGAATGACGCACTGTTTCTTGACATTTCTAGGCATGGACATTGCTAAAAGAAGGAAGGTCATTTGAACTAATCGATGCACACTTGAGGGATACATACGACAATCTACATCAAGTGTTACGTTACATACATGTTGGTTTCTTATGTGTGCAGCAACATCTTATGGATAGACCCAACATGTCATATGTTGTTCTCATGTTGCTATTTTATAGAAACAGAATCAAAATAAAGAGATTATGTCTCCAGCAAGCCAGACTCATTTTCAAAAAACACGATGACCGTAACCACATTTGGGGGTCGATAAGGACTGTTGCATGATTATGTCGATCATAGAGTTTGCACGATCATATCTGATAGCTAACCTAAGATCTTTTTAAATCACTTGTCCGGTCACTACTACAAAAAGGGGATTCCACGACGGTTAAAAACCGTCGTTGTATAAAATCCACGACGGTTTTCGAACCGTCGTGGAATCCAGAGTCGTGGAATCTTTTGAGATTCCACGACGGTTTTTTAACCGTCGTGTAATATGGAAAAATAGAAGAATAAGGCTGATTTTAAGACCATACCACGACGGTCCCAAATAAAACCCGTCGTGGTAGCCCAGGGTGCGGAATTTTTTTTAATAAAATAGTTTTTGGCAAATTCGTTTCATTTCCCACGGGTGGTAAATCCTCTATGTTAATACGTTAGTACACATACAACATAATTTCCAAAAATATTATGTAATTAAAAAAATAAAATTGTACAACAACAACTAATATAACGATAGTGAAAATTCTCTATATTGTTTCTAGTCAATAATGTATAAACCGCATGACAAAATTAGCCCACTCGTTCCTAACCAAACTCATGTCAGCATCAGTATAAAAATCCTTCGTTTGAAGCACGGCTAGTCCATTAACAGTAAAGGTTATTTCTCGCATGTAAGCTAACACAAAATAACCGCATTCTACATAACCTTCCTGTATTGGACATCGATCGGTATCAATCAACGTTTGCCAGTTGCGTCGCTGTCTGATTCCGCTACCCACCAACAGTTTCCAATCATTTAGTGCCCTATCAAGTTGACAAATTTCAAAGCAATTACAAGAACAATTATTTTATGTCTAATCATAGATATGAACATATAAAAGAATACTTACGTCGTAATTAGGTCTTTAAAATCATTACCCGGTTCGTTTCCTAGAGGATTAAAGTACATGACCGAGTCATCCCACGGATCAATTACTGCCAATATCCAATGTTGGCCGCTATTATATGGCATAAGAAACCGCTTTCCCTTTGGTACGTTTCTTAAGATCCGTAGAATACATTCGGCCCTCTCTCGAACGTAGGTGGCCCGATCTACATTCTGCTGAACTGGTGAGACAAGGACTGGTGAAATAAACTCGAACCGTTGATCGATACCTGTTCTTGCACAACACTCGACTAAGTATCTGCAAAATAATTAGGCACACTTGTTACGGAAAAACAACATATATAAGATTAAGAAGATAACAAAATTAAATTATTTAAGGATAAATGTATTACCTGATGTAAATCATTATGCTGTTTGCACTAATTTCTTTAAATGAAATGAAATGATATACATCTTCAAACCCAATATATATGGGCATCTCATCGCCCATGACGAAGTGTTGTTGTGGGCAGACTATTTGTGTACCGTCCCGCATGGAACTTTGTGCGTAAAATGCCAAAGGTCTCAATTCGAAGGAAATATCATTAAGGTCAAACGAAGGCATTTCTTCTTGCGCCGGTTGTTGTTCTACCTTCGGTTGTGACTGTATTTTCTTCCTCCCTGCTCTCTTTTTCGTACATTTGCTTCCCTCAGCTTCTCTTTCAGGAGCACGACTGGGACTTTTACTTGCCTGGCTCAAACTTGTTTGCAGGACGACTAAACTTTTCGGCCAAGCAACAAACCCACCGACAGCTTCTTCTACAGATGTGGCTTCGTTGGTCGGAATAGGTAGGAGTGCACGATTTATTTTTGGGACCGTAATTGTCACTCGTACATTCTCCTCACCTGAAGGAATCCCATGGACTGTGTCGGTTGGAACACAGTCAACGTATGCCCTGCCGATTGCAACAAGAACGACTCCTCTATTAACTAAATCAGGAATAAAGAGATGACATTCCTTACTTGCGTTCAGCATGGGATTCGGATCCGACGGCCCAGCTTCTTTTTCATTCAAAGTGCAACTAGCTTTGAAGCTGTTGTGTTGATCTACGGTAGGTGCGGTCATCTCCTCGGCCATAGTCTCTCGGTTTATACCGTGCTTCGCACAAAGTTCCTGTACTGTTCTTTCCAATGCGGCAATCTTTAGTTTCATATCCGAGACTTCATCTTTTTCCCTTGACGGATGCACAAGGTTGAAGTATTACGACTGCTTGACAAACTTAGATTGACCCCGAATCCGACCCGAATGCTCGGCATTGCCTAATGCCTTGGTCAATATGTCCTCTGTCCCCACAGATTCAAAACTTCCTTGTGTTTGTTGTTCAGTAAACTCCTCTTGTAACAATTAGATAAAATGTTATGTACTTGCAAACATAAAAGAGTTTACGGAAGGATTATATTATAAATGGATTCGAAAACTTACTATATTCTCGGCAATAGGTTTAAATTCTTCCTTCTTCAATCCTCCATCGGTTTTGACGCGCATGTCCAGCCAACTTTCATACCGTTCTGCATATTTTCCCGTCTTCTCGAACTGCAACCCAATAATTAGCGTTAGTAAACATAAAAGAATAAATTGGAAGAACAACATACCATTTACACATTTTGTCCAAGTAAATAGCCTACATGAGCTTGGTCACGTTTCCTATAGCCGTCTCGACCCCCTGTTGATCCGAATTTGCTCTTCTTTCTTATCTCACTTCCTTGTTCGGACAGTCGTTTGAATTCCGGGGTACGTCGGTACTGAATGAATTTCTCCCAATCATCCTGGGTGATGGTGGGGTAATTGTGAACAACTTTTGGCGGTCGTTGCCACACATTTTCGTCATCAATATGATCTCTGACAAAAGCTTGGTAGAGATCGTATCGAAAACCTTTAGCTGACTCCCCACAAGACTTTAATACACATCTTTTGTAGGATTCGTCAACAGTGAATGAAGTTACAACTTCCATCCACACTATTTCTTTCCTTGGAGCTAAATCTGCACTTCTAAAGTCGGATATCCAAATGGGTATGTGCTCTCGAGCAAGCACTCCAATCCAACTCTGTAATTCATCACCTGCCTTCCCTAAAGGTTGCCCTTTACCGTCAAACGAAACTTCAATTCGTTGCCCCTTTGCCCTCACCTGGTGGACTCTTGTCATTAGAGTTGCTCTTCGTCTACCATCTTCATCGGGATTGAATCTAGGTGAGTTGGTCCGACGCGGTTTTCCAACATGAGTTTGCGTTGAGCATTCCTCCTCGTGATCTTGCGACATTTTAAATCAACCAAATGCAACTCTAGACCGAAACACATTTACCAAAAAAAAAATTGTCATCGAATTTAACTTATAATCATGGCACCCAAACACATGAAAAGATTGTAAATCCGTCCAACTTCACATATACTATTTACTTATATTTATGGAAATAACAAACAACATAACCAAATATGCATTTTATCGACAATGCCAAATGCTAAAATATAAGTTTCCAAATCAACCATTTTTCCGCCAATTCCCCAATTCCGTGCCTTACCCAAGGAATTTAGTTCAATATAAAACTAAATAGAACGCAACAAGGCAATTTAACCAACATGGCATATGCGGAAATTTAACTAACACAATAAAAAAAATTATCCGGAAAATTGCCATGCATTTCCGTTCGTAACACAAAATTTTTAATTTAACATAAAAATAAATCGAACTAAATTTGGGATTTGTTCACACATGTAAAATGGATAACATATATATAAGTCACATAATCACATAATTTTCCGGGAAATTGGACGGAAAAATCCCAAATCAATCTATAAGTCACGAAATCAAAACTTTTTTTCGGAAATTTTCCGATTACCTTCGCCTCACCCAATCATTGTACAACAAGCAAATAAGTCTCAATGAAATAGGCAATTTGTCGAACATGTCCTATGCAAGAAAATAGCATGCAAAATCAAAGAATATACTAAAGGAAAATTTCACCCAATATCATAATAACAATCAACCAAATTAATTTCCAAAAACCGTGCGGTGAAAAAGTAATTTGGGCTTACCAAGAACTCTAGTGGGCGACGGCGAAGAGAGAGAGAGAATCCGTGTGGGAGACCCAAGGCGAGAGAGAAGCCGTGGGTGATGGTGGGCGACGGCGAGGAGAGAGAGAGAGAATCCGTGTGGGCGACCCAAGGAGAGAGAGAAGCCGTGGATGGCTTGGGCGACGGCGAGGAGATAGAAAGAGAAGCCGTGGGTGGCTTGGGCGACGGCGAGGAGAGAGAGAGAAAAGCCGTGGGTGGCTTGGGCGACGGCGAGGATAGAGAGAGCAACGGCGAGGAGAGAGAGAGAGAAGCCGTGGGTGGCTTGGGCGACGGCGAGGAGAGAGAGAGAGAGGCCGTGGGCGCGACCGAAGGAGAGAGAGAGAGAAAAGTTTGCTTGGCCTCGGCAAGGAGAGAGAGAGAGGAAACTAAGAGAATGAATGGAGATAGCCAAAAGTTAGATATAGCATTAATGGAGAATGGAAAGACAACCAAAGCAAAATAAGGGGGAGAATGCCGAAAAAATGAGGGAAATAGAGATGGGAGAGTAAAAAAAAATTAAAAATTGACAAAAAAAATCCGCGCGCACGGTTTTCGGGGGAAATTTAAATTTCCCGGAAACCACGACGGTTTTCGTTGAAACCGTCGTGGTTTCAATAAAAAAAATTATTTTTAAAATAACTTTCCGGAAAAAAAAAATTTAATTTTTTTTTTAAATTTAGTAGAAACCACGACGGTTTCTCTGTGAAACCGTCGTGGTTTCAACCAGAAACCACGACGGTTTTCTTGGAAACCGTCGTGGTTTCATAAAAAAAATTTATTTTTAAAATAATTTATAAAAAAAAATTTTTTAATTTTTTTTTAAATTTAGTAAAAACCACGACGGTTTTCGTTGAAACCGTCGTGGTTTCATTTTTTTTAAAAAAAAAATTTTAGTAGAAACCATCGATAATTTTTTTAAAAAAGTTTTTTTATATGATATAACGACGGTTTTATACGAAAACCGTCGTGGTATGTTAGATACCACGACGGTTTTTGTGGAAAACACATACCACGATGGTTTTCGTATAAAACCGTCGTGGTTACGTCGAAAATAATATATTAGATAAACTTTTGTCCACCTATAATCCTACAGGTGTTATGCGCCAGCCCATGCATCAATAACTCATGTTCTTCTATTAATTCACACATGTATAGTGGGCATATATATAAATAATTAATATATTGTACATGTGCACAATTAACATTTTTGTATATAACAACTTTTACATGAATTATATACAACGAAAAAGAAACTGTCAAGTTTTTTTGTTTTTCTTTTTGGTCTTCTCAACTCGTGCCCACTCAACATCTAAACGAAGCAAGTGTGAGGTATCATCGTCCAAATCATCAATCTCCTCGACCGGTGGCAATCCGCTTGTGAAAGATGAAATGTCGGTGCAATCTTCAACAACTTCTTGTTCATCCCCGTGCATTTTTTGCTTCATTTGCACAACTAAAGATAAATCTAAATTGTCAGGTTCCGTTGTGTAAAAGACCTGTACCGCTTGCGACGCCATAATGAAAGGATCATTTTTGTAGCCCAAACGCCTAAAGTCCACAACCGTCACGCCGTCCCTATCAATCTTAACAAAATTATTGTCAGCCCAATTGCATTTAAAAAGTGCTATCCGCAAGCCGCAATAATCTAGTTCCCAAATATCGTCAATGAACCCAAAGTAGTTCATGATACCGTATACCGGGTTCTTGTCCTTTGCGGATGAAATATGCATAGACTCGGCACGGAGGCTGACACCACTATTTTGGACGGTATGCTTCTCATCTCTCTCGCGAGTGTAGAAGGAGTAGCCATTGACAGAGTACGATGTATATCATGTGACTATCGATGACGGTCCTCTTGCTAGCTTCATTAACTCTTGGGAAAGGCCGGCCTTCATATGCAAATGTTTTCTTAGCCACTCCCGAAATGTCCGGTTGTGCTCATCTTGAATCCACTTCTCAGATCTGGTTTTCCTCGGATTCGCAACTCTTAATTCCGTCATGTGAACTTCAATGAAAGGCTCCACTTCCTTAGCATTGTGCAAAACGTACAGACAAGCCTTTTCCCATTCATCTCGATTTATTGGTGAATGAACGCCCACGAATAGTCATTTCGACGTAACTTGCCCGCTCGTTGGCAACCCTATTGGGTCCGCGTTAGACAAATACTCGGAGCAAAATTCAACTGACTCCTCGGCTATGTAGTTTTCCACTATACATCCCTCCGGCCTATTTCGGTTCTTCACATAACCCTTCAAAACCTTCATGTACCTTTCGAAAGGATACATCCACCTCAAATGGACCGGTCCACATAGTTTAACTTCCCGAACTAAGTGCACCGTTAGGTGGATCATGATATCAAAAAAGGCTGGTGGAAAATACTTCTCAAGCATGCACAATGTCATCACCAATTCCGATTGCAGCGGATCAAGCATCAGTGGATCAATTACCTTCGAGCATATTGAATTGAAAAATGAGCATAATTTCGTAATTGCATATCGCACATCTTTTGTTAAAACTCCCCGCAATGCAAGAGGTAATAATTGTTGCATCAAGATATGACAATCATGTGTTTTCATTCCAATGAGCCTCAAATCCTTCATCGACACCAACCTTTTGAAGTTGGAAGAGTACCCACTTGGCACTTTCACAGACGCAAGCCATTCACAAAGCTTTCTTTTCTCTTGTCTCGATAATGTGTGCTTTGCTGGAGGTAAGTATGTGCCTTTCGATCTTTTCTCGGGGAGCAAATTTGGCCTAATCTTCATCTCTTCAAGATCCAACCGTGCTTTTTCACCGTCTTTAGTTTTGTTTGGAATGTCAAGCAACGTGCCCACTATCGATTCACAAACATTTTTCTCAATATGCATAACATCTAAGCAATGACGAATGTAAAGTGACTTCCAATATGGAAGTTCGTAAAAGATTGACTTCTTCTTCCAAGGTCCATCGACATCTGCAGCCTTACGTTTTCTCTTCCCCAAAACTACTTTCACCCCTTTAACCATCTCATAAACGGCTTCGCCTGACAAAATCCGAGGAGCTGATCTTTCTTCGGTATTACCATCAAAAGCATTCTTTTGTTTGCGGTATCGATGATTTGTTGGCAAGAATCTCCTGTGACCAAGGTATACGGTTTTCTTACCATTCTTCAACCGGATGGAAGATGTTTCCTTCATACAAACTGGACAACCGATTGAACTCTTCACAGGATAACCAGATAGGTTGCCAAGTGCAGGAAAGTCGTTAATTGAACAAATCAACATTGCACGAAGATTGAACGTATCTTGACGGTGAGAATCTTTTACTTGTAAACCGTCTTCCCACAAGCTTTTGAGGTCATCGATTAACGGTGCCAAGTACATGTCAATGTCATTCCCCGGTTGTTGCGGCCCTGAGATCAATAACGTCAACATCAAGAACTTCCGCTTCATGCACAATTCTGGTGGGAGATTGTAGTTGACAAGTATGACTGGCCAGGTACTATGCCGACTACTCATGTTACTATGTGGGTTCATTCCGTCCGTCGACAAACCGAGACGTAAATTCCTTGGTTCTGCACTGAAATCTGGATGATTGTCCTCAAAGGTCTTCCATTGTGGTGCGTCAGCCGGGTGCCTAAGTTTGCCATCATCAACACGTTTATCATGGTGCCATGTCAAATTTTTAGCATGCTCGGCATTGCGGAATAAACGACGCAAACGTGGAGCCGGTGGAATGTACCATAACACCTTAACCGGCACTCCTTTTCTACCATTCGATGGCATCTTACCCTTCTTCCACCTTGACTCGTTACAAACCGGACATTCATGTAAATTTTCATATTCTTTCCGGTAAAGGACGCAATCATTTGGACAAGCATGTATATTTTTATATTCCATTCCCAAAGTGCTCAACGTTTTCTTCGCCTCGTACATACTAGGTGGCAATTTGTTATCCTCCGGTAGAACATCTTTTAGAAATTCTAAAAGTGTCGTGAAACTAGAACTCGTCCACCCTCCCGACGCTTTCATATTCCATAATTTAACCAATGCTCCTAATTTCGTATATTTTGTACACCCGACATACAAGGGCGTTTCGGCATCATTAATCATTGCCTCAAATAACTCCGGACAGTGCACAAAGTTCTCTTCCAAATCATTCACCATATTGAACATATTATCACCAACGTCTTCCTCAACAATAGGCTCTTTACCTTTAGTGCTCGTCGATGTAGATTTAATAAAGAAAAAAGCTTCGCCATGTAAATACCAAGTTTGGTAAGAACAAATAATCCCATAAGCGCGCAAATGCCCTCTAACATCATCAATGGAATGAGATCTATGATTACCACAAACTTGACATGGACACGGAATCTTATCATCTTCTATGTGAGCTTTGGCAAATGACAAAAATTCTTCAACACCAGCTTCATATGCTTTAGACAATCTATCAAACCACATCCATTTCCTATCCATGATTTGCAACTCCTAAATAGAAAAATTAAAATTAAATAATTTATTAGAAGGTCGACTACTCTATTTAATGTAACATGCATATATATAATTTTCATTATTAATTAACAACGGCCCATTAATCGATTTTTCAACATCTGAAAATCGAATTAAGAACATAAAAAAAATAATTAAAATACAAAACCATCTAAATCCATAATTAATTAAGGTATAAATACCGGAGGGAAACATAGCATTACTTTTGATCACTTAATTAATTTATTACCACCCATTGCACAATTTAACTCTAAATCGATCCCAAAACATATATATAAAACAAAAAACACCTTAATTTATAAAATCATATCTACAAATCATCAATAATACAACAATAACAAGTCAATCAATAATTAGTTATCACTTACAGATAAATTATAATGATGGATATATATAGATGATGGCGGTGATGTCCACACGGTGTACTGCCTGTATTCGGAGCGATCTGACTTTAATATCCGGATGATTTCTAGCTGTTGTGAAATATTTTGATGGCAACAATAGACTCTCGGCGTTTTATCTAGTCTTTTCGCGAATTTTCCACGACGGTTTCTAAAAAAGGGTCGTGGAAGCTCGGAAATCCACGACCGGGTTTGTGTAAACCGTCGTGGAAAGGCCTGCTTCCACGACGGTCTTTTAAAACCGTCGTGGAAGCGCCGCTTCCACGACAGTTAGTGTAAACCGTCGTGGAAGCACGGCCGCTTCCACGACGGTTTACACTAACCGTCGTGGAAGCGGCCGTGCTTCCACGACGGTCTACATAAACCGTCGTGGAAGCACGGCCGCTTCCACGACGGTTTTTAAAAGACCGTCGTGGAAGTGGCGCTTCCACGACGGTTTTAAAGGACCGTCGTGGAAGCAGGCCTTTCCACGATGGTTTTCGTAAAAGTTTTTCCGCTCCGTGTTTTTGCGAATTTTACACGACGGTTTTTAAGAAAACGGTCGTTGATGTATCGTCGTGGAATCCCATATTTGTAGTAGTGGGTAATGTAGAAGAGTACAAGTTGGAAAGAATAATTTTTCAAATTACATGATATCTATATATATATGCATGTCATTTATAAGGAACATTCAAAAAAATCGGGGCAGAAGTTGAAGAAGAGCACGTTGTGGTCTGGTGCTAGTCAGAGTCGAAATTGTGCATCTAGCCGGCTTTGATGGCATTGGCTTTTAGTGATCGACAATTGTTTTACCTTTCTAATTTATTTCATTCTTTCTTCTTTTCTTTTTTTTTTTTTTTTTTTCCTTTCAATTTTAGATTTTTTTGGGGTCCCCCCCGCGCTTAAGTTTATTTATATGTGTTATGTAAATTTTGTTTATTTTTGTATTAAGATCAATCAACAGTTGACCCTGAGTAGGTATGCATTTGCCTATTAATTAAGGGGCCATTTGGTGCACAGTATAGGACAACATTGAAAAGGATAGTATTATAGGATTTGATTGGAGTATATAGGAATTGATAAAATTGAAAATCTTATCCTATGTTTGGTAATCTACAAATAGGATATGATTGTATTTTAAAATGGGAATTTCATTAAATTTAATAAGAAGATACAAAGATATAAAACATAACAAATGACCCTGTATTATATGAGACAAAATCCTTCAACAAAACGGATTCATCAATAAAGTCTGATGACGCTTAAAGGGAAAGACGTATACTTGAGGCTCGAAAACGGGTACATACATGAAATCAAGTACATGCAAGGCTCTTTTTGACAAAACCCCGATAATTGATAAAATATCACGATCGATTGAGAGCCAAGACTCAATAATACTAAGGCGACCACTAGCTCAGCATAGAAGCAATTCTAGCAGGACCGAAACAATGCCAAGACTCATATCTGGTGGACAAACAATCAACGCGGAAAGTGGGGAAACCACATCCATTGTTAAAATTAATAACTAAAACATAATACCCAGATAAAAGAAGGCGAAGACATAACCATTATTACACACAAAACTACAAACCAAAAAAAGAAAAAAGAAAAAAAAAAATCATACAGAAAGAGTTCTTGCCCAAAACAAGATCCACATTGTCGAGAGAAACTGCGTTGCCAAAGCTGAGCCGTTGCAGGATCTCCCCGCCTTGCTCCTTCCAGCAACGCCGATCCTCCTCTAATGGGCTTGTCTCATTCATGACTCTCACCTCCATCATTAGGGCCGGGAAACTAGAAGCAATTTAAAGACTACCACTGGAGTCCTGCCCCAAGAGAAGAAAACGATTGAAAAACTCTAACTCTCACGTGTTAGGGAAAGAAGAGGAGAAAAGAGAAGAGATGTTTAGTGAACTTATAAAAAATTGGATTTTACATTTCAATTAAATAAAATATAAATATGAGCTATGTTTGGTAATCTGCAATTAGGAATTGGATTTTATTTACCAACAATAAAATTAGGAATTGGATTTTACATTTTAGTTAAATAAAAATTAAAAATTAGCATTTAATTAATTGGAGGCCAGTTTTTAGAGCCAACTTTAATTTCTATGGACAACATGCGAACATTAAACGTAAACCCACAAATATATCTACAGATATGAAAATTCGGTTGACTAAATATCTAATTTTTAGATTTATTTTTTAGAATAAAATTTGACAGCAAAATATGCATGACAGCAAGAATATATAGCTATCTAAATATATATATATATATATATATGCATGATAGCAAAATTATCACAGGATATTAAATAAAATTTGTTGGAACCGAAGCAACAACTCGTTCAACGAGTCTAGTTTAATCCCATATTTCCACTGGGGATAGTTTAATCCCCTTTCCAGGGGATTCCAGTATGGGCTGGATAATTTTTTATCCAATCCAGTCATTTAAAGTTTTTCTCCAAACAAGACCAAACAGGCCGTAATAGAATATGATAGGATACTATTCTAACCATATTGAAAATCAAAGATATATTTTCTGAATAATCTTAAAATGCATGACGAATAAAGGTGTGAAAGACTCTTTAGTCCTTGTTTTTCGTATCTTCATATTACGTTCTTTTCGAGTTTTTTTTTTTCTTTTAAAAATAATTTTTGTATTCCTAGTTATTAATTTTCATACTGTAGGTGAAGTTTGATACTTGCCTTGTTTAATATGTCCACTAATGTTCCGCTCCACGTCGGGATATAATAGCAGACTATCCCCTGCTATAATAAAGGACATAGGTAAGGGTCTCTAGTCATAACCATAAAATGTTGGTGACCTAACCAACATACATACATAGTCTTAGTTGTATGTCCTCTTTACTAGATATCTTACTGGGTTACAAATAGTAACCCTATTATTTTAAAAACAACCAAATATGGATTAATTCTTAAGAGGTTACGTTGGATAACCTCATGTGCTAAACCTTCATACATTCCGTTAGGGTTAGGTTACCTTCCTAACCTTGGGCTTTATTCTTGTCCATAATTATTGGGTTACCTCAATTAACCCTATATCTTAGCCCAATTTTATTAATTTTGGTATCCTTTGGGGTTATCTTGACTAACCCTTAAGGTTAATTGGGTTACCTCAATTAACCTTGGGCTTTATTCTTGTCCATAATTATTGGGTTACCTCAATTAACCCTATATCTTAGCCCAATTTTATTAATTTTGGTATCCTTTGGGGTTATCTTGACTAACCCTTAAGGTTAATTGTAGTCAAACTCTTGGTCAACCAAAGTCAACCTTATATGTGTCAAACTTGAGCTTTAGGCTTTGGCCCAGTAATTCGGATATCACTTCCGGTTATTACCCGTGATCATCTTGCTTACCTAATTTGGTTTAAAAATCCATTTTCCATTTCTTTGGAACTTGGTTAAATTAATTTCAAAAATCTTTTACTTAACTCATAAAAATTCATATTCTTGAAATAGATCTTTATAAAAATCATTTAGGGCTGAAAACTGCTATTGGAACAGTTTCCATAGTC
This sequence comes from Ficus carica, assembly GCA_009761775.1. Classification (NCBI taxonomy): domain Eukaryota; kingdom Viridiplantae; phylum Streptophyta; class Magnoliopsida; order Rosales; family Moraceae; genus Ficus; species Ficus carica. The sequence goes on from CM019750.1 coordinate 8,597,406, forward strand.
AAAACAATGATTTTGGGGAAAGAAACAATTTTTCCAAACCGTTTTTAGAAAATCTTGTGCAAAAATTGCACAGTTTTTATAAAACCGTGTCAGTTTAAAAATCCATTCCGATTTGAAAAATTTTCCTTCACAAAAGTTCTAGCTCTCGAAAAATTCTAAAACTTTCGTGTTTTATGAAAAATTCAATTCGGACTCTAACAGGTTCATATTGCCGTTTGAACTCTCCTGGTCGTGCACAAATCCTGGGCACGGATCAGGCTCGGTCTTTCGTGAAAACGAAGGCAATTATAGCCTTATTTTGCAAATCCATCCACGCTGCCCCCTAGGAAAAACTGTTCTGAGAAACTTTCGTGTTTTAAGTTTTCTCAAATTCGGCCTCTAAAGGTCTCAAAATCGGCTTGCCGTTAAACTGGTCAGGATCCACCCGAACCTGGCAGTTTTTCGGTTTAGAGTTCGTTCACGTCCTAATTGCGTAATCTAACTCAACCAGCCACCGCGGGAGCCTAGAATCACACATGCAGCGCTTTTCTAACGTTCCAACCCATCATTACATAAATATTTATCAACAATCATTACATCAAACATTTAGCATGCATAACTTAGTAAATAGAACCACCTAAACCCTAACTTGAATCAAGCACCAACCAAATTCTAAACTAGGCATAAAAAGTAAATTGAGCTTATGCTCTTACATCCAATGGCTTGAATACACTTAAATTCCTTAAATTGAATTCTCAATTTAAAGCTTAGGGTTGGGAGGATTACCTCTAGGGTTTGGAATTGATTTCTCAAGTTGGATCCCAAAACTTTTTTTTTTTTTTTTTTCTTTTCCTTGGCTGCCACCCACCGGTCCCTCCACCAAATCTTGCACCAAAATTTTAGTTAATCCTTTCGTATTTCCTTGAACCAAAATCAACCAAAACCAAACAACATTTTTCCTTACCTTCTCTCCTTATCACAGCCGGCCACTAGGCCTAGAAAAGGGCACCAAATTTTTTCAAAACCTTTGCTTGATGTTGTAGAGAAAAACCGACCACCCTAGCACTAGAACCCCCTTGGTTCTCAAATTTTTTTCTTTGTTCTTGCTCACACTTAGAAGTCCGGATTTTTGAGGGAGAAAATGGCAAGAGTTTGGCTGTTTTTTCTGAATTTTTGAGGCCAAAACCGTCCCCCCTTGGCAGCCTATTTATAGGTGAAGTTTTGGATTTTTTTGCAAAAACTTTGGTTCACCTTTTGCTCATAAATCCTTGGAGCAAAACTAATTGCAAAACGTTTTGCTATTTTGCCCTCCAAGTGGCCGGCCCTTATTGGTTGCCTTGATAGCCAAGTTTTTAATTTTTTTCCACTTTTTTTTTTTTCAATAAATGATGTCATGATTAAGGATAAGGTGATGTCATTCACCTTAGGCTTTGTTTGGCTATTCTCATCATTAAGCAGTCCATTTTTGAGCTACACAGATATTTTCAATACTGTGTTCACTTATACACAGTATTTATTTAACTAAAATTTATCTGTTGTAAAAACGGACAGTATAAGATTTTTCATATTTTTCTGAGCCCTTTTCGTCTTTAATTCCTACTTGGTGTGCTTGATTTTCTAAGGTGGTTTTTAAAGCCTATTCATGTTATCTCAACCGTAAAGACGGTTTTCGCAGTATTTTTCCCATACTGCTTATCATATCACAGTACCGTTTTACTCTAGTCAACCTTTGACTATTCTGGTCAACTTTGACTTTTTGGTCAAACTTTGACCATCATGAATTCATAAAATTCCGTCATGCCTTTTTCCTTAAAAGGCCTATTATGGAGTCTCGTAATTAATTTACCGAGAACTTAACCCTATACTGGTAAAATTATGAATTTTGTATTAGTGTTCATAATTTTCATACAATTGCACATAAACACATAGTACAAACTTTAGATTTCTTATATACAAGAAAATCATGAGTTCGTGAAAATTTTTGGATATTACACCAACAATAAAATTAGGAATTGGATTTTACATTTTAGTTAAATAAAAATTAAAAATTAGCATTTAATTAATTGGAGGCCAGTTTTTAGAGCTAACTTTAATTTCTATGGACAACATGCGAACATTAAACGTAAACCCACAAATATATCTACAGATATGAAAATTCGGTTGACTAAATATCTAATTTTTAGATTTATTTTTTAGAATAAAATTTGACAGCAAAATATGCATGACAGCAAGAATATATAGCTATCTAAATATATATATATATATATATATGCATGATAGCAAAATTATCACAGGATATTAAATAAAATTTGTTGGAACCGAAGCAACAACTCGTTCAACGAGTCTAGTTTAATCCCATATTTCCACTGGGGATAGTTTAATCCCCTTTCCAGGGGATTCCAGTATGGGCTGGATAATTTTTTATCCAATCCAGTCATTTAAAGTTTTTCTCCAAACAAGACCAAACAGGCCGTAATAGAATATGATAGGATACTATTCTAACCATATTGAAAATCAAAGATATATTTTCTGAATAATCTTAAAATGCATGACGAATAAAGGTGTGAAAGACTCTTTAGTCCTTGTTTTCGTATCTTCATATTACGTTCTTTTCGAGTTTTTTTTTTTCTTTTAAAAATAATTTTTGTATTCCTAGTTATTAATTTTCGTGTTGACGTCGTTGTAAGATTTTGGTATTAATGACCTGGTCTTTTTAGCATATTGTCCTTAATTTATGGTCTAGCCCTACTGCTCATGTGTTAGTTTTTAGATTAGTGTAGTTAAGTTCTCTTTGGTTTATAATTATGGTTAATAGCCCGATAAGTCCATGAACTTTTCTTCGGACAAATTTCATGGATAAAAATCTCCCCCAATTTTTTTGTTTTTTGAAATTAAAAAATCTCCCCAAATTAAGTTTTAATAGCAGTAATAGTCATTTTCATAATTCTCTGTAAAATTTAGATGAAAATGTCATGTGCATGACAATTAGCACATGTGACTATAATTGTAAGCATAATTATACAAATAACTCACAGTGCATCCCAACCCGTAAGAACTGGCCCCTAGCAGAGCCCCAACTTCGCAACATCCCTCCGACGTGAGAGCGAACCTCCAGCCCTCTCCAACAAACGTGTCAATGCCTCCAGCGGCCATCCTCCCCAAGGAACTCAAATTTTCTATCCAGTTTTTAGTGCCCCAGATGATGTCTGACCAATAATGTAATGCCACGTTATTTTAAAAAATTTAAAATGCTTTACAACTAATTTTTTATGCCTTAAGATCTAACTTCTTTTAATAATGTGTCAAAATATAATTAGTTAGAAATCATTTAGGACATTAAAATTAGACAGGATATATCAATCTCTCCATAAGAGAACCCCCTTTCCATGGTGTCCACGATCAGCTATTTCATAGAGGTTTATATAAAAATATAGACATGATTTTTTTGGATTTTGTTTTAGGACCTTAAGGAGTTTTGATACTCTTAAAGGGGACCCAAAAAAAAAAAAAACCGGAAATTTCATTTGTTTTTATTTTTAAGAGTTGATTTGACATATTTTCCCTTAAAGTAATGAGTCATATGACACAATTCAATTAAAAGTTTAGAGACCTAACCGAAAGGACTACTCTACTAAAATTGAATTTAGGAAGATTTCTTTTTAATTCATAAAATTATAATTCGAGGTGATCTGAACCACTACAAACTTAAAAGTTCAGGCATATTTTGTGTCATTAGCCCTTATATTTGTAATTTTATACTCTCTATTTTAAGCAAATAAAATAAAATTTCACCATTTTTACGTGATCAAGATAATACATCTGAATTTCAAATTCCTGTCAAAATTTTACCTTTTTAGGTACAGCAGATTTTACCTCTATATTAACAAACTACACTTTGTAGCTTTAATGGACATATTTACTGTTTGCAACTTAGCATAAAAAAACATTTTTTTCTTAAATTTTCTTTTTAATAAGCATAACGTCTTATTAGCATTTGGTTACAGGTATTATGTAACAACCCATACCTTTTTTTGGTATGATATTGTTTATTTTTGACCTCAACCATCACGGTTTTGCTCTTAGGTTTTACCTAAAAATGCCTCATATTATTAGGAGGTGGTCTCTTTACTTTGGGCCTCAACCCGTGTCACGCCCCGACCACCCACGTATGACTGACCACGCGAATGACGGTCGTGACTATACTTACTTAACTTAAACTTACCCAATTTTTAGAGTAAATTTTTTTTTTTTTTTTTTTTTTTTTACTCCTTTAAAACTTAAAAGCTTTAACTTCATTTTAAAATCGTGACTTAAACACGTTACTTACATGAAACATGAAGCCTTAAACTTAGGCTTAAACATAAACTTAAACTTATTTATAAGAACATATCTTCTTCGTATGTACTCACTCGAGTACTGAGCTTTCACCTAAATGGGAAAGCTATCATACATAAACGTAAATCGTGGACCAACCCGACCTAATGCGGATCAGTACAACACGAGGCAACTCGTTGCCATACATACTGAAACCTTGCCATACATACTTAAAACATAATGTAAACACATTTTCCTTTCAAACACCTTTTATGGAAATCCGTGGTGGTGTCCATCCCACATTTCACAGTCCGCAGCACCGTCTTTCCACAGTCTCGTATCAGGTATTGCCGGTAGGTGGCTTACCTACAGCATGAACGTAAGTAATGAGCTAAAAGCCCAGTAAGCACAATATTCAATCCGCATGCGACTGAAACACAAAATGCATGAACAGGTTATGATTTCTTATAATCAATTATGGTTCCTTATTATCTTACTCTATAACATATGCGCATGTACTGTGGTACATAACCATGGAGTGGTTGAAGGCGGTCCGTCCAATCCAACTCAAACCATGAAACAAGACGTTTAACATGGAGTAGTGAAGGCAGCCAATCCAATCCAAGTCAAACCATGGAATATACCATTTGAACCCACCACAAAGGCAAGCCAGTACAACACAACAATCTTTACTTAACTTATCTCGTATCTTAAGAACTTATTCTTACCATATGATTCATTATTAGTGAGCATGCTTTATGATGCCAAGATATCGAACATAAAACATAACATACTTTATCATAACATACTATCTCATAACTTAACATGAAACATGGACATACTGCATCTTAACGTAACATCATACATAACATAACATACTTCATAACATACTACATCTTAACATGAAACATGGACATACTTAACATATCATCATGTCATAACGTATTACTTCATAACATCATAAATCATGAAATGCTATTCATGATTTCTTAAAAACATCATATGCAAACAAACATGTGTTCATGCTGTAGGCGGAGTTGTACTTACCTTCCGTCCTACGCTCTTGATTTATTGTCCCAACTAATGATGTTCCTTTTCCGGTACAGCTGCAGGTTCTATCCTGCTCGATAAAGGACATTGTGTAACTTAAACTCGTGAAATGTTGGTGACCTAACCAACATGCTTACCTTACATGGTCTTGGTTGTATGTCCCTTGTGCATAACGTCTTACTTGGTTACATTGGATAACCTTGTGTACTAAGCCCATAACATAACATACCATTAGGGTTAGATCATCTTCCAACCCTGGGCTTCATCCTTAATCCACAAATCATTAGGTTACTTTCCTAACCCAATATCTTAGCTCAAACGGGTATCTTTTAGGGTTATATTGGATAACCCTTAGGGTCAAACTAAAATCCACTTGTTAGTCAATCAAAGTCAACTATGGTCAACAATGGTCAACTTCGGTCAACTATGGTCAACCCTCGTTGGGTCAACCTTTGGGCCTTGGGCTTGACCCAGTAACTCGGGTATAACTCCCGGTTACCTTTCGTAAACTAATCGCTTGCTATACTCTAGCTTGAAAAATTCATTTTCCTTACTTGGAAAATTTAGGGAAATTAATCCCAAAACTTCTTTCTTAACTTTTAAAAATCCTTTACTTAAATCGTAAAAATCCAAACTCTTGGATTAGTGCTTCATAAAATCATTTGAGGTTGAAAACTGCCCTTGGAACAGTTTTCCATAATCAAAACAATAGTTTGTAGTAGAAAAACAGTTTTCTAGAAACATTTATAAAGCTAATGGTGCAGGAATTTTCGGATTCCCTGCGCACTCTTCGAAAAACAAATCCCAGTTTAAAAATCAGTTCGTAATCTGAGAAAGTTTTCTTCACGAAAGTTGTAGCTCTCGAAAAATGCTAAAACTTTCGTGTTTTACAAAAATTCCAATTCGGCCTAGATTCGTCCCAGTTTTTGTTTGAAACTGGCTGACCCCGAAAAACTGAGTGAAAACTGGGTCTGGGGATCAGCCACGGGTTTTGGGGTAAACGGAGGCCATTGGGGTCTCATTTTGGGAAACGGTTCACGTTGCCCCCTAGGAAAACCTCTTCCGAACAACTTTTATGCTTTACGTTTTTCCCAATTCGGCCTCTAAAGGCCTTATATTTCACTTTTCCAAAAACTGGGCAGATTTGATCCGAATCTGCCAGTTTTTGTGCTTACTCGGTTTTACGCGTCCTACTTCGCGGAACTAACTCAACCGATCACGCGGGAGCCTAAGTAACCAACATGCAGCGTTAACTAACGTCCCACATGAATCAACACGTGATTCTAACGCAGCCATGCAACCCAAACCAAATCTACACAAACCTAGGGTTGCATGAACTAGAGTTGCATCACATCTCATACATACATTCGAGCCGAACCATGACTAGCTCTAATAACCATGCACACAAGCCACAACCGGCTGCACACTAATAGGGAACATACCAACCATAAAGCCATGCAATCCTAGCATGTAACAAGCACAAATATAATGCACACAAGCATAAACAAAACCATAAGTAACCACCCTTAAGCAACACCCTAATCAAGCACCACACCTAGTCTAGGGCATTAACCATAAAACTTTGAGCTTATGCTCTTACATATTGGACTTGGAAATACACTTAAATTTCCACATTAAATCTCAAACCAAAAGCTTATGTTTTAGGGTTTACCTCTAGGGTTTGGAAGTTGGTTTACTAGCTTGGATTCCAAACTTCCTTACTCCTCCCTTTTGGCTGCCAACAAGTCCGGATTTCCCCTCCAAATGGGGTTCCAATTTTCAGCCATGCACATACAAACATACACATAAATATCCCATCTAACTTGCATGGAAAAATGTTAGGGTTTGAGGGAGTTTTACCTTAGCTAACCCTAGGGATGGGTTAGGGTATGCAAACCGAAATCTCCCTCCCTTTTGGCTCTCCAAACACTCTGCTCTAGCTCTCCAAATGGCACCAAAATTTTTCACCCCTTTCTTCCTCACCCCTGCACGGCCACTGCCCAGAAATTGGGTCCAAAATTTCCAGATTTACCCTTGGTTTCTAGCTTGAAACCGAACATGCACACTAACTAGCCTCCCTTGGCTTTTTCCAACTTTTTCTCTTGGTTCTCTCTTGGTTTCTCTCCTCCTCTCTCTCTCGGATTTTTCTGCAGAAAAATGGCAAGAGTTTGGCCAAAATTTCTGATTTAAATGATTAAATGCCACCCCTATTTATAGGCAAATGCAAACTTTCCAAAAATTGCATTTTAGCCCCTAAACTTTGAGAAAATCATGCAATTGGCATGCTAGGTGTCAAGATGGCCGGCTGTCACTTGGAGAGCAAGGCAAGATGACCTCATCTTGGTGACATCACATGCTTACATCACCCAATTTTCAAAATTTACACTTTTGCCCCAAAAGTTTAAATTCTTGCATTTATGCCCTCTAGCTCTAGGTGTTGGCCGGTCATTGGCTGCCTTGGAGCCCAAGTTTTGCTTACCTCATCATGATGACATCCTCTTGATGACATCATGTGCTTACATCATGCTTACATCACTAATTTCTAAAAATTACACTTTTGCCCCAAAAGGCAAAATTCTTTCAAAAATGCCCCCTAGGTGGCCGGTTGCTTTCTTGGTGGACAAGCCAAGCTTATCTCATCATGATGACATCATGTGCTTACATCATGCTTACATCATCAATTTTCCAAAATTTACACTTTTACCCCAAAAGTGAAAATTTTGACATTTTTGCCCATGCATGTGACCGGCCCCAATGGGTTACTTGGTGACCAAGTTTTCCATATTTTCACGTCCTTTTGCCCTTGACCTTAACTAGGTGTGCTTGATTTTCTAGGGTGGTTTTAAAGCCTATTTGAGCTATCTCGCCCATACTGACATATTTTACAGTATTTTCTCATACTGCATCATATCATACTGCCAAGTCAACCCATTGACCACTCTTGGTCAAAATTTGACTTTCTTGTCAAACTTTGACTTTTTCCGAAATTACGTCCTTTTTCGTCCTTTTCGACTTGAAAGAGCGTTTTCTAACCATAAAAACCTATTTTGAGTCTTACTGACCCAAAAGAATTCACATAATCAAACAAAAGCTCTTACTTGAACTTTTTCATAAATACCTTCATGGCATAGAATCTAATTTCTTAAGAAGAAATTAGTGACATGAAAAATCTAGGTATTACAATCTACCCTCCTTAAAAATTTTCGTCCTCGAAAATTCGGATGTATCTAGGTGACTTTTCTCAAAAATCCACCATAGGTTCATAATGGTTCGTTCATGTTCCCATTTTAACACTTTAATGGGATCATATCTCTTATACAGAACTATAATTTTACATCTATAGCCTCATAATTCATACTCCATATCCTCTTACTTTCGTACTTTCATGCTTACTTTCATCATACTTTCTTATCTTATCATCATACTTACATACTTATCATCATACTTGCATACTTATCATACATACTTCATGCTAACATACATACTTTCCTTTCTTACTTGTCATACTGATCATACTGCATACTTACATACTTACATACTTTCCTTTCCTATTGCATCACAAGAATCATTTACGTAAAAAGTTGAGCAAGTATATCATATATAACTTGCCATATTTTGAAAACATATTTCATGTAACTTTTTCATACTTGAAAAGCTTATCATAAAAATTTTTCCATGCTTGGAAAATACATATTTCTTCCTTACTTGGAAAACATATCGTATTCTGTACTCAAAACTCGTTCTTGAACATAGTTTCTTTCTTGAAACTTGATCCTATGCTATTAGAACCCTTTGCTTATCATAATGGCCCCTATCTTGGAATTCGTCCCTTTCTCGAAACTCATCCCTCAAGGATTCGGCCCATGGCCCCCATCTTGGAATTTACTTCCTCAAGGATTTGGCCTATGGCTCCTAACTTGGAACCTTTACTTTTAATGACAACCCCCATCTTGGAATTTCTTCCTCAAGGATTTGGCCGTCTTACATAAAATGAGGGGGTTCTATTAAACATAAGATCTTTTATAAAAATATTTTCTTTGAATTCTTTTAAAGCCAATCTTGGAAAAGCATAATATCGTTCGAGTGATGCATTGAAAGGTACACTTAAAATATCCAACTACTTCTTGGATAGTAGAAGCTTTTCTCTTTGCTTCAAACTTGTCTTTCATAGTCATAATTCTTAGGAATGTCTAAACTTCCCAATATCACATAATTTCCCTTACTAGGGCATAATTTCCATAAATATGAAACTTTAGCTTTTATAGCATCGATCCTATCTCTTGTTGATAATCTAGCAAGTATCTTTGCAACTTAGACACTATAGCTGCAAGATTAGGCTCTTACGAAAAATTTGGTTCGGTCGTATCTGCGACAAACCAACTTCTCGTTTCTAATTCTAATGCCCATTCTTACTTTCATAACTTAACTTATCATATCGTAACTTGTCAACTTATCCTACTAGAGATTTCTAGCAATCTCTTCATATCATATCGTAAACGTAGCGTATCCACCATGCTTTTGCTGCACAACTCTGATCCACTAGCCGTAATAACCCATAGAGTTATTTGCGCCAAGCTGCAACATAATTGAGATATCGTCTCGTATACGCATCCTGGTATATCATGGAATCGTGACACTACCGAACATAGGTGGTCCTGAGTGTTATAAAAATAACATTTAGGAGCCTCCTCTCAAGTCTCCATGCTAAGGCCCCATACTCGAGCCTCCTCGTCTTGTCATTGGCTGGCAACGTAACATAGCCTAGAAATATGTCCTTGCAGCACATAACCGGAGAAGAATCCCCATTAAGTGAAACCACTTCTTGGGTCCTGTCGAGGGTGTGGAGTCGGAGCTCCTCCTCTATTCCTTGAAATGCTAACGAAGCTTCACTGCCCTTTTTGATCCTGAAAATCTAACCTGGGTTTAACACCAGGTACATGTCATTGTACTAATCTTATGACTATACATAAGACAGAGTAAGAAAACAACTTACAAAACTGTGGCTCTGGCGGCAGAACTGTGAAATTGGATGGCAAGAAAACCTTGGCTCTGATACCAACCTGTCACGCCCCGACCACCCACGTATGACTGACCACGCGAATGACGGTCGTGACTATACTTACTTAACTTAAACTTACCCAATTTTTAGAGTAAATTTTTTTTTTTTTTTTTTTTTTTTTACTCCTTTAAAACTTAAAAGCTTTAACTTCATTTTAAAATCGTGACTTAAACACGTTACTTACATGAAACATGAAGCCTTAAACTTAGGCTTAAACATAAACTTAAACTTATTTATAAGAACATATCTTCTTCGTATGTACTCACTCGAGTACTGAGCTTTCACCTAAATGGGAAAGCTATCATACATAAACGTAAATCGTGGACCAACCCGACCTAATGCGGATCAGTACAACACGAGGCAACTCGTTGCCATACATACTGAAACCTTGCCATACATACTTAAAACATAATGTAAACACATTTTCCTTTCAAACACCTTTTATGGAAATCCGTGGTGGTGTCCATCCCACATTTCACAGTCCGCAGCACCGTCTTTCCACAGTCTCGTATCAGGTATTGCCGGTAGGTGGCTTACCTACAGCATGAACGTAAGTAATGAGCTAAAAGCCCAGTAAGCACAATATTCAATCCGCATGCGACTGAAACACAAAATGCATGAACAGGTTATGATTTCTTATAATCAATTATGGTTCCTTATTATCTTACTCTATAACATATGCGCATGTACTGTGGTACATAACCATGGAGTGGTTGAAGGCGGTCCGTCCAATCCAACTCAAACCATGAAACAAGACGTTTAACATGGAGTAGTGAAGGCAGCCAATCCAATCCAAGTCAAACCATGGAATATACCATTTGAACCCACCACAAAGGCAAGCCAGTACAACACAACAATCTTTACTTAACTTATCTCGTATCTTAAGAACTTATTCTTACCATATGATTCATTATTAGTGAGCATGCTTTATGATGCCAAGATATCGAACATAAAACATAACATACTTTATCATAACATACTATCTCATAACTTAACATGAAACATGGACATACTGCATCTTAACGTAACATCATACATAACATAACATACTTCATAACATACTACATCTTAACATGAAACATGGACATACTTAACATATCATCATGTCATAACGTATTACTTCATAACATCATAAATCATGAAATGCTATTCATGATTTCTTAAAAACATCATATGCAAACAAACATGTGTTCATGCTGTAGGCGGAGTTGTACTTACCTTCCGTCCTACGCTCTTGATTTATTGTCCCAACTAATGATGTTCCTTTTCCGGTACAGCTGCAGGTTCTATCCTGCTCGATAAAGGACATTGTGTAACTTAAACTCGTGAAATGTTGGTGACCTAACCAACATGCTTACCTTACATGGTCTTGGTTGTATGTCCCTTGTGCATAACGTCTTACTTGGTTACATTGGATAACCTTGTGTACTAAGCCCATAACATAACATACCATTAGGGTTAGATCATCTTCCAACCCTGGGCTTCATCCTTAATCCACAAATCATTAGGTTACTTTCCTAACCCAATATCTTAGCTCAAACGGGTATCTTTTAGGGTTATATTGGATAACCCTTAGGGTCAAACTAAAATCCACTTGTTAGTCAATCAAAGTCAACTATGGTCAACAATGGTCAACTTCGGTCAACTATGGTCAACCCTCGTTGGGTCAACCTTTGGGCCTTGGGCTTGACCCAGTAACTCGGGTATAACTCCCGGTTACCTTTCGTAAACTAATCGCTTGCTATACTCTAGCTTGAAAAATTCATTTTCCTTACTTGGAAAATTTAGGGAAATTAATCCCAAAACTTCTTTCTTAACTTTTAAAAATCCTTTACTTAAATCGTAAAAATCCAAACTCTTGGATTAGTGCTTCATAAAATCATTTGAGGTTGAAAACTGCCCTTGGAACAGTTTTCCATAATCAAAACAATAGTTTGTAGTAGAAAAACAGTTTTCTAGAAACATTTATAAAGCTAATGGTGCAGGAATTTTCGGATTCCCTGCGCACCTCTTCGAAAAACAAATCCCAGTTTAAAAATCAGTTCGTAATCTGAGAAAGTTTTCTTCACGAAAGTTGTAGCTCTCGAAAAATGCTAAAACTTTCGTGTTTTACAAAAATTCCAATTCGGCCTAGATTCGTCCCAGTTTTTGTTTGAAACTGGCTGACCCCGAAAAACTGAGTGAAAACTGGGTCTGGGGATCAGCCACGGGTTTTGGGGTAAACGGAGGCCATTGGGGTCTCATTTTGGGAAACGGTTCACGTTGCCCCCTAGGAAAACCTCTTCCGAACAACTTTTATGCTTTACGTTTTTCCCAATTCGGCCTCTAAAGGCCTTATATTTCACTTTTCCAAAAACTGGGCAGATTTGATCCGAATCTGCCAGTTTTTGTGCTTACTCGGTTTTACGCGTCCTACTTCGCGGAACTAACTCAACCGATCACGCGGGAGCCTAAGTAACCAACATGCAGCGTTAACTAACGTCCCACATGAATCAACACGTGATTCTAACGCAGCCATGCAACCCAAACCAAATCTACACAAACCTAGGGTTGCATGAACTAGAGTTGCATCACATCTCATACATACATTCGAGCCGAACCATGACTAGCTCTAATAACCATGCACACAAGCCACAACCGGCTGCACACTAATAGGGAACATACCAACCATAAAGCCATGCAATCCTAGCATGTAACAAGCACAAATATAATGCACACAAGCATAAACAAAACCATAAGTAACCACCCTTAAGCAACACCCTAATCAAGCACCACACCTAGTCTAGGGCATTAACCATAAAACTTTGAGCTTATGCTCTTACATATTGGACTTGGAAATACACTTAAATTTCCACATTAAATCTCAAACCAAAAGCTTATGGTTTTAGGGTTTACCTCTAGGGTTTGGAAGTTGGTTTACTAGCTTGGATTCCAAACTTCCTTACTCCTCCCTTTTGGCTGCCAACAAGTCCGGATTTCCCCTCCAAATGGGGTTCCAATTTTCAGCCATGCACATACAAACATACACATAAATATCCCATCTAACTTGCATGGAAAAATGTTAGGGTTTGAGGGAGTTTTACCTTAGCTAACCCTAGGGATGGGTTAGGGTATGCAAACCGAAATCTCCCTCCCTTTTGGCTCTCCAAACACTCTGCTCTAGCTCTCCAAATGGCACCAAAATTTTTCACCCCTTTCTTCCTCACCCCTGCACGGCCACTGCCCAGAAATTGGGTCCAAAATTTCCAGATTTACCCTTGGTTTCTAGCTTGAAACCGAACATGCACACTAACTAGCCTCCCTTGGCTTTTTCCAACTTTTTCTCTTGGTTCTCTCTTGGTTTCTCTCCTCCTCTCTCTCTCGGATTTTTCTGCAGAAAAATGGCAAGAGTTTGGCCAAAATTTCTGATTTAAATGATTAAATGCCACCCCTATTTATAGGCAAATGCAAACTTTCCAAAAATTGCATTTTAGCCCCTAAACTTTGAGAAAATCATGCAATTGGCATGCTAGGTGTCAAGATGGCCGGCTGTCACTTGGAGAGCAAGGCAAGATGACCTCATCTTGGTGACATCACATGCTTACATCACCCAATTTTCAAAATTTACACTTTTGCCCCAAAAGTTTAAATTCTTGCATTTATGCCCTCTAGCTCTAGGTGTTGGCCGGTCATTGGCTGCCTTGGAGCCCAAGTTTTGCTTACCTCATCATGATGACATCCTCTTGATGACATCATGTGCTTACATCATGCTTACATCACTAATTTCTAAAAATTACACTTTTGCCCCAAAAGGCAAAATTCTTTCAAAAATGCCCCCTAGGTGGCCGGTTGCTTTCTTGGTGGACAAGCCAAGCTTATCTCATCATGATGACATCATGTGCTTACATCATGCTTACATCATCAATTTTCCAAAATTTACACTTTTACCCCAAAAGTGAAAATTTTGACATTTTTGCCCATGCATGTGACCGGCCCCAATGGGTTACTTGGTGACCAAGTTTTCCATATTTTCACGTCCTTTTGCCCTTGACCTTAACTAGGTGTGCTTGATTTTCTAGGGTGGTTTTAAAGCCTATTTGAGCTATCTCGCCCATACTGACATATTTTACAGTATTTTCTCATACTGCATCATATCATACTGCCAAGTCAACCCATTGACCACTCTTGGTCAAAATTTGACTTTCTTGTCAAACTTTGACTTTTTCCGAAATTACGTCCTTTTTCGTCCTTTTCGACTTGAAAGAGCGTTTTCTAACCATAAAAACCTATTTTGAGTCTTACTGACCCAAAAGAATTCACATAATCAAACAAAAGCTCTTACTTGAACTTTTTCATAAATACCTTCATGGCATAGAATCTAATTTCTTAAGAAGAAATTAGTGACATGAAAAATCTAGGTATTACAACCCGCATGATTTTACTCTTGGACTTTACTTCAAAAGACTTCGTACACCATTACAAGGTGGACTCTTTAGAGTACCCATCCCAAACTTGTCATGATATATATATATATATATATATATATATATATTAGTAATAACCAACAGAGACACACCCATTGGACATCTCTATAGTTGATTTATGTGTGATTTTAGATATTATATGCATTGTAGTAGCGTATTTATTTTTTAAAATTGAGAGTTAGATATTCGAACTCTATAGCTTTGGATAGAGTCAACAGGTATGAAATTATCGATAGACTATGCATGCAACCATTGCAAGAGTATACTTTATTGTGTGGAGAATTTTCAATTTTTTTTAAAAACTAAAACTAGTGAACATGGGTAACAATGCACGATACTTGTCCCGTTACTCAATCGGACCCACCCCAACATATTTATTTTTAGGATCTTTAATTTTGTAAAAGATTGAAATTTTATCTTTATTTATCTACTGTTGGAACCAATTCTTGAATCCGCCGTTACAATTAACTGTCACAAGTAAGAGTATGTAAAGTCACACTTTTTCCTTACTAGTTGAAGCACGAACTTCGCGCATGTGAAATAGTAGATCACAAAACTGTCCCTGATACAACACCCGCAAATGAAAACGTATTCCTCTACATTGACCACTCGCTTGTTCTAAACAACCATTTCTCTGAACTCCGAGGGTTACCTGCACCACAAAATTTTTCTCCCTGGTGGAGGATGTACAAGTGACCCTTTTTTGTATTAAATAAACAGAAAATCAGAAATCAAGATCAAAATTAAAATTAAATGGCTATTCACTGCCTCATGAAGTTCACCCTCTCGGTCTTATTTTTGCACTATTTTCGAAAAAAAAATTTGTATATTTGCAGTAAAAACAATGACGATATAATAAAAGATTTTTTTTTTTTTTGTTTTTAAAGAAAAAATTAAAAGTATAGCATAGAAGCAGCCTTTTCTTGACTTATAAGACAGGTTGACTAGTCAATTTACTTGCTCACGTTATATATGCATCCAAAAGAAACCTATATATTGTAATCCAATCTTAAGCTTACAAAGCCACATATAAAAAATATCTCAAAAGGCCAATCTCAAATACTTTCCTATCACTTGTGACTCGGGTCCACTAATTCTCCTAAAGAATAAAAATGATTGGGATTGATTTAACTCTAATATTAATTTTTGAGTCGTTGTTTTATATATTGACAGAGCTAGTGCAACATATTTTGGGGCCTTTAAGTAAAAATTCTAAAATGAGGCATTTTTTTACTAATAAATCTCTCAATTTGTTATTAATATTTTTCATTTTTCCCATATCATTACATTCACACATAACTTAAATTGTCGTTCTTTAGTCTTTATTTTAATTTCATAATATTCATTTGGTTTTGATCTTCTTCATCAATTTGTACATAATAACACATTTTATCATTCTTCTCTATGATTTTTTTCTACATCACGGCATCATATTTTAAAACTTTAAATTTTTTTCCTTCAATCGTCTCTTCACTTGATTTCATTACATTTCTCTTACTTTTTGAGAGAAATTGTCAAAAGCTCTATTCTGAGATCATTGAATCAAACTTTCTATTCTCCTTTTTTCGTTTTTTTTTTTCTTTTTTTTTTTTTCTCTTGAGTTTGTCATATACTAATATTTTCTATTTATACATTTATTCTTAATTTAGGTATGTATCAAAATCCAATCAAACAATTAACAAGTAGATTAACACAAATAAAAAAAAGATATAAACTGAAGATTTTACGACCCAGAATTAAAGTCTTTCAATAACATGCTTTAATTTCCCTTTATTTTTTAATGATTTTTTCCTTTCCTTTGTTTTACAATCTTGAGAAGACCTTATGGAGGAGAGACCTTTGTTTTGAGAGGAAATTAAAAAAGAGAGATATACATAGAAGAAGAATTAAGAAGAAAGAAACCTAAAAGACATAATTTTCTATTAAAAAAAAACTACAAATAAGACATTACAGTTTTCAAGTATTACAAGAAAAAAAGAGGGGTAAAGTGTTTTATTAATATTAATATTATTAATATTATTATTATTATTATTATTTTGTTTTGGAATGCTGTAGTCCTATTAATTACCCACAAAATTCTGAACGGGAATTATGGTAAATTTTTTTTTTTTTTTAACAAGAACCGTTTTAATTCATAACTCCTCAAAAAACCAAAACAAAAAACTCAACAGTTTTTTTTTTTTTTTTTTTCCCCCTTCTCAAGGATAACGACAACAAAAGTCAAAAGTAATAAATGAAGAAAATGTATTTTAAATTTTTCTTTCTTTGACAAAGGAAGGGAAGGAAGGAAGCAATTGTGAGAAAAATTTTGGGTCTCCCACAAAGTGTGGCCTTAAGTACGTGTTTAAGTGGTCTTAGGAAGGGCCGATACTTTTTATTAATAAGTGTTTAAAGTATTATCAAATCAATTAATTATATTAATTAATGAAAAAATGATAATTTATCTACACATGAATTGGTTCTAAAAAATTAATATAAGAGTTGATATCTCTAACACTTCTTGTAATAAAAACTAAAGAAAAATAGTAACCAGTCTGATTGAATTCTCATTATTCACACTAGATATGATGGATTTATCTCCTATATCCACTTATTTTTGTTTATTTCATGTCTCTATAATTATATCATGGTAATCAACTAAAAATATATATTTAGTTATAAAATCATATCATATTAATTAAAAATTTTATTTTAATTAAACACGTGTTATAATACTATTAAAAAATATGAAAAGAAACATAAATAAATAAGAGACATTTGAATTAAACCATAATTTTATTAATAACCGGGATTCAACCATTCAAACTTAAAGTACAAATAAAAACTAATGGGACCCACCCATAATTTTAAAACGTCACGTTTTGGAAATGTCAATAGCCGGGTTGTTCACGGCATCCAATTTCTCAAAGCTAAATCCAATGGGTTTGACACTTGCTGCTAATTTAATGCTTAATAAAGCTGAGGCCAAAAGAACTAGAAACCAAAGATTATTAGGTGTGTTCTCCGATCATGTTGTGTGATGAAAAATGGCCATTTCTTTCAGTTTAATTCTTTTTATTTTTCTCTTCCAAACAGTTTCTATTGCAGTCAACACAATTGGTCAATTCCAATCCATCCGTGATGGAACAACAATGGTTTCGGAAGGAGGAGTGTTCGAGTTCGGTTTCTTCAGCCTCGGAAATTCCAAGAATCGTTACGTGGGAATTTGGTACAGGAACATCCCAGTTCGAACCGTCGTTTGGGTTGCAAACCGGTGCAACCCCATCAATGGTTCCTCCGGCTTGCTGACCATAAACGGCACCGGAAATCTTGTGGTTTTGAATCATAACAAGAGTGTTGTTTGGTCCACGAGCTCATCAAAGCAAGCCAAGAAACCGTTAGTGCAGCTTTTAGATTCGGGGAATCTTATACTAAGAGACGAGGAAGTTGAAAACTTAGAGACTAATTATTTATGGCAAAGCTTCGATCATCCTTCTGATACAATTTTACCGGAGATGAAATTCGGGTGGGACTTGAGGACGGGGCTTAATTGGAAATTATCAGCATGGAAGAATTGGGACGACCCTTGTCCTGGAGAACTGAGTTTTGTCTTGGTTGCACATGATAATTACCCGGAAGTTTATATGCTGAAGGGCACGACAACATACTACCGCTCTGGACCATGGAACGGCGTTGGCTTCAGTGGTGCGCCAGATTTAGGGCCTAATCAACTTTTTGATTACCACTATGTTTACAATGGTATAGACATGTATTCCAGGTACAGTCTCAAGAACCGCTCTATAATTTCAATCATTGTTTTGAATGAAACAAATAACGTATGTCAACGACTTGTATGGATGGAAGGAGAGCGGCGTTGGCGGTCATATGTTTCATCATCGAGGGACGATTGCGACCGCTATGGTCACTGCGGAGCCAATGGGAAATGTGTAATAAGTGAGACTGCGGTATGCCAATGTTTGGAAGGATTTACGCCTAAATCCCCAGAAAAATGGGATTTATGGGATTGGTCCGACGGATGTGTCCGCAAATACCCGTTAAATTGCAAGAATGGAGATAAAGACAAGGAAATATTTAGTGCTGATGATGATTTTGTCAAACTTGATGGCGTAAAAATGCCAGATACTAGAAATAGTTCGGTTAACGAAAGTATGAATCTAAAGGAATGCAGGGTCAAATGCCTGAGCGACTGTTCTTGCGTGGCTTATTCGAACTGTGATATCCGAGGAGAAGGAAAGGGTTGTCGTATCTGGTACGGTGATCTTATGGATATTAGACAGATTTCTGCAAGTGAGCAAGAGTTATATATCCGAATACCGGCTTTAGAGCTAGGTGAGTCCCAATAATTTCTATCAAAGTTTAAGTATTTTTCCTTTATTTGTCACATTTTTTGGCTGGAAATTAACATTTTCTTTTTCTTATTCGGTCCCTAAATAACTAAAGGAATAGCAAAAGCTTCACCAAAGCTGGGAATAAGAGTACTCATACCAGTTCTTGGATCAATTTGTGGGATGCTCTTTGTTGGCTGTTACTTTTGTACGAAGACATCGAGAGGTAATATTTCTGGTACTCTTGCTCAGTTCATTTCTCGGAACGTACCACTCTTTTTTTTTTTTTTTAACCTTTTTTTTTTGAATTTATAATGTTCATCTATTTTTGCTCTTAAATAAGTAGTACTACAATACGTAACTTTTCAGCGATATACATGCTTCCTGATTTGGAACCGTTTAATGAGGTTTAAGAACGATCTTATCAATTGGAATTTTTGTACCTTTAATCAGGGTGTGGTTCAAAATCATTGTCATATTCATTCACTAACTGGGAAAAAAAAAAAAAAGTATATATAAATCCCAAACAATTGGCATGAATTATAGCTCTACGGAAAACGTATATATATATATATATATAGTCTCAAGGGGAACAAGTACAGTACTACTCAATGGTACTTTGTATAAGTGGCCTGAACTCTGAATACTTTGGATTTCTTCAAACAATAAAGTAGTTTTCTTATGATTTCTGAGTAGCTTGAACTTGTAACAATGTTTCAGAGAATAGAAGGAGAGATAAAAAGCAACGCAGAAAAACAGAGCAAAAGTGCAAGACTCTGAACTGTCTTTGTTCAGCCTAGCTACAATAAGTGCTGCTACTGATAATTTTTCATTAAAAAATAAGCTCGGAGAAGGTGGTTTCGGACCTGTATACAAGGTAAGCTATTCGTATGCTAGTTCAAGAACATTGTAGAAAAATGCAAACAAATTAAATTTTGGAAAATGAATTTTACAAATATTTTGTCAATATGAAATATCAGGGTACGTTGGCTGATGGGCAAGAGATTGCTGTCAAGAGGCTCTCATTGAGTTCTCAGCAAGGAATAACGGAATTGGAAAATGAAGTAATGCTTGTCGCCAAACTTCAGCATCGAAATCTAATAAAGCTTCTTGGTTGCTGCATTCATGAAGAAGAGAAGTTGCTGGTCTATGAATATATGCCCAACAAAAGCCTCGACGCTGTTATTTTTGGTAGGAAGTACTCCAGCTTAATTTATTCTATTTTGTAACATTATTGTAAAACTTCGGCGTATTACTTGGCTAACATGAGGAATATATTTTCTAGATCCAGTGCAAAGTAAACTATTAGAATGGCCTAAGCGTTTCCAAATTATATGTGGTATTGCTCGGGGGCTTCAATATCTCCACCAGGATTCTAGATTGCGGATTGTACATAGAGATCTCAAAGCAAGCAATATTCTACTTGATAAGGAGATGAATCCCAAAATTTCAGATTTTGGCATGGCTAAGACTTTTGGAGGAGATCAAACTGAAGGAAAGACAAAAAAAGTAGCAGGAACTTAGTGAGTATTCTTGGAAGCTCTTTGTATAGAATAAGTTTTTAGTTCTATTCCATACAATTCCATTCATTTTTGTTTTTCATTCTATGCATAAAGTGGCTACATGGCACCAGAGTATGCTTTTACTGGTCTATTCTCAACAAAGTCCGACGTTTTTAGCTTTGGTATAATGGTGTTGGAGATTATAAGTAGGAAGAGAAGTACAGGCTTTCCCCGTGAGAATAATGTGGGGCTTACTCTTATTGGACATGTAAGTCAAAAAACGTTGAATTACTCTTCTAGATTGCCATCATGTTAAAATTGATTAATGACACATTGTTTCTTGATATTTTTAGGCATGGACTTTGCTAAAAGAAGGGAAGCCTTTTGATTTGATTGATGTAAGTTTGAAGGATTCATATGACAATCTTCACGAAGTGTTGCGTTGCATAATTGTCGGTCTCTTATGTGTGCAACAATGCCCTCTGGATAGACCCGACATTTCATCTGTTGTTCTCATGTTAAGTAGTACTGAAGGCAAGCTACTTCAGCCAAAACCACCAGGCTATTTCATGGAAACCTATTCACAAGAAAGACATCAAGCCTCAATCAAGCCACGGTCATTTTCGAAAAACAATATGAGCATAACAACATTCGTGGGCCGATAAGGCTTATTCTACAATCATATGTAGTGAACATGCTCTGTATGATTCTATCATTTTCTATGTGAATGATGAAAGAGGATAACTAATATTAGAGTAAGTGAGATATGACTTTTCCGGCATGCTCTAATTTCCATTTGTTACTTGATGATTGCATTTGAATCTATTGGTAAATAAAGACCAAGATGGAGCAACCACTTAATAAGAATAAGTTCCATAAACTCACGGTCTATCAGATAGCACACTGAGTTTTATATTTGTACCCAATTGCGCTTGATTTAAGTATAGATTTAAATGAAGTGGGAACAATGATAGATTTTGTTGTCGATCAAGTTAAAAATTATAAGTATGCATATGGATTTTATTAATTGAGCTTAGGCTCATATTTTTCATGATGCAGATGACAGTTCGTAGTTATAGAGGTTGATTGAGTTGTTGCCAACTTGAGACATTTTTTTATATGCAGTTTTTCAACTGTTTCTCTTATAGTGGTTATTGTTGAAAACTTTTCCCCGTTATTTTGACATAACTTGACATGTTTTGTAACCTCTGGAAGAGGTAAAGAAGACCCTTTTTGTATGTACATATTGCAATGTTTTTCCCCATTGCAATTCAATGCTAGTAAAGCTGAAACATAAAGAACTAGACATAAGAAACAAACGGCTATTTCTTTCACATTGAGCGTAACCACTAAATTAATGCTTTCCGGCCCTTTCTCTCTTCCGAGCAGTTTCTTTTGCAGTCCACAGCATCGGTCCATTCCAATCCATCAGTTATGGAACAACCTTAGAGCCTGTTTGGGGGAGGTTATGTAGATGTGTTTTGGTTTGGAAACTAGATATACATGTTGTTTTGAAAATGTGTGTTTGAGGGAAAAAATTGCATGGAGTGAAAAAGTATATAATCTTAAAATATGTTCATAAAAAATATCAATATAGATCTTGTTTCGTTACTATCAAAATCTATGTAATTTAAAAAATCATCTTATTTGGACTTAAAATAACAAAATTATGGACATTTAAAGTTTGAATTTATTATAGACATTTAAAAATGTGAATAGTAAAAAGTAGTTTTGAGTTAAATATGAAGACAACAAAAAAAAGAAAAATGAAAAAATCTAGATATCAGATGCAGTAGTCCCCCCAACGGGCCCTTAATTTGTAGAATATGAGTGTTTAGTTTGATTTCTTTAGTCCCAGAAATTCCAAGAACTAATATGTGGGAATTTGGGACAAGACATCCCAGTTCAAACGATCGTTTGGGTCACAAACCGTTGCCACCCAATCAACAACACGAGTATTGTTTGGTCTACAAGCTAATCAAAACTAATCAACAAACCAATATTAGATTCCCGAAATCTTTAGTAGAGACGAGGAAGTTGGAAACTTAGAGACTAATTATTTGTAGCAATGCTTTGATTATCCTTTAGTTTATGTATATTTACATCTATATATATATATATATATATATTTGTTAACTGAATTGTACTTGTGTAAGAAGCCAGACCTCCGGATACTTTATGGTTTCTCAAAAATTCGAGGTTACATGTTCTTATATTACAATTTAAAAAGAATTTATATGATATTCGTAAGTTGGAGATTTCTTGTATGTGATAATTTTTCAGGGAAAACAAGGTGGCATAATAAAGAAACTCAGAAAACCAGTGCAAAAGTGGAAAATATACTGAGCTGCCATTGTTCAGTCTAGCAACATTCACCACTACTACCGATAAATTTTGAGTAAACAATAAGCTCGGAGAAGGTGGTTTTGAACCTGTGTACGGGTTAAGCTTTTCGTATGCTAGTCCGAGAACACAATAGCAAACAATTGAGATTTAGCAAAATGGATTTTAGTATTATTTCTTCAATGTAAGATATCACGGTATGGACATATTTTCGTCAAGAGGCTCTCATTGAGTTCTCAACAAGGAATAAATGATTAAAAAAAAAAAGTAATACTTGTTGTAAAGTTTTAACATCGGAATCTTGTAAAGCTTCTTAATTGTTGCATATATTTACAAAGAGGATTAGTTTCTGGTTTATGGATATATGCTAAACAAAATTCTCAACTCTTTTCTTATTCAAAAAATATTATTCTTCAATGACAACAATTGTCGCTGAATGGTTCTGCAAAAAGCAACGGTTAGTACTGCAAAACTTTAGGCACGGTGTTTACTGAGCAAATATTCACCGATGATAAATGTCGTAGCTAAAAGAGATGATTGCTTGATTAAAGCATAAAGATGCATACTCAGAACGGTCAATGTAGCACGATCAGGCGGTCGTATCCACAAGGAGGAAACAAATGCAAACAAAGAAAATTAATGGAAATGAACGTTGAAAAGGCAAGAAAACATAGTTTTTGACTATTTTTGTGCACCCAAACCATCATTTGTGAGTTGGGCGGTGCGGTGTGGGCAGTTTAAGCGGCTCACGATTAAATTTTGTGCACCCGCCTTTAACTGCAAAGGGAAAAAAAATGTTTTCGATTTTTCAACTTTCTAAGTACAGTCGTCCCGTTTTAATTAGGGCTATTTGTCAAATTGTTTTGTTACTTTAGATTAAATAAAATAGTATGTCTTATAGAAGTCTTTTTATGACTTTTTTATTTTGTTTTTAAATAATATTTGTGACTTGAGTATTCAGCTAACTTTCAATCTACGTTTTTTAGACAGCATAAAACATTGACCAGTAGTGATACAATTTTGCATTGGAGATAAAAAGAGAGAAATAGAAATGTATTAATTTTTTACAATCAGATTTTCTCTTTTGATGAGAAAAGAAGAAACTACGTACTAAATTTAGAAAGTGAGACCTTTTTTAAGAATTGGGATTATTTTTACAAATATCCACTACATGTGAACTTCAAATTGAAAAAAAAAAAAAAAAAACAGATTGTGTCGAACAACAATTAAATACTAGAAATAAACAAATGGTTTTAGCCTAATACTCCTATAACTAATAATAGAAATTAACATTGATCTTAGATTTCAACATCTTTAAAATTGTCAATTGTTTTGTCAAACTGCATTACTTTTTTTAACAGAAAATAGCTATTCTCAAACCTTTACATTTACCGAGTATTAATGACAATTAAAGAAAATGTTTTTTTAAGGAAAAAAATTTGAAAGTATGAAAGTGCCGTCACGAGCACAAGCTAGTCTAGTATAGAAGCAGCCTTTTCTTGACTTGAAAATTCTTAGAGGTTGACTAGTCGACTTTTTTTCTCACGCAATGGACGAAACAAATATTGATCATGGTCGTAAATATATACTATTAACAAATATTTCTAAAATTTTACGGGGAATTTCCGTGTTTAATGGGTTCCAAAATATGTTTTAGGTGTAGCATATTTTCAGTGAAAATAGTGGGGAAATATCAAAAAAATAAATAAATATATCAATAACAGTAAAACGTCGTTCAATATTTATAAAATATAGGAAAATATCAAAAAAATACTATAAAAATTGGATTTCTATCTTTTATTTTTGAAAAAATAAATAGTAGAGAACAACTAACGACTAACGATATATAATTATCTTATAAAAAAAGTGATAAAAAAATATATTATTATCTTTAAAAAAAAAGCAATAAAAAAATAGAATAAAAGGCAATACATAAAAGCTAAAAGAATTTATTCTTGTTGACTTCTACAAATATTATATAATTTCTTATTTCTGAAAATATCTTGAGAATAGATAAACAAACATACATTTAGCATGTCACAATTATATTAAACTCAATTTAAATAAAATGTTATTATAATAATAGAAATTAAACTCCTATAACTAATACTAGAAATTAACATTGATCTTCTATTTCAGCATCTTTAAAATTGTTTATTGTTTTGTCAAACTGTACTACTTTTTTTAATAGAAAATAGTTAAATTGCTATTATCAAACCTGTACATTTACCGTGTATTAATGACAATTAAAGAAATGTTTTTTTAAGGAAAAAAATTTGAAAGTATGAAAGTGCCGTCACGAGCACAAGCTAGTCTAGTATAGAAGCAGCCTTTTCTTGACTTGAAAATTCTTAGAGGTTGACTAGTCAATTTACTTTCTCACGCAATGGACGAACCCAATGATTATGGTGGTAAATACATACTATATTTCTAAAATTTTACCGGGAATTTCCGTGTTTAAGGGGGTTCCAAAATATATTTTAGGTGTAACATACTATATCTGTGAAAATAGTGGAGAAATATCTAAAATATTAATAAGTATATCAATATCGGTAAAGCGTGGTTTAATTTTTATAGAAGATCTGAAAATATCGAAAAAAATATTATAAATATTAGATTTTTATCTTCTATTTAAAAATAAATAAATGATAAAGAACAACTAATGACTAACTATCTATAATTATCTTATAAAAAAAGTGATAAAAAATATAATATAAGGTAATATGTAAAGCTAAAAAAATTTATTCTTGTTGACTTCTACAAATATTATACAATTTCCTATTTCTAAATATACTTTAGAATAGATAAATAAACCTACATTAACATGCCACAACTATATTAAACTCTATTTAAATAAAATGTTATGATAATAATAGAAATTAAACTCCTATAACTAATACTAGAAATTAACATTGATCTTCTATTTTAGCATCTTTAAAATTGTTTATTGTTTTGTCAAACTGTACTACTTTTTTTAATAGAAAATAGTTAAATTGCTATTATCAAACCTGTACATTTACCGTGTAATACCAAGTATTTCCGCAATAATACAATTTCTTTTGTTTTAAGGAATTTATACAAATTATGAAGGTATGCATGAAAAAGCCAGTTAAGGGTTTTTATTACGTTTTGTGAGTTTTATGATTTTATAAGACTCAAAAATGATTGCTTAATCAAGCAAATGACCTTTTAGGCGAAAAGGAGCAAAATCGCCAAAATTTTCACGTTGGTCAAAGTTTGACCGAAAAACGTCAACGGTTGACCAAAAAGTCAACTGTTGACCACGAGAGTCAAAACTTGGCGGGAAAGTCAGCGGTTGACAAGAAAGTCAATGGCGGACGAGAAAGCCAAAGATTGACCCAAAAAGTTAAAGAAAAAGGCTGTATGATTACATAATTCGCAGTATAGAATTGTACTGCATAAAGTCATTTTTATGATTAAAATGATATGTTTAGGATTCAAAACCACCATAGAAAATCAAGCACATTAATTAGAATATCTTTGGTCAAGTAGTTCCAAGTTATGAGAAAATTTTTATACAGTTCGGTTTTACACAGATGAATTTTGGACTGCAGTTTGAAATATCAATACTGAGTATAATTAAATCCAGTATTGGAAATACCTGTGTTAACTTATGAATGGACTGTTTAATATCAAAAGGTGACAAACAAGCCTTAAGATTAGGCTTACATCATTTACTTTAGTAATTATTACATCATTAGCTTAATTAATTAAAAAAAAAATTTTTGGAAAGAATTTGCATGCTTCTTCAGCAAGGATGGCCGGCCAGCTGTAGGGGCAAGGAGCTGATTTCCAAAAATTTTGAGGATCAAATGTTGCAATTACAAAGTCTTCAAAACCTCTATAAATAGGGGTGTTCATAAATCAAAAAATTAGAAAAGACAACCAAACTCTTGCCATTTTCTTCCTTGAGCAAACCGGATTTGAGGGAGTGAAGAAAGGAGTGGAATTTCAGCCAAGATCTAGGAAATAGAGAGTGAGAGGGTCGGCTTTTGTGAAGGGAAAGCAAGGAAAAAAAAGTTTGGAAATTTTGGCACCCACTTTCCTAGAGGTGGCCGGTTGTATGTAGCAAGAGAGAGGTGAGAAAAAAAATTCTAAGAACTAAGTGTGATTAGGGGTTTTGAGTATTGGATTCTTATCTAGAACCTCAAGCTAGAGCTCAACAAATTTTGGTGCTCATCTTGGCCAAGAAGGCCGGTTATAGGGAGGAGAAAGCAAGGAAAACCAAGCCAAGATTTTGGCCGGATTTTGGAGCATTTGGCCGGAATTTTTGAGCAAGTTGGTGGCCGGAATTCAAGGGAAGGAAGGCTGGAAAAATTTGGACCCCATTAGCCAAGCAAGGTCAGCAGCTAGTGAAAGGAAAAAGGGGAAGAAATCCAAGTCCAAATTGGACCAAAAGTGAGGTAAAAATTTACTAAACCTTTAAGCTTTCCATTTAAATTTCATTTGAGAAATTTAAATGTATTTTTTTAAGCAAGGTTTGTAAGAGCTTAAGCTCATTGTTATTGCTGCTTTAGTTTAAAAAAATTTAGGGTTGTGCTTGATAGGTTAGGGTTTGTTGGTGGTTGCAAAGAATATGCATGTTAGGTGCTTGTGTTATTGATTAGGGTTTTATGATTGGTTGTATGATTCTAATATTGGCTTGCATGTTGAAAATTGGACGTTAGAAACGTGATGCATGACTGATTTAGGCTCCCGCTGAGTTCGGTTGAGGTAGGGTGAACGTTATAGGACGTAAACGAAAATTGAAACCGAAAACTGACAACTCGGGTAGAATTGGCCAGTTTCGGGAAAAACAGTTTTTGAGGCCTTTAGAGGCCGAATCTGGAAAAACTCAAAACACGAAAGTTGTTAAGAAGAATTTTTCCTAGTGGACAGCGCGGACGGATTTGCAAACTGAGGCTCCAATGGCCTCGGTTTTTAACAAAACCCGAGCCTGAAGTGCCCAGGACCCCTGCACGGCCAGGTTTGGTTCCACAGGGTGTTTGACAAAGAAAACGTCCGAACTAGGTTTTACCTAAAACACGAAAGTTGTAGAAATTTTTAATATCTAAAACTTTCATGAAGACAAGTTTTTCAGAATCAGCTTTGATTTTAAAATGAAAATGGATTTCGAAAACGGTACAGGAAATATGGAAAATCCTGTACAGGATTTCTAAAATCAACACAGAAAAAGGGTAATTTCGCAGTTACACTAATAATTGACATTGTGAAACTGTTCCAAAGGCAGTTTCCAATAGTCAATAATTTTATACGTCTCATTTTAAGATTTTTAGTTTTCAAAGTTAAACAAAAAAAGGATTTTTATACTTAAACCTAAGGTTTTCTTTTCTAAGGAAATAAGATTTTGAAACCTAAGTTAAAAATAATCCGATTAGAATAGATTTAAACCCTAGGGTTACTTAATGTAACCAAGTAGGATAATGTAAAAATAAGTAAGGGCATATAACTAAAGTTATATAAGAGTGTTGGTTATACTACCAACATTTCTAACCCTTACTTCTGTTCTATTACAGAATATAATATCCGACAGTGTCCTGACGAGGGTTAGCTCAACTTTGGACACAACATACACGAACAAGGTAAGTACAACTCCGCCTACAGCATAGGCTTTGTTGTGTATACTTGCCTAAGTATGAAATTGTTAAGTGTTATGGGTGATGAAGTGATACATGTTAAATGTGCTATAAAAGTTATATGTTAGGATTTAGGAAATGTTACAAAATGTTATGATTATATGCTATGCTTTATGAAATGTCATGAAATATGTTATGAAAAGTAAAATGTAATATGCTAAGGAAAGTGTTATGAAAAATGTTAGAAACATGTTAAGATTAAAATATGCTAAGATTTAATTATGTGGAACATCACGAAGCATGTTCACTAATTAACTAAGAATGAGACCAAGTACAAGATAAAGAATGTTATGATGGCAAGCAAATTGCCTGTGTCGTACCGACCCGCGTTAGGTCGGGTTGGACTATGGATTGTGTTGGAAATGGACTGGCCGCCCCAACCAATTCATAGTTGCGCGCCCGGTATTGACACCTATGGGGCCCATATGTTAAGATAAGCTAAGAAGCAAATTATGAATGATAAGAAAGCATAAGAAAGCATAAATGGCTCATGCATATGTAGGATAAGTTACTTTATGTTCTGTTATGTTAAGCTATATGATGTTATGCAATGATTAAGTTATGTATGTATGTATGTCTTATTGTGTTGTGTCGCGGTATAGGACAGTTGTACTTGCTGAGCGAAAGCTCACTGTCTTACGTCTATGCTGTAGGTAAACAACCTGCTAGCAATTGCTGATACAAGATGGAGGGGCGAGGCTTGGCGGACTGTGAACCGTGGGAATTATAGAACCGCTACGCGTTTTGAATTTATTTTATTTATGCTTTTTAAGTTAAGATACGCCAAACGACTTTAATTAATATTTGTTATATCTTACGTACGACTTCGTGTGTGTGTCACACTGTAAAAAAAAAAAAAAAAAAAAAATTTCCACTGTTTACATAAAATAAGTAAGTACGAAATATACGATATGTATGTATGTACGGTAACGGCCTGTGCTAGGCGGGTCGTTACATACCGTGTATTAATGACAATTAAAGAAAATGTTTTTTTAAGGAAAAAAATTTGAAAGTATGAAAGTGCCGTCACGAGCACAAGCTAGTCTAGTATAGAAGCAGCCTTTTCTTGACTTGAAAATTCTTACTTACTTTCTCATGCAATGGACTCATGCAGAAGAAACCAATGATCATGGTCGTAAATATATACCATATTTCTAAAATTTTATTAGGAATTTCCGGTTTTAAGAGGTTCGAAGATATCTCTTAGGTGTAGTACTATATCTCTTAGGTTCGAAGATTCTATATTAAACTCTATTTTTTTCATAAAAATAGTGGGAAAATATAAAAAATATTAATAAATATATCGATATCGATAAAACATCGTTCAAATTTTATAGAATATCTGAAAATATCAAAAAAATATTATAATATTGGATTTCTATCTTCTATTTTTAAAAAAATAAATGACTAGAGAACAACTAATAACTAGCGATCTATAATTATTTAAAAGCTAATAGAATTTATTTTTGTAGACTTCTATAAATATTATATAATTTTTTAATTATGAAAATACTTTGAGAATGGATAAATAAACCTAAATTTAACATGTCACAAATATATTAAACTTCATTTAAATATTATGTTATGATAATAATAGAAATTAACATTGATCTTGGATTTCAACATCTTTAAAATTGTTTATTGTTTTGTCAAACTGTATTACTTTATTTAACAGAAAATAGTTATATTGCCATTGTCAAACCTGTACATTTACTGTGTATTAATGACAATTAAATAAAATGTTTTGTTTAAGGAAAAAAATTTGAAAGTATGAAAGTGCCGGCATGAGACCACGCTAGTCTAGTATAGAAGAAGCCATTTCTTGACTAGAAAATTCTTAGAAGTTGACTAGTCAACTTACTTTCTCATGCAATGGACTCAATGCAGGAGAAACCAATGATGATGGTCGTAAATATCTACCATATTTTTAAAATTTTATTGGGAATTTCTGTGTTTAAGGAGTTCGAAAATATTTTTAGGTATTGCATCTTTTCATAGAAATAGCGGAGAAATATTAAAAATATTGATAAATATATCGATATCGATAAAATGTCGTTTAAGTTTTATAGAATATCTGAAAATGTCAAAAAAAAAAAAAAGGGTAAATTTGGATTTATATCTTTTATTTTTTTAAAATAAATAGTTAGAGAACAACTAACAACTAACAATCTATAATTATCTTATAAAAAAGGCGATACAAAAATAGAATAAAATGCAACACTTAAAAACTAATATAATTTATTCTTGTAGACTTCTATAAATATTATACAATTTCCTTTTTATGAAAATATTTACAGAATGGATAAATAAACCTACATTTAACATATCACAACTACATTAAACTCCATTTAAATAATATGTTATAATAATAGAAATTAAACTCATTGATCTTGGATTTCAACATCTTTAAAATTGTTTATTGTTTTGTCAAACTGTGTTACTTTTTTTTAACAGAAAATAGTCAAATTTCTATTATGAAACCTGTACATTTATTGTGCATTAATGACAATTAAAGAAAATGTTTTCTTAAGGAAACAAAATTTGAAAGCATGAAGTGCCGGCACGAGCCCAAGCTATTCTAGTATAGAAGCAGCCTTTTCTTGACTTGAAAATTCTTAGAGGTTGACTAGTCAACTTACTTTATCATGCAATGATCTACGATATTTCTAAAATTTACCATCAATTTTCGTGTTTAAGGGGTTCGAAAATATCTTTTTAAGTGTAGCATATTTTCCGTAAAAATAGTGGAGAAATATGAAAAATATTGGTAAATATATTGATATAGATAAAATATCATTTAATTTTAAAAAAAATATCAAAACAAATACTATAAATAATGGATTTCTATCTTCTATATTTAAAAAAATAAATGGTTAGAGAACAAATAACAATTAATTATCTTATAAAAAAATGATAAAAAAATAAAATAAAAGATAACACATAAAAACTAATAGAATTTGTTCTTGTAGACTTCTACAAATATGTCACAATTATATTAAACTCCTTTTAAATAATATGTTATTATTATAATAGAAATTAAACTCCTATAACTAATAATAGAAATTAACATTGATCTTGGATTTCAACATCTTTAAAAGTGTTTGTTGTTATGTCAAACTGTATTACTTTTTTTAACAGAAAATAGTTAAATTGCTTTTATCAAACCTGTATATTTACCGTGTATTAATGACAATTAATGAAAACATTTTTTTAATGAAAAAAATTTGAAAGTATGAAAGTGACGGCACGAGCCTAAGCTAGTCTAGTATGGAAGAAGCCATTTCTTGACTAGAAAATTCTTAGAGGTTGACTAGTCAACTTACTTTCTCACGCAATGGACTCATGCATAAGAAACCAATGATGATGATAGTAAATATCTACTATATTTCTAAAATTTTATGGGGAATTTCTGTGTTTGAGGTCAAAAATATTTGTTAAGTGTAGCATCTTTTCTGTGAAAATAACGAAGAAATATAAAAAATATTGATAAATATATCGATATCGGTAAAACATTGTTCAAGTTTTCTAGAATATCGAAAAATATCGAAAGAATACTATAAATATTGGATTTTAATCTTCTATGTTTTAAAAAATAAATTGTTAGAGAACAACTAACAACTAGCGATCTATAATTATCTTATAAAAAAAGCGATAAAAAATAGAATAAAAGGCAACACTTAAAAGCTAATAGAATTTATTCTCGTAGACTTCTACAAATATTATTCAATTTCCTATTTATGAAAAAACTTTAGGAATAGATAAATAAACCTACATTTAGCATGTCACAACTATATTAA
Source organism: Ficus carica (assembly GCA_009761775.1). Lineage (NCBI taxonomy): Eukaryota > Viridiplantae > Streptophyta > Magnoliopsida > Rosales > Moraceae > Ficus > Ficus carica. The sequence continues at coordinate 8,629,895 of CM019750.1, forward strand.
ATTTATTTAAATAATATGTTATGACATCAATATTACTTGAATCCGGATGACATCCTAATCATGTTTTCCTTTTTGTACTAAGATATGTACGACATAAAAAAACTAATTATGTATTTATGTATCATTTTAATGTTTTTGTTATCCTAAAATGTTAGAAATATATTTTAATACCAATTTCTGTAACTTCCGTATTTTTTTCTGTTATTTCCACCGATATCGATCATATCTCAGAAATTTCTATAAAGTTATACTACCTATATATTTCTATCGATACTGATATTTTCATCATTGCTAATGATATGTATAATCAAATCTTTAATGTTTACAAAAGCCACATGTGTCCACTGATTCTCCTAAAGAATATAAAAGAAAAGTATTAGAAAACTCAATTATAATTCTAATTTTGAATACCAATTTATGTGATATGTAGATTACCAATTTATTTATTAGTAAGTATTTAAAATATTATCATATTGATTTATTTAAAAAATGATAACTCGCCATCATATGAGTTAGTATTTTGAAGTTGAAATTAGTGCTTTGTCTGATAGAATACATATTAGATATTAAAGAAAAATATATAGGAACGAGTCTGGAATTTCCATTATTCACACTAGATGGGTCCACTAGATGAGACCGCAGATAGGACATACCATTTTCTAAGTAATTGGGATTCAACAACTCGGACTTCATAAACTAAAAATAAACCGGGTCATTGTGTGCAATATGAATATATTTTTGACAAGGTCAAGAGCCGGCAGGTTTGTAATTTCTCAAAGCTAAAATCAAATGGGTTTGATTAGTTAATAATTTAATGTTTAATAAATTAGAGGCCAAAAGAAGTAGAAATCAATGAGCGATTTTATTAGGCGTGTTCTCCAACCAGGTTGTGGGATACAAAAGAAACAAATGGCCATTTCAATCAGTTTGATGCTTTTTATTTCTCTCTTCCAAACAGTTTCTTTGGCTGTCAACACTATAGGTCCATTCCAATCCATCACCGATGGAACGACCATGATTTCAAAAGGAGGAATGTTCGAGCTTGGTTTTTTCAGCCCCGGAAATTCTAAGAATCGTTACGTGGGAATTTGGTACAGGAACATCCCAGTTCGAACCGTTGTTTGGGTCGCAAACCGGTGCAACCCCATCAATGGTTCCTCCGGCTTGTTGACCATAAACGGAACGGGAAATCTTGTACTTTTGAATCATAGCAAGAGTGTTGTTTGGTCCACGAGCTCATCAAAACAACCCAAGAAACCGATAGTACAGCTTTTAGATTCGGGGAATCTTGTACCAAGGGACGAGGAAGTTGAAAACATAGAGACTAATTATTTATGGCAAAGCTTTGATCATCCCTCTGATACAATTTTACCAGGGATGAAACTTGGGTGGGACTCGAGGACAGGGCTTAATCGGCAATTCTTAGCATGGCGGAATTGGGACGACCCTTGTCCGGGAGATTTGAGTTTTGTCTTGAATGTTGACCATCATAATTACCCTGAAGCTTATTTGTGGAAGGGCATGACACCACTACTACCGCTTTGGACCGTGGAACGGCGTTGGTGTCAGTGGTTCGCCCGATATAAGGCCTAATCCAGTTGTGGATTTCCACTTAGTTTATAATGATAACGAGCAATATTACAGGTTCTACCTCAAGAACAACTCAGTAATCTCAAGGATGGTGTTTAATCAAACAAATAGCATAGGTCAACACTTAACATGGATGGAAGGAGACCAGAGTTGGAGTGTGTATGCTTCAGTTCCGAAGGACAGTTGTGGTGTATATGGTCGCTGCGGAGTCAATGGGAATTGTGTCATAAGTGAGACTACAATATGCCAATGTTTGAAAGGATTTAAGCCGAAGTCCCAAGCAAAATGGGATTTAAGGGAGTGGTCTAAGGATGTGTCCGCAAAAATCCGCTGAATTGCAAGGATGGAGATAAAGACAAGGAAATACTTAGTGCTGAAGATGATTTTGTGAAAGTTGATGACATAAAAATGCCAGATATCAGAAATACTTGGGTTAACGAAACTATGAATCTAGAGGAATGCAGGGTCAAATGCTTGAATGACTGTTCTTGCGTGGCTTATTCTAATTGGGATATTCAAGAAGAAGGAAAGGGTTGTCGTATCTGGCATCGTGATCTTATGGATATTAGACAAATGTCAGAAAGCGGGCAAAAGTTTTATGTTCGAATACCCGCTTTAGAGCTAGGTACGTGCTTTCTCTTTTCAAACTTAAATACTTTACCACGGCTTCTCATATCATTTCACTGCAATTGACATTTTTCATTTTCCTTTTTGGTCCCTAAATAACTAAGAAATCGCAAACGATGCTCCAGAGTTGGGAGCAAGAATATTTATACCACTTCTGATATCACTTTTTGGGACGCTTTTAGTTTGCTATTACTTTTGCAGGAAGACATCGAAAGGTATTATTGCTGGTACTCTTGCTTTGATCATCTGTCATTTTTTTTTTTTTACTTTTTCCGAGATATACATGCTTCCTAGTTTTAAACCATTTTATGAGGTTTTAGAACGATTTCGTGAATACTGGTTCTCGTAGTTTTAAAGGTGGTAGTTCAGATGATTTTGATAGTCATCTAAAATTATATGTACATCTCAAACGATTCGCACGTATTACAGTTCTACTAAAAACCTTAGGTAAAACCACGTGATACTTGGATCAGAAGTTTAACATCCAAATTATATGCTCCTAAATAACTACTTAAATTGAAAAAAAAAAAAAAAATTTCCCCGTGTTTGTAGTAGCTTTAACATCTGATAATTTTTCAGAGAAAATAAGGAGAAATAGTAAAGCTACTCATAGAAACAGAGCAAAAGTTGAAGAGTCTGACCCGCCTGTGTTCAGCCTAGCTACAATAAGCACTGCTACAGATAATTTTTCATTAAAAAATAAGCTCGGAGAAGGTGGTTTCGGACCTGTATACAGGGTAAGCTTTTCATATGCTAGCTAGATAAAGACCAAAAGAGAACATTAAAATTTAGGGAAACGAATTGTGTTTTAGTTTTTGTCCTTTTTTTTTTTTTTTTGGTGTGAAATAACAGGGTACGTTGCTTGACGGACAAGAGATTGCTGTCAAGAGGCTCTTATTGAGTTCTCATCAAGGAATAAATGAGTTAGAAAATGAAGTAATACTAATCAACAAGCTTCAGCACCGGAATCTTGTAAAACTTCTCGGTTGCTGCATTCACAAAGAAGAGAAGTTGCTAATTTATGAATATATGCCAAACAAAAGTTTGGACTCTTTTCTTTTTGGTAAGACGGTTCAATTTACTCTGTCTTTTCTATATTTCTGTAACTACATTATTAACTTGAAGAATATGCTTTTCTAGATCCAACACAAAGTAAACTAGAATGGCCTAAGCGTTTTCAAATTATATGCGGTATTGCTCGGGGGCTCCTATATCTCCACCAGGATTCCAGATTGAGGATAGTGCATCGAGATCTCAAAGCTAGCAATATTCTTCTTGATAATGAGATGAATCCCAAAATTTCAGATTTTGGTATGGCTAAAACTTTTGGAGGAGATCAAACGGGAGGAAAGACAAAAAGAGTAATAGGAACTTAGTGAGTATACTTTGGATTTCTTTAAAAGGAAAGAGTTCTAGTTCTATTCTATTCTATACATTTTCGTTCATATTTATTTTCGATATTATGCATGTAGTGGCTATATGGCACCAGAATATGCTTTCAATGGTGTTTTCTCAACAAAATCAGACGTTTTTAGCTTTGGTATAATAATTTTGGAGATTGTAAGTGGGAAGAGAAGTACAGGCTTTTATCATGAGAATGTTGTGGGGCGTACCCTTATTGGACATGTAAGTCTAAAAATGTTGCATTGCTTTTTCATTTTTCATATTGGTATAATGTCAAAATAATGAATGACACGTTGTTTCTTGATATTTCTAGGTATGGGCATTGCTAAAAGAAGGAAGGCCATTTGATCTGATTGATGTACACTTGAAGGATTCATCCAACAATCTACAGGAACTGTTGCGTTGCATAAATGTTGGTCTCTTATGTGTGCAACATTATCCTATGGATCGACCAGACATGTCATCTGTCGTCCTCATGTTAAGTGATGAACGCGAGCTATCTCAACCAAAACCACCAGGATATTTCTTGGAAAACGATTCACAAGAAAGAAATCAAGCCTCCAATAAGCCACAGTCATTTTCGAAAAATACTATGACGATAACCACGTTCATGGGTCGATGACTCGATAACCCTTGTTGGTTAATCATAATGTATATACTATGCAAATGTACAATATGAGTATGAAATCTTTTCTCTAAGAACTTCTGGTTGCATATACAACTACTCGTGACACATATTATGGTTTTTTTTTTTTTTTAATTTCACCATGTTCTTTTTTGAAGAGAATGGTATTTACTACATAGACCGAATGAAGTTTTTTTTTTTTTGGACATACTGAAACAATTCACAATATTGAATAAGCAGTTGTGCTACGTGCCTTACCTGTGTAAGAAACAACAAGAACCTAAGAAAATAATAATAATAATAGAGTATCAAAGGGAAAAACCTCAAAATCCCCTGTTCCCCCTCCCCCCCCCCCCCCCCCCCCCCCCCCCCCCCCAACCGGCCCTTTTTTTTATATATATATAGAAATATAAGAAATATCTCTATGTTTCTAAAACTAGACAAAATACCCTTTTAACTAATAGAAAATTAAATAATAAGAAAATAATAATAGTGATAAGAGAAGAAGAAAATAACACAAGAATATTTAATTTGCATATGTTTTCACGGATTAAGAACAATGAATTCATTAATAAGGAGTGTTATGAATGGATTCTCATATAAATACAAATTACAATATATACAATCAGTTAAGTTTTCTAATACTTATTACAAATCTACTAAGATCAAGACTTATTCTAAATTATAATAAATAGAAATAAATCTAATATTCCTAATAAAGATAATTATATACAAAAAGAAACAAATTAAACAAGTTTCCTTATGTTTATACTAACTTTCCTAATATTAACTGATAAAAAATAAACAACATAAATTTAAAACTAAAAGAAACAAAGAAATTCAAGAAATTTAAGAAGGATATCTTTCTGACAATTATATATCTAAACTCTACTATTGCAAGAATCAATCAAGTTAAACAAGCTTTTTCCTCATTTTAGTAGTTTGGTATCCCGGCCAATTTAAGGTTATATGGAAATTGCTAAAACAATTTGGATATTTTAGGAATTGGCATTTTACACTATCGATAGGAACATTATTTTAACCATTGTATTAGATTTTTAACGATCTAATCTATGAGTATCTAATCGAAAAACTATATTACCCCATTTAAGAAAAACTACGAACTCCTGATTTTCCTGGAAAAAAAAATATTTTACCCCACTTGTTTAAGAAAACTTACAAACTCCTGATTCTCCAGGGAAAAAAAACAACCTACATACTCCAAAGCTCATTAAATGTACGTTGCCATTTTTATAAGCTAATGTTAAAGGGGACACTCACTTTTCCCCATCAATGGAGTAAGATCCAAAAGCTGTGTTTGTTTGGAGCAATATAAAACTTGAAAAAATAAAAACTGAAGCATCTGAACTCTTAATAACAGTTGTTCATCTGTCCTCCATTCTTAATTTGACCTTCATCTCACCAAGTAAAACAAGGCACGTTAACACAAGTTAAAATTTAAAAAAAAATATTATTTCCAGTAGTATTCATAAATTCTTTTCTATTATTTATTTTTTTCGAACTTCTGATTTTTTTGCTGGTTATTTCAAATTTGTGATCATTCCACCGTAACACAACTCAAGACTCATCCCCCTCTCCTAACTTTTGAAGCTTCTCCATCAGATTCTCTTTATTCTTTACTGTCAAATATTGCTAGAAAGGGCAGGATTCAAACTCTTTTTTTCTCCTAAAGGCTAGGTGTATTTTTTTTTTTTTTTTAACTCACACGTTTGCAGTCATAGCAGGCACCAAAATATTCTTACCCAACCTGTCATACACTTCTTTGTTTTCCTCTCTTTCTCAAACTTTTAATTGGGTGAGTCTGTGGTAGAGACAATTATAGGGTCTCAACCGGTAAAGCCATTTTTTAGGCCGTTGAGATTTAATCGAACGGTTCAAATATTGATGGTGTACCATATTATCATACACCTTACCTCACATAATCCTTCCCACCCAAAGTCTTCTCCGTCGCCGGCGATCTTCCCGTCGTTGGCGACCTACCCCGGACGCCGGCGACCCACCTCCGGCCCCCCGGCGGCCCCTGGCTGCCGGTGATTCTTTCTCTGTTCCCCTTTCTTTCTCTACTCTTCTCTCTCTTCCCCTCTCTCTTCCCCTTTCTCTCTCTTCTCCTCTCTCCCGCGGTGACCCACCTCCGGCCCCAGCCCCAGCCCCGGCCGCCGGCGAACCCCCCTCTCTCTCTTCCCCTTTCTTTCTCTTATCCTCTCTCCCGCCGCCCCCCACCCCCAGGCCCCTGCCTTCCCCCGCCTAGACCCGGCACCCTCTAGGCCCGCCGGTCCCCCCTCTCTCTTCTCTTCTCTCTCTCTCCCCCTCTCTCTCTTCTCCTCTCTCTCTCTTCCCCCAAACCCCCACCCCCGGCAGCCGCCCACCCCCCCCCCCCCCCGACGGGAACCCCCACCCCCTCTCTCTCTTCCCCTTTCTCTCTCTTCTCCTCTCTCTCTCTTCCCGGCCTACGGACTCCCCCCCCCCCCCCACCCCCCACCCCCCACATCCTCGACGCGAGAAGAGATAGAGAGGGGGGATGGGGGTCCCGTCGGGGGGGGGGGGGGGTATGGGGGAAGAGTGAGAGAGGAGAAGAGAGGGGGGGAGAGAAAGAGAAGAGAAGAGAGATGGGGGGCCGGCCGGGGGGGTGGGGGGCCTGGGGGGGTATGCCGGCAGGGGGCCGGCGAGCCTGGGGGGTGCCGGGTCCAGGTGAAGGAGGGCAGGGGGCTGGGTGGGGGGTGGCCGGGGGTGAGTCGCCGGCGTCGGGGTGGTCGTCGGCTGCGGGAAAGTCACCGGCGACGGAGAAGACTTGGGGTGAGAAAGTTTATATTAGGTAAGGTGTATGATAAATATAGTACACTCCTGACATTTTAACCGTTAGATTAAATCTCAACGATTTAAAAAGAGACTCTACCGATAGAGTTATTTGGGAGAGACTGGGAGAGACTCTATCACAGTCTCTCCCCTTTTAATTATATGGTTTTACGTCTTTTTTTTTTTTTTTTTTTTTTTTTTTTTTGCCCTTTCTCGCTAGTTTAGTTCTTATCAGACATGGGTATTACTTACTGTTATGGAGAGTTATGACTTGTGAGGTGGAAGAGAAAAAGTAGCTATTTGGAATGATGATGATGATGGAAGGAAAAAATGTAATAAATTAATGGAAGTGACAACTGGCAGTGACAAGTAAGGTTGGTTTATGAGGTGAGGGAGAGGGTTTGAGAGGTTTGGTGCTTCTAACTTTATTATTTGAAAACTAAGCCCGTTTAATTCTCATCCTTCGATCAAAATCTAGTGGATCTCATTTTTTTTAACCTCATCGGTGGAAAGAAGTCCCCTAAAGTAAGTCCCCTAAAGTTTTTATTTCATGTAGTAAGTTGGTTATAATTTGACATTAAACGAGCCTTATCCAGCCTCGAGAAGTGTAATGCCCATATCGTTTGTTGATGGTGACTCCGGCTTCGTAGAGGAAACATCTCCTTTCATTGAATCAATTTCTCTGAAATAGCTAGGCGATTTCAGCTGAGGCAGCTCACTCTCACTTCCCAGTATAAAAATACAGAGGACATGTTTGGTCTATCCATGGGACTTTGTTGCACGCACAAGCGACCTGTGACAGTCATCAGTCTCTACAAATAAAGGGTAAGTTATTCAGTCCCATATCGTTTGGAGACGTATATATGTGATAGTTCATAAGTAAAGAGATCACCTCTTAATCGTATGAGGCCTTTTGGGGTGAGTCCAAGAGCAAAACCGTGAGGGCACGAGACCCAAAGTGGATAATATCATACCAAAGGGAGGCACAAGTCGTTACAAATGGTATCAGAGCCTATATCCAACTGAAAGTGTGGCCAATGAGGACGTTGGGTCCCAAAAAGATGGGTAATTATGACAGTCATCAGTCCCTATAAGGAATGAGTAAGATGTGTAGTCTCATATCGCTTAGAAATAAATAAATATATATATATATATAATGGCTTATAAGTAAATAGATCACCTATTAATAGAATGAGGCCTTTTGGGGTGAGCCCAAGAGCAAAACCGTGTGGGCACGAGGCCCAAAGCGGATAATATCATGCCTAAGGGAGGCATGGGTCATTACAAATGGTATTAGAGCCTATACCTGACCGGAAGTGTGACCAACGAGGATGTTGGGCTCCAAAACGAGAGGTGATTGTGACAGTCATCAGTTTCTACAAGGAAATGGTAAGTTGTGCAGTCTCACATCGTTTGGGGATGGATATATTTAATGGTTCATAAGTAACAGACCACCTCCTAATGATATGATGCCTTTTAGGGTGAGCCCAAGAGTAAAACCATAAGGGCATGAAATCTAAAGCGGACCATATCATATCAAAGGGAGGCACGGATCGTACCAAAATAAATACAATGCAACACTTGTTTTAGATTGTCGTTTGACTACCTTACTTTCTTATCAAGCAATTCAAATGAACTACCTTGTTTATGCAATGTCCGTGCCTGGAAAATGTCAAAATCAAAGTATCATTATCGATACATTGGATTAGTACATGGTCATGACAATAGCTAATGAAGGTTTTTTACAACTTACATGTCCAATAAGGATAAGATCCTGATTTTCGTGGTGAAAGCCTGTGCCTTTCTTTCCACTTACAATCTCGAACAACAATATATCAAAACTAAACACATAGGATTTTATTAAGACCAAACCATCGAACACATATTCCGGTGCCATATAGTCACTACAGAGCATCAATTTAGATAGAGAGAAAAAAGAACATATTTTTGTTGTAATATAGTTTTATTACTATTTTGAAAAAAAAAAAAAAAAAGGCTCAAAAGAATGACACTCACTACTCACTAGGTTATGATTATTCTGTTTGTCTGTTCTTATATTTGATCTCCTGAAAAGGTTCTAGCCAAAAAAGTTGTAGTGTAAAACTTCAAAAACTATTCTACTTGCCAACATCCCTTAAATGGGTTAGTAAGGTGCTTGTCCTCCGAGCTGAATATTGCTTGGGCTCGAGTCATCACTACGACTTTGGCCAGAGTATTTGGGGAATCCACTTGGTGAGGGATCCATATATCACACAAGAGGGCATCTTCGTCCTCGAAGTTATATAGGCATAACAACCTCTACCCTTATAACTCATTTTCTTTCGGCGCACACAAAAAAAAAAAATATATATATATATATATATATACTTCTATACTATAGTACAGATAAAAGATAATATATATTTTCTGTATATGACGTCAAGCATAGTGCCAAGTAAGAGTCAGCAGATATATTGCATAGAAGCAGCCTCTCCTGACTAGTTAAATGCTTAGAGGTTGATTTGTCAATTGACTCTAAGAAGCTACAAATGCAAAGCCAAAAGAACCTCAAAATTAATCAAGATTACGCAAGCTGTGAAAGCTAAACCACATTCAGAATTAAATTATGCGGGTAATTAATAGTGCTACGAAAGCTGTAATGCCCAATTTTTCGAGGTTTTAGCTTTACCTATTAAGAATTAGATTATGAGTTTAATTTTATTTATTTTTATTTAAGAGTTTACTGAGCAAGAAGGTCCGAGATACCATGACTAGTTTAATAAGCTATTAATCTCTTGATTGATTTTTATAATATTTAGTAAATTGTGTAAATTTATTTCCACTGTGTTTAGTTTTGTTAATTTGAGTCAAGTTTATGAGAAGTAGCGCCTTTTAGACTAATTATATGAGTTATTTGATAATTGACCTGCTAGCTTAGGGGGCGTTATAGAAATGGTATCAGAGCAATGCGTTTCTGGCGACATAGAATGTCATGGGATCAAGAACTCCATCAGCTTCAATGCTAAGTAGATTTGATTGACTTACTATTTAATTAGAGTTATTAGAACAATTAAAGTTCAAGGACGAAATTTTCTAAGGAGGGAGGAATTATAGTACCCAATTTTTCGAGGTTCTAGCTTTACCTATTAACAATTAAATTATGAGTTTAATTTTTTTTTTTTTTTGAATTAAGAGTTGACTGAGAAAGAAAGTCCGAGATCCTAAGACTAGTTTAATAGGCTATTAATCTCTTGATTGATTTTTGTAATATTTAGTAAATTGTGTAAATTTTTTCCCGCTGTGTTTAGTTTTGTTAATTTGAGTCAAGCTTACAAGAAGTAGTGCCTTGTAGACTAGTTATTTGAGTTATTTGATAATTAACCTACCAGCTTAGGGGGCGTTACAGTTTGAGTTTGGTCTCTTCAGTCCCGGAAATTCCAAGAATCATTATGTGGGGATTAGGTACAAGAACAACTCGGTTCAAACTATTGTATGGGTCGCAAATTGGTGTAACTGGGTCAATGATTCGTTTGGTTAGGGGCTTTGTATAGGACGAGTTAACGTTTTGGATGCCAACGTAGTTGTGATATTTAATCTTGCTCTGATATCATTTGTCCCTACACTTTAGTACTTAAAAAAAGATATATTTTAATATTTTACTAACAAAACATTGGCTAGCTTACTCATCTTGATATGCTCTGCTAATGTTTGCCTGCTAAATGTCAGTCTCTTTATCGACTCTATGGTTGCTCGGGCTCTTTGGTTCGGTTGTCGATGATGGGTTTAATGGGATTCTGTTTCTTGTGCAGAGGCGCTTGATTTCATTAGGATCATCATAGGTCCTCCTATTGTGACTAATTTTCCAATGGCCAAAGAAGATTTCGTAATCAAACTTTGAGACATTGAAGAGATTTTGAGAAATTATGGCATAGCCTTTTCATTGATGTAATCAAATATATATATACACAGATTACAAAACAAACATTCCTAAAAACAAACTTTCCTAATTAGAAAATTCAACTTTCCTGATCTAGAGACATTCCTAAAATCAATGATTTTATAATTAAATGAAATCAAAAAATCTAAACTTGGAAACAAGCTAATTACAGAAAATACAAGATTACAATTATGTATATTCTCCAATATGCCCCGCAAGATGGAGCTCCGGGAGGACAGTCCAATGTTAGTCCTAAGATTGATGAATTGTTCGCAAGGAAGAGGCTTGGTATGCTCCTCTACTAACTGGTCCTCGGACGAAACATGAGCAGCATGAAGAGCACTGCTCTGAACTTGATCTTGGATGAAGTGATAATGTAAAGCAACATGTTTCATGCGAGAGTGAAAAATAGGATTAGAGTGTAGATTCATTGCACCAACATTGTCACAGTAGATTACTGGTACTGGAGGAATAGGAACACTAAGTTCAGTGAGTAGCGAGCAAATCCAACTTAATTCGGCAGTAGTAGCAGCAACGAAATGATATTCAGCTACGGTAGAGGAACGAGCTACAGTTTGTTGCTTCTTTGAGCTCCAGGAGATTGGATTGCACCCAAGATAGACAATATAGGCACTGGTTAAAGTATAGTCATTCTTGTTGCCAGCCCAATTAGCATCAGAGAAAGCATGGAAGGCCAATGAAGACTGGGGTTGAAGAACAAGACCTTGATCATAGGTTCCACACATATAGTGTTGTAAATGTTTCACAACATTCCAATGATCGGTTGTTAGATGGTGCATATACCGTGAAAGTTTGTTGACCACAAAGGAGATGTCAGGACGAGTGGGAGAGAGATACTGAAGACTCCCAACAATCGCCCAGAACTCAATCGGGTCAGACAAGGCCATGCCAGATTGAAGCGCAAGAGTTGGTGTAGAGGCTTGTGGCTTGAGGACCTGTTTGGCTTCCATCATATGTGTGCAAGTTAAAAGATCATTGATGTAGTGCCGTTGGGACAAAAGTAAACCAGGAGGGTATGAAATAACTTTAACACCCAAAATGAAAGAAAGAAGGCCAAGGTCTTTTAGGTCGAAGCGTTTGGCAAGAACGACGATCAACTCTTGCATGGCCCGATTATTGTTGCTTGTAATAATGATGTCATCAACATAAACAAGTAAATAAATCATAGTGCCACCTATGTTGAGGACAAAGAGGGAGGTAAAGCCCAAGGTAACATGAAACTAATGCAGTTCACGATACCCAGCATGTGGAGCTTGCTAAAACCGTAAATAGCCTTGCATAGTTTGCACACATGAGTGAGGCAATCTCTATCAATGAAGCCAAGTGGTTGTGCTACAAACACATCCTCCGATAAATGGCCTTGAAGGAAGGCATTGTTGACATCCAGTTGGTGTAATGACCAACCACGACTAACGGCAAGACAAAGAACCGTGCGAACGGTTGTTGGCTTGACCACTGGACTGAATGTATCATGGTAGTCAACTCGTGGAAGTTGATGAAACCCTTTGGCAACCAAACGAGCTTTGTACATGTCAACAGAACCATCAAGAAGTCATTTAGTTTGGAAAATCCACTTACACCTAACCAGATTTTGCACTAGATCCAAAGGAACAAGTTCCCATGTACCATTATGAACAAGAGCATCCTACTCCTCCGATATAGCTTGATGCAATTTGAGATCTTTGAGGGCTTGGGACATGGTGGTGGGTTCAAAGGAGTCAAAGGGTTGAAGTTAAGCATTGAGGTTGAGTTTTTGGATGGGTTTGTAGATGTTGTGCTTTGAACGAGTTATTATCACACGTTGTCTTGGGGTGACCGATTGACCGGGTGTTAGGGTCCGGTCAACCGAAGGGCGAAGATTTTTAGATGTTGGCTTGAGTGTTTCCTCCGGTCGATCGAATGATGGTATCCGGTCAACCGATGATCGAAGTGCTTTGGAATTGGTTTGGGAGGAAGGCAGTTGATCGGTTGGGATTGTCGGGTTGACCGAAGAGCGGAGTGTTTCGTAAATTGGTATAGGAGGAGGCTGGTTGACCGGTTGTGGCAGATCTACATCCAAGGAAAATGTTGCAGGGGTTGGCATAGAAGGTGATCCAGTTGACTGTGTCTATAATTACACAGTAGGAAAGAAAAGTGCTTGTGGGAGCCATTCAGAGACATTGACAGAGTAGGAGTAATTCACTCGATTCAGAAGAAAGGAAAATGGAAAAATAGATTCAACAAATTTGACATAACAAGACACATAAATATTATTGGTGGACGGATCAAGACATAGATAAGCACTTTGGATGATAGAATAACCTAGAAAGACACATGGTAGGGAATGTGGAGCTAATTTGTGTTTGGAGTATGGACAAATCCATGTATAACACAGACAACCTGAGACAAGAAGTTTGGAATAGTTTGGGAGAGAACTAAAGAGATATTCGTATGGATATGAGAGTTGGAGTGTGGGAGTAAGCATGCGATTAATGAGGTACATAGCGGTGGAAAGGCATAGGTCCAATAGGTGAGAGGTAGGGACGCATGAGAAAGAAGTGAAAAACCAGTTTCGACAACATGACGACGACGACGTTTCAAACCCATTGTGCTCAAGTGTATGAGGTGGAGTAGGAAGGTGGGAGATGCCATTGGTGGCAAGATAAGTGTCTAATGCTTGGTCTTCCCCCTATTGTTTGTATATAGGGTACTGATTTTACGTTTAAAGAATTTTTCAACTAGTGTGCTAAAATGACTAAAATATTAGCCACATCTGACTTCTTTTAGAGAGGATAAAGCCATATGTATTTGGTGAGGTGATCAACAAAGATGACATAATATTTAAATCCATCAACTATAGTAATTGGAGACGTCCACACCTCAGAAAACAAGATTTCAAGAGGACAAGAAGAAACAATAGAGGAAGTAGAGAACGACAACTTGTGACTTTTATTGCATTGGCAAGCATTACAATTTGAAGTCAATGACTGAGAACTCGATAAAATAAAATTAAAACAAGAAATGTTATGCCTAAGAATTGGCAAAGATGGATGACCTAATCTATTATGCCACTCGAATAAAGTAGTCTTGACACAAGAAAAGGCAATTAAAGGAGATGACTTAGATGACTTGGAAGACACCAGCCACTTGTACACACCATCCCTTGTCTGCCCCTGTAAAAAGATGGCCCCTGTCTGAAGATCCTTCACATAAAAAGAAGATGGTAAGCATTCAACGGAGACATGGTTAGACAAACAAAATTGGGATATGGAAATCAAGTTCTTTTTCATGGTAGGAACACAAAGAACATTATTCAATGAAAAGGAATGAGAGGTTATGGAAAGAGAAGTGGAATCGATGTGGCTATTGGGTAGACCCTTGCCATCTCCAATCACAATGTCATCGGAGCCGTCATAAGGAGTGTGAAGAGAGAAATTGCTAAAGTCAGTGGTGACAGGGTGCAATGCTCCACTATCTAGGAGCCAACCTGAAGTGTCAGTGGTGTCTGTGGCAATAGCAAAATGGGCACGTGGTTGCCAGGGTACGGGTACTCAGGTAGGCAATCATTGGTTTGAAGTAGTGGTAGCCATCAAACGAAAAGTAGGGCATCGCTTGGTGGTGTGGCCTTGGACATTGCAAGCCTGACAATAACCAAGATAGGGCTTCGGTGGTGGACGATCGCTTCGTGGTGTAGAGGATTGCATCCAACATTGCGGAACACGGGGGATGATGTGCCAGAAGGGTGAGAAGGAGACCATGATTGATTGCAAGGGCCTTGATTGAACCAAAGCATTGTTGGGTTTGCAGTTGCAGGCATAGGAATGGAAGATGGTTGAAACACTTGCAGTGAGAGTTATTTATTGATGAGTTGCTCATACAGCTCATTGAAAGAAATAAGCATCTCATGATTGTTGATGGCATCGACTATTGCCTTGTTATCATCGTCAATGTAATAACCAACCTGTTTGTAAACTTATGATTTCTTTCGTTAAGAATCAAAGTCTGTTTATGTTATATGTATGATATGTTTTCTAAGAAAAGTTGTTGAATCTTTTGCTAAGAAATTCGATAATCTATTTACGCTGGTTTACTACCTTTGTTAAAAAGGGGTAAATTTATGATTTATGACTCTATGTTGATATTTTATAGCTTAAGAAAGTCCTATATGCAGTTTAGATAAATTTTGGACAATGGTCCAGTACGATTATACTGTTATCAGTTGAAAAACAGTATATGAATATCTATGTTAGTATGAAAATAGACTGTATTTAGAAGTTAAGCCAAACAAGGCCTTTTAGGATGACACCTCAGATGACAAGTGTCATTTCCATGGTTGGTCACCTCACAGGGACCAAAATGTAAATATTTTATGTTTAGGGGTCAATTTACAAATTTAAGAAAAGTTCATGATTTTGAAGTTTTAGGAACTAAGAAGCCTCTTAGGGAATGATTAAGTAAGATTTGGGATGTTTAGAAGCTTAATCTTAGCCGGCCACTCTAGAGGGATTAAAGTGCAAATATTTTTGCCTTTAGGGGCCAAAGTGTAATTTTGAGAAAATTGTGGACTTATAAGCAAATATGTAAAAGTTTGGGAATGATGGAATTTTTAAGTTAAGTTTTCTAGTTCAACTATGTTAATGATCAATTTCAAGTTTAGTTAGCCTAATTAATAATCAAGAGAAAAAGTTTGGATTGAAAAAATTTCCATTTGAACCAATCATGTTCTTCCATGTGGACACTTTAGGAACCGGCCACATCATGGTCTTATGAACAAGGAATCTTGTTTTTAAGGAGCATTATGCAAATTAGAAGAATTTAAGTGTCATTAAAAATTTACAAATCATGCCCTAAGTGTAGTGACTAAGCACTTTGATTTGCTTGGTTGATTTTGTGTTATGGTTCAACTAACAAAGATTGTCCCATTTGGCACAATATGGCCGGCCACCATGACGGAGAGACACCTCATGCTCCTAGCTTGGATGAGCCACCCTCCTAGCCTTGTTCCTTTGGCAAGCCAAGGCTAGCACACCTCATCACCTAAGGCCGGCCACCACAAGGAAGCAACACATCATGGATTAGCCTTGGTGAGTAACATCCCTAGTCTTGCTCACATGGCAAGCTTATGCATTGCCAAAGCCACCACCATGACTGGCCACATGAGGGAGAGGACACATCATAGACTAGCCTTGATGAACCAACCATCTAGACTCCCTAGCCTAGCTCCCTTGGCAAGCCAAGGCTTGCACACCTCACCCCGGCCATCACAAGGAGAAGCCACCTCATGGTTCCTAGCTTTGGTGAGTAAGATCTATAGCTTGGCTTACTTGGCAAATTGGGACAAGGAGGGCCGGCCACCACACAAGGATCATGAGCAAATATTTTGCTCTTAGGGACCAATAGGTAAATGATGAAAGTTAGATCTCCTTAGCACTTGACATCTCATGGTCCCTAGGCTTGCTTGGTAGGCATACTAGCCTTGCTTGTTGGTTAGCAAGGGCAAGCTCAAGACTCCACCTAAGGCCGGCCAACTTAGGAAAAGGACACCTCATGGTTTCTAGCTTTGGTGAGCAAGATCTATAGCTTGGCTTACTTGGCAAAATGGGACAAGCTTGGCCGGCCACCTCTCAAGAAGTCAAGAACAAGTTTGATTTTTCTAAGGACTATTGTGCAATTTTAGGAAGTAGAATGTTTCCCTATAAATAGGTAAGGGTTGTTCCACTTCATTTTGTTAGCAAACTCACACACAAGCAGCCCATATTCCCTAGTCTTCTGCCTTAGGAACCGAACCAAGAAAGGAGAGAAAAAAAAAAAAAAGAGAACAAGAGGGAGAAGGGTACTCGGTTTGGTGTAGGAATTGAGAAGTAAATTTTAAAACCCTAGTTTAAGAATTTCATCCAAGGAGCTTGAGGTAAATATTGTTATCCTCTAGTTCTTCATTTAAGTTCTAATTAAGATTTAAGAATATGTATGAGCATGAGTTCAATTCTTGAAAGACATATGCACTAGGATTTTAGTATACTCAATTAGGGTTCGAATTGAACGGTTTTTCTGGAAATGAGATTTTGAGGCCTTTAGAGGCCGAATTTAGAAAAAGTTAAAACTGTAAAGTTGTAGAGAAATGAAAATCCTAGGGGCAAACGTGAACAGTTTTTGAAGCTAAGGCCTCTAAGACCTTTGTTTTTGCAAAAACCCGAGACCAAATTATGATTAGTAATTTTGGTCGAAATATTTTCAAAGGAAGAAATAAATGGGTTAAAGACAGATTTGAGTTTTGAGTTAAAAATTAAAGTTGTAGGAAACTTCAAGGTCTACAACTTTCATGAAGAAAACTTTTTCAAATCTAAATTAAATCTGTAAGAAAAGGACCAAACATTATGAATTAGTTTAAAACCCAGTTTTCAGAATTCTAGGGTTTTATTAAAATTCAAAAAGGAGTTGAGTTTTAGGGTTTGTACTTTAAAGAGTTAGAATTGATATGATATCGTGATAGGATGATACTTATCCTATGATTTTCTTGAAAACAGGAAAGCGACCTGTTTAAGTGGAATATTTTAGTTCAAGGCGCAAGTAACGGTAAGTACGACTCCGCCTACAGCATAAACAAAATTGTTTGTTGTAGTTGAATGTCTTCAAGTTTATGATAATATAAGTATATAAATGATTATGGCTTGTATGATATCAAATTGATGATGATATGTATGTAAGGAATGTTTATGGTATGTAAGCATGTACGTTTCCAAGAAATGATGAATATTATGGCATGTATGCTCTCAAGTTTACATTAATGAGTACAGTATGAATATTTATAGCGTGTATCTTCATATGATGAATACTTTGATATGATAGCATCACGAAGCATGCTCACTAATGATAAGATATTGGGTAAGATATGAAATCCCAGTTTCAGTTAAGAAACTGGTTATGATTATGAAACAATATTTCAAGTATGAAATAAGATAAGAACAAGATTTAAGCATTATTATAAGCAGGATGCTATATGTCGTATCGACCCGCGTTAGGTCGGGTTTGGTTCATGGTTTGAGTTGGACAGGGCTGGCCGCCCCAACCACTCCATGGCAGCGCGCCACAGTACGTACATTTATGTTATGTTATGTAAGGGCCCAAAAAGTATGCTAACCTATGAAAATAGAAATGAAGTATAAATGGTTCATGCATTATGATATAATGAAATGTTTTGCGGATAAATAGTTACGCTTGCGGAGCGAAAGCTTATGATTTACGTTTATGCTGTAGGTAAGCAATCCTACGGTACTACATGATGCAAGGCAGTGGGGCATGGCAAGGCAAAACTGTGAAACTGTGGGACGGGGATCACTACGTTTCTTTTGGTTGAAATAATGTTATTTTAAATATGTTTTATTTGAATACGAGACATCAATACTATGATATGTGAATAAGAATATGTACATGTATGTATGTAAGTATTTGCTAAGTAGTTTCCAGTTCAAGATATATATACTGAGTATAAAAAAAAAAAAAAATTAGCTCAAGTTTTCATATGTAGTAAGTAAGTATGTATGATGACGGCCTACGATAGGTGGGTCGTTACAGTCAAGCCCATCAAGAATTGTCTCAACAAGGTCCTCTTGATCAAGAGGTTTGCCTAAGACCGCTAGTTCATCTGCACTTCTTTTAATGAATTGCATGTAGTCGGAGATGCTTCGAGAACCTTTGGTGGCGTTCTTCAATTGCGCCTTTATCTGCTTAATGTGTCCTCTAGTTGGTCTTGCAAAGGTGATGGAGAGAATATCTAGGATTCATGAGAGGTGGTGGCTTGAGTGATGAGGGGGATAATTAAGGCGGTTAGAGATCCAACAAGAGCATTGAAGATGAGTTTGTCTTGTCGTATCCATGTTTGGTATGCCAGATTGGGGGAGATGTTGCCATCTTTTGTAATGGTTGCCGGTGGACGTGGTGAGGACCCATCAACGAAACTTTCTAAATTGTAACCAACGAGTGTGGCATGGAATTCAAGTTTCCAAGAGAGGTAATTTGTAGTGGTTTGACGGTGTTTTGAGTTGAGATGTTTATGTCTGTAAGAAGTTTTATTGGGGTTCATGAGGATTTGGAACTGTGATTTCTGTGGTTTGGATTGTGTTTGAGGTGGACATGATGATTTGCTGTGGTAGTCCGGTGGACCGGTTGTAGTCATTCAGTTGACTGGTGATGACTAGAGATGCTGAAGAGAGAAGAGAGAAAGAAAGATGAAGAGGAAACCCAGGAGCTTAGTGCTCTGATACCATAAAGAGATTTTAACAAATTATGGCATAGCCTTTCCGTTGATGTAATCAAATATTTATACACAAATTACAAAACAAACTTTCCTAAAAACAAACTTTCCTAATTACAAAATTCAACTTTCCTGATATAGAGACTTTCCTAAAATCAATAATTTTACAAATCAAATGGAATCAAAAAATCTAAACTGGGAAACAAGTTAATTACAGAAAACACAAGATTACAATAATGTATATTCTCCAATATATAGGTCCACCTCCAATTGTGACTAATTTTCCAGTGGCCAAAGAAGACTTCGTAATTCATGTTGCTACTCTTAAATTAGCTGGTGTGGAAGGCTAGAAATGCGTTGCATTTTTTAGGTAAGCCAATTGATTTGTAGAGGTGCGTGTTGAGACATAATTCTTTATCTTAGAACCCAATTTCCATTCCGTAGCCTCCTATAAGTCGGCGGCTTTCACCGGTTAAAATTAATTTTGATGCTAAATCTTTCAAGGATAAAAGCATCGGTCATTCCTTTGTGCGTGGTTCAAAACTCTGATGGGAATCCTTTGTTGGCCGGTGGAGGAAATCATTGCTCCTGGGTGCTTTACATGCTACTTGTAACGACCCATGCCTACTTAGGTTGTTATATTATTACTTAAACTAAATATTTCCTTATAATTAATAAAAATATTTAAATTTGAGTAAAATATTATTATTATTTGTAATTTATCATAAAAACTTTTGTCATATACTTATTATATTTTTTAAGAAAATAATTAACTTCATAAAACTTTTATTATTTATATATATAACTAAAAAACTCAAAACATGATAATAATAATTTTTAAAAACAAATTTTGCAGAATTAAAATGCGTAGTGGTATCTCACACCGCCTTCGCTTGCTCAACATCTCCATCTGTATTTGCCTCCAAGCACTATGTTGCAGGTTGATTACCCACTACTACAAAATGTGGATTCCACGACGGCGTTTTCACGACCGTTTTTAAAAAAACCGTAGTGGAAAATACGTAAAAACACGGAGCGGAACAGAATTTTTGAAAACCGTCGTGGAAGCCGCCGCTTCCACGACGGTTTTTAATAACTGTCGTGGAAGCGGGCGCTTCCACAACGGTTTTTGAAAAACCATCGTGGTTGTCACGTCCCGACTTCCCACGCCGGGTCGTTGCCTTACTTACATACTTAACTTAAACTTGCGGAAAATTTGGGAGAAATTTTTTTTTTCTTTTAAACTTTATTTTAAAACTTTCAATTTAAACTTCATCCTCAAACTCATACTTACTGATAGGTACTTTCTCGAGTACCGAACTTTCAAACCCTCCTTGAAGGCCATCATAATCAAATTGTAGACCAAACCCGACTTAATGTGGATTGGTACCACAAGAGGCAACTTGCTTGCCATACATACATAAACTTTGTCATTCATACTTAAAACATCATGAAAATATGAAAACCCTTTTTCATTACAACACATTTTATAGAGTATATTTTTTTTTTTCAAAAGCCGTGGCAGTGTCCATCCCACATTTCACAGTCCGCAGCACCAGCCCTCCACAGTATTGCATCAGAGATTGCTGGCAGGTTGCTTACCTACAGCATAGATGTAAGACGTGAGCTTTCGCTCAGCAAGTACAACTGTTACATCCGCGACACAAAACATATCATTATGCATGAACCAATTATGATCTCTTATGAATCAATTATGGATTCATAACTTAATTTAGTTCTATTCCTTTACTTATCATGTGTGCTCGTACCGTGGTACATAGCCAAGGAATGGTTGAAGGCGGCAGTCCATTTTAACTCAAACCATGAAACACAAAGTTTAACATGGAGTAGTTTAGGTAGCCATCCAATCCAACTCAAACCATGAACCATACCATTTAAACCCGCCTTTGTGGCAAGTCGGCACGACACAACATCCTACTTGTCTTGTTCTTACCAGGTGGTTTAACTTTAGTGAACATGCTTCATGATGTCACAATATTACAACATATAACATAACATAACCTCATTCATAACATACAATAACATGCCATACATACCATAACATATTATACCATAATATTACACGCCATAACATATCATCACATACCATCACATTAGGCAAGTAACAACAAAGGGCCTATGCTGTAGGCGGAGTTGTACTTACTTGGTTAGCTGTGTCCTATTTCGTGCGACTCCAAGCTGAGGCACAAGAACAGGCTATCTCCTGTTATGTCAAAGGACATAGTATAAGGCTTCATAATTATAATTATAACCTTAAGATGCTGGTGACCTTACCAACACCCATTCATAGTCTTAGTTATATGTCCCCTCCTATACTCATGATAGCTTACTTGGTTACATAAGGTAACCTTGGGTATTAATCCCAATCATACATGAATAGGGTTAGGATATCATCCTAACCTTGGCCTATGCCTGATTATCTATCCATAATCTTTTGGGTTTTAGATCCAAACCCAATCTTAACACCTTGTTGGGTTACCTTGAGTAACCCTTGAGGTAGTCAATCTTAGTTCAATTATCCTAAGTTAACCTTGGGCTTTGAACCCCGTTCAGTAACTCGGGTATCCTTCCCGGTTATCGTCCATCATTGTCTTGTTACCGAAAGAAAGATAACTTAGAGTTCAAAAACTTGTTTTTCTCTTTGCTGTGGAAAAACTTGGTTCTCTTTGTTCATTTCTTATAAAAAACCCTTGAAAAATTGTAATTCTTTGAGAAAGGTTTGTAAAAATTATTAACTGTTGAAAACTGCCTTTGGAACAGTTCCTACAGTCAAAACATTGGTGTTGGTGTAAAAATACAGTTTTCCTGTATTGTTTTAGAAAATCATGTGCAGGAATTTCCGGTTTCCAGCACAGTTTTTAGAAATCCGTGTCAGTTTAAAAATCCATTCCGATTTTGAAAAATTTGTCTTCATGAAAGTTCTAGATCTTGAAAAATCCTAAAACTTTCATGTTTTGCGAAAATTCCAGTTCCACTTGTATCCTTGTCAGTTTTCATTTGAAACTGGCTAGTCGTGTAAACTAGGTCTGGGCAGACTAGGCTCGGATTTTTATAAAAACTAAGGCCTTCGGAGCCTTATTTTTTAAAACTGTCCGCGCTTCCCCCTAGGAAAATCCCTTCTGAACAACTTTCATGTTTTAACTTTTATCAAATTCGGCCTCTAAGGGCCTCAAATCTAGCTTTCCATAAAACTTGCCAGTTTTACCCGAACTGGCAGTTTTTGGTTTTAAATTCGTTTTACGTCCTAACACGTGCACACTACCTCAACCGGCAGCAGCCGAGAGCCTACAATCATCATGCAGCATTTTTTAACGTAAAACATACATTCATACATCATTCAAACATCTTTATGCAAGGCAAAACCCTTGGGTGTTCTTGCATCAAACTAGGGTTTGCAAAACATTTGATTTGCATCACCAATCATCAATCAAGCTTCTAATCTAGCTCAAACATAAACATGCATGACCTATAACTTCTTAGGCATGTTGGGGACATATATCAAACACCTTATGTGCATGCATGAAACCCTAAAAATCATGCAAGCATAATTACCAAACCATGCACCATAATCATAATTGAGACCTTAGCACCCTAATCAAGCACATAATCAAGCACAAAACTTATTGCATGGCATAAGAAAATGAGCTTATGCTCTTACATCCCAAACATGGAAATACACTTAAATTTCCCAAATTTAAGCTCAAATTAAAAAGGTTTAGGGCCAAGGGTTTACCTCTAGAGTTTGGATGTTGGTTCACAAGCTTGGATTCCAACTTTTTCCTCACTCCCCCTTGGCTGCCATTTCAGCCGATTCTCCTCCCCCAAATGGGTTCCAATTTTCGGCCATTCCTCATGAAAACAACCACATGAGTATCTAGTTTCAAGCTCAATATAAAAACTTAAGGGTTTTAGAGATTTACCTAAATCAATCCAAGAGGTTGGCTTGATTGATTCCAACTTTTCTCTCCCTTTTTCCTTGGCTCCACACAACCGGCCTCCCCTCCAATTGGGGTTCCAAAAATTTTGGCCAATTAAATTGAGCCTCACACACTCACACAAGGTCTGGCCATTACCAAAAATCTAGCCAACCAATTTTTTTTTTTCTTCCTAGGGTCGGTTTTAGAGAGAAAATGGGTATGGGAGAATTTTGCCATAGTTTGGCTGGTTTTTCCAATTTTTCCACCCAAAAATCCGCCCCCCTTCACCCCTATTTATAGCTGATTTTGAACTTTCAAAATTGTTAAAAAGTCCTTGAATTTGGATTTAATTACTTTTCCAAAATTGCACTTTAGTCCTTGAAGCAAAAATAGTTGCACTTTGACCCCTACAAGTGTTGGCCGGCCATTGCATGACTTGGTGCCCAAGTTTTGCTTACCTCACCATGATGACATCATCTTGATGACATCATGTGCTTACCTCATGCTTACATCATCATATTTTTCAAAATTACACTTTTTGCCCATAAAGACAAAATCTTTGCAAATTGATCCCTCTTAGGTGGCCGGCCCTTGTTCACTCCTTGGAGGCCAAGTTTCCTTGCTTACCTCATCATGATGACATCATCTTGATGACATCATTTGCTTACATCACTATTTTCTAAAAATTACACTTTTGCCCCAAAAGGTAAAATTTTTACATTTTTACCCTCCAAGTGGCCGGCCTTTGGGAGGTTCTAGAGCCATCAAATACTTTCCAATTTTCTTTAATCAAGAAATGATGTCATAATTCCAAAATAGGGTGACATCATCATAAGGCCTTGTTTGGCTTTTTCCTTAAAATGCAGTCTATTTTCTTGCTAACACAGATATTTCCAATACTGTGTTTACTAATACACAGTATAATTCAGTACTGTTATACTTGACTGCAGTCCAAAATTTATCTGCGTAAAAATGGACTGTAAAAATTTTCTTCTTATTTCTGAAAGTCATTAGGACTTTGATATCCAACTTAGTGTGCTTGATTTTTCTAGGGTGGTCTCATAGCTTATTCTTGTTATTTTGTCCAAAAAGACAATTTTAGCAATATATTTCTCATACTGCTTATCCTATTACTGTACAGTCATACCTTTGACTGTTCTTGGTCAACCCTTTGACTTTTTGATCAACTTTGACTTTCTTGGTCAAACTTTGACCAACATGAAATCATGAAATTTCATCACGTCATTTTCCTTAAAATGCCTTATACTAGGCTAAGTAATCTATCGTTGAGTCTCGTAGCTAATTAACCGAGAACTCAAACTTATACCGATATTCTATTCCAAACATGATCTAGACTTAAGTTTTCCTCATTCAAAGGAAATCTAGAGTCATCAAAATTCGGGTTATTACAGTGGTAGGTACGAATGAGGGAATTTTTTCAAAAAAAAAAAATTCAAAAATTTAAAAAAAAAAAATCAAAAATTTTTTTTTTATCTACCACGACGGTTTTTGTCGTGTTTTTTGGAAAAAACCGTCGTGGTAGGTCAAAATTTTTTTTTAACTTTTCACCCTACCATGACGGTTTTTCCAAAACATCATCGTGGTAGGTATAAATGCGGGAATTTTAAAAATTTTTGAAATTGTTCAACTTTTTGGAGCGTATTTTAAAACCCAAAAAAATACCCTATTTCCCACCCCATTACATTACGAGCCTTTTTCACTCTCTAATACAAACTCTAACTCTAAACCCAAAGCCGCCCATATCCTCCTTCCATTTATCGCTCTCCGCTCCCTCTCTACATTCTCACCGCCATTCCTCTCTTTCTCTCTAACTCCGAGCCTTTTTCCCTCTCTCTCTAGTCGCCATTCCTCCCTCTCTCTCTAACTCCAAGCCTTTTTCCCTCTCCCTCTCGCCGCCATTCCTCCGTCCCCTACATTCTCTACCACTCCACCTGTACCCACGCTCGATAATCCGGTAAGTTGAAATGTATCTTGCTTGGGTAAGGCAAGGATTTGGGAATTTTCCGTCCAAAATGTTGATTTTGTTGATTGTGAAATTTCCGTCCAAAATGTCAAAAATTCACAATGTTCCTTCCAAAATGTTGATTTGGTTGATTGTTGATTTGGGAATTTTCCGTAGAAAATTGTCCAAAATTCGTCATTTCGGTGATTGTTGACAGTCGTTGTGATTTAGATTGCTTTAAAATTGATTGGGTAAGACACGGATTTGGGAATTTTCCAGAAAAAATGTTGATTTTGTGAGTTAAATTTTTCGGATTTACCACCCGTGGGAAATGAAATGAATTTGCAAATTTTTTTTTTTTGACAGACCTTACCACGACAGTTGAAAAACCGTCGTGGTAGGTCCGCCTATCACGACGGTTTTTTACGTAGAACCATTGTGGTATGTTCTTAAATGTCCACATTTAGGTCCTATTTTTGCCTATTTCACGACGGGTAAAAAACCATCGTGGAATCTAAAAAGATTCCATGACTCTGGATTCTATGACGGTTAGAAAACCGTCGTAGAAATGTTACCACGACGGTTAAAAACCGTCGTGATATCCACATTTTGTACTAGTGACCTACAATATAAATATAACTAATGAGCTTTTGCTCAATAAGTACAAACATAGTTCTCGCACTGAAATGAACATGAACTCTATATGAGGATGCATGATCCAATTATGGAATATAAGACGTGATCTAATTATATTCATTTACGGATGTCTTATTTTCCATTATAAACTTATTATCTTTATTATCTATGGCCCCTATGTACCGGGTGCCCGTACTCCACAGAAAATTATGGTTTGCAAGATCTTGAACAATTTTGAGAATTAATCTGGAACTTTAAACCAGAACATAACATAACTTGACATGATCCTCCCCTCATGGAAGGTTCGTATGACGCCTTAACTTGTCTTGAATTAGTCGTAGCCTTTAATTTAACTGATTTGAGTATGCCTAAATCATACTCTAAAAGTCTTATTCAAAGACTAGGTCTAAGACTTACGTTCCTTGATTCTGAACTTATTAGTCATGATGCAATGGCATGACATAATAATTCGTGACATAAATTTTAAAATCATGGCATAAATATAAAGCATGGTATTTACATAGCATACTAGTAAAAAGTGTGGCAAGTATGTAAATGTGATATACTTGTGAACTATAATATAAACATAAGTGTAGCATATACGCAATTGTGGCCTGTCCTGACATATCATGATAAATGGAAATCACGTAATTCATAACATACATGTTATCATTTTACAAACGTAGGCAAAGCATCCTAACATGGCATATGCCTAATATATAGTTTGAAAATAATAATATTTTCATACTATATGCGAGGTCTGTACTTACCTTGCTCACAACAAAAATACTTTCTCCTTAAACCACAGACTAAAATTCCCTTTCTGAAATATATACAAATCAAGAAATAAAATTTTATACTCTTTGGATAAGATTAAATCCTAAATTTCCCTTTTTAAAATGAATTTAGGATTTAATCTACATTAGCTATGGTCAGAAAATTGGTTCTAAAGTTTTAAATTCAATCTTATCTTATTAATTTATAATAAGTTTGTCTTTAAAAATACCCCACATAATATTAAAATAAACTTCCATCTAGGTTTTTTTTTTTTTTTTGGGCTAGGCCCTGGGCTGGTAGTGGCCAAGTTTGGGCCCCCAAATTTTCCCCTATTGTTTTTTTTGGGCTAGGCCCTGGGCTGTAGTGGCCAAGTTTGGCCCCCAAATTTCCCC
The DNA here is from genome assembly GCA_009761775.1 of Ficus carica. NCBI lineage: Eukaryota > Viridiplantae > Streptophyta > Magnoliopsida > Rosales > Moraceae > Ficus > Ficus carica. The sequence goes on from CM019750.1 coordinate 8,656,828, forward strand.
TATTTTGTATAAACTATGAAAATCGTATCTTTCAAACCGTCGAGAATTTGATAAAACTTTCTTCAGGGAAAATGTTCGTAAGTTTAATTTTGACCATAAATATTTCATTTTTTATAAAATCCAAAACTCGAAAGTTTTCAAGAATTTTCACCGAATTGCCAAAATTTCGCTTCTGAAAATTTTGAAATTCATACATATACACCATAGTTCATGTTGCATACTTTTTCTAATTGTCTTAATAGTTTCTATCAAATAGAAACTCATTTAAATTTCTAAAATTCTTAACGAACGGATTGAAGTTCAAAATCTTTGATTTAAGTTCGATTTCTAAAAATTCCTAACTACCCATGACATAAACATGTACATATTCATATGAACAATTATAATCATAAACTCTATTGTCAAACCACCAATTTAAAAAATTTTGACAACGTTTCTAATTAAATAGTAACCCAAAAAATTTTAAACTAAAAGAATAATAACTACACTTTTGGTTGGAAAACTACCTCGATGATTGGAGTTTCTGCCGAAGAACGGAACTAGAACTTCCTTGGGAACAACTTCTTGAAGGGGCTTGAAGGATTTCTTCACTCTTAAGAAGCTAGGATAGTGTTTGGGAGGTAGGAAAATGGGAAGGAAATTTTTTGAAAGCTAAAGAACATTTTCTTAAGAAACTTAAAAAATTTTAAGACTATCTAAGAAAATTTCAAGAGAGAGACAGTTTCTAGAGAGAAATATAGCTCTAGAGAGAGGAGAGAATGGATTTTTGAGGTGTGAGTAAAATGGGTGGACGGCGATGCCATTTATAGGCAAAGCTTAATGACACTTAGTGTAATTAAACAAGCTAAATCTCGATTAAACAAGATTTACATCACTTCCATAGCTCTAGATTTTTAATTACATCATAGGCTTTTTAGGTATGTGGAAGAAGAGATAAGATAAGAAGATTGGGATAAATCTTATCCATTGATCAAAGTACTAATTAATCCCGAGCATTTAGATCCAAAATTTCTTATTTTTCTAATTTAAGAGAATGGAAGATAATTCCTTGATATTATCTTCAACATATAATTTCTTACACTGTTATCTTGGCACAACAGTATTTTTCCATCATCTTCCACTGACACAATTCCGCCCTAAACTTTTTTAATTACTAGATTAGTACAATTTTTTAAGAAAACTTTAAATCTTTTTATTTTCATTTGCTCACATTTAAAATTTAGTATCTCAAATTAATCAAAATCAATCATGTTACTATTTAAATTCAAACTTTTTTGAATATTAAACTTTAAATTAAATTAAACTCTATTAGGAGTTTAGTTCATTTAGTAGGAAAAAAATAAATCAAAGATACAAATCGATAAACGATTACAAATTATTTTGATTCAAATTTTTTGTTTAAGTCACACCCCTTGAAAAAATTTTCTGGCTCTACGACTATTCTTAGTTATCTCTCGTTTGGGTTCTTGGTATTGTAATGTTGTTGCTGACAGAGTCAGGAGTTTCCCAAAATAACAATCTCACAAACTGAAATTAACAAAATGACCCCATTAGGCAGTTTCGGGGTCAGATCCAGAAAAACCAATTGACGATTTTTCATGGACAAGATAGGGATGATAAGGAATACCCCCTCCCAAACCCGTTCCAAAATACCTACAGACACACATCCACTGGATATGTTTATAGTTAATTTATGTGTGATTTTAGATATTATATACAATGCAGGATCATACTTTTTTTCTTTAAACTGAGGTTGGGGATTCAAACTCTATACTTTTGATAGAGTTAGTAGTTGTGAGATTACCGCAAAGCTATGCATGAACCACTACAAGAGCATATTTTACAGCGTGAAGAATTTTGAATTTTTTTTTTAAACTAAAACTTGTGAACAGGGGGTCAAAGTGCACGCCCTGTTACCCAATCAAACCAACACCGCCCCCACGCACCCCCCTAACCCCCCCCCCCCCCCCCCCGGGGCCCTTTTTATGAACTTTAATTTTGTAAAAAATAACTTTTTATCTTTATTTATCAAAACTTGAATCCGCCGTTACAATTAATTAACTATCACGAGTAAGAATATGTAGAGTTACTCGTTTTCCTTATACTAGTTGGAGCATGCACTTCATGCATGTGAAATAGTATATCATCCACATAATATACGAATTCAAAGAAAAATTTTAAAAAAAAAAATGTTAGAAGGATTAGAAAAAACTACCAGAAAAAACCCAAAAAAAAAAACCCAGAAAAAAAAAAAAAAAAAAAAAAAGAGGAAGAAGAAGCAACTTTAAAACAAGAAAAGAAAATACAAATATGCCAAAAATGGCTTACGAAAAAAAAAAAAAAAGAAAGGAAGAAGAAAAACGGTCAAAACTTCTTTAGTAAACTTAGACGAAACCCTTTTTACCCACGATAAAAAATCAGGATGAAAATCCCTTATACAAAACTCCAAAGAAATGTATTCTCTCTTTTAATATTTAATTAGCACGTGCAATGCACGTGTGTGTTGAGTTTAATTTTTTTTTTTTTTTTTGACATAATCGAAAATGAATATTTAAATAAGAATCTAATTGAGAAAAATATCATTTTAACAAAAATAAATAAGAAAGAAAAAGTACTTTCATATAATAATAAAAATAATCAACAAAAATATCAGAAAAGCAAATTAAAAAGGAAAAAAAAAGTGAAGATATAATTGAGAAAAATATATTTAATGGGGATAAAGTGTTTAAATAGTAACTAAACAAAACTATTAGATAGAAAATTAAGAAAGGTACATATGAGAAAGAAAAAAAAATGTTAAATAGAGGTACATTTGTGAAAAAAAAAATTCAAAAAATAATTATAAAGAAAAGTAGTTACAAAAAATCATATTGTAAAATAAATATTTCAATGGATGGAAAAAAATTATTTAAGCGTGCTTACATATGAAAAAATAAATTACATAATAAGGATTAAATATTAAAAAAATGTATTTGGTGATATAAAAAAAAATAAAAAATAAAAAATAAAAAATAAACGAAGAAGATAGGCGAAGGGGCAAAATAGAGATTGAGAAGAAGCCCAAAAAAAATGAAAAAGAAAAAATGGCAAACGGAAAAGAAGGCAAAGGAGGAAAAAGAAAATAAAAAATAAAAAATAAAAAAAGGAAGACAAACACGTGTCAAGCATGGGAAGTTGCACTTTGACACTTTTTTATACTACTAGTTTGGACACGTGCGTTGTACGTGTTGAATCGTGATGAAAAGTTTCATAGCGTTTAATATGAAGAAATATTTTCTAGAGATTATTAAAAATATAGATTAATAAATAAAGTTAAAGAGTTAAACTTCATGATACAATCATAAAATACACAATAATAATAAAATCATACATTATAATAAATAAGATAATAACACACAACTCATTCATTTTTTTTTTCAAAACATATAGAGTTGCATTTTGTTATCTCAAAAAAGGTTTAAATCCCATTGTTGGCTATACAAAAAATAAAACATTGCAACAAGAAAAAAATGATCGGAAAAAGAAAACTAAAAACGTTTTGAAAATATGATAATGAAGTAAACAAAGTTTAGAAAAAGCAAAATAGTTTATTTTTATAAACTTTTTTTGTTGTAGAACAATATATACTAGCGGCAACATTTATACCTACTTGTTCAAAGTTTTGCAGCAAAAATAAGTATAGATGAAATGCTAATACATTCGTAAACCTGAGTTCTCACATGACAAGTTGTAGTAGGCGTATCTTAAGCAATATTGGATATATGCCTATTTCCTGCATAATGAGCTCCTAAAACTACAGTAGAACGGATAATCATTCCAAAAGCAGATAAAAGTAGGACATTTCTAAACAAGAAAACTCGATCCAAACACAAATTTAACATGAATATGCCTGAAAATAATGACAAAATGACATAAAAACAAAAATGAAATTCCAAAATGAAAGAATTTTATTAACTTTGTTTTGAAACCTGAAGGCATCATTAGCTTACAATAAAAAAAGAACTCTTTTTCCAGTTGTTTAAATGAAACTTTCTAAAGCAAAAGAGGAAACTCAATATTCTAAAGCAATATGTATATATATATATATATATATCCGTGTGTGTGTATGGAATACAAAGAAAATGTTTTCTTTCTCTCTCTCTCTCTTTGATGATAAAGCAATTTCAATCTCCAATTTCCTACTTTATCTACAATTTTATAATGTAGGAATATATTTTGTTTTCGAAAGGTGAGAAAACAAAAAGAAAAATGAAAAAGAAAAGTATTTCACTAATGACAGGTTCCATGCCAAAGAAAAGGGAGGAAAAAAAAAGTAGGGAAAATAAAGAAAGAAAGAAAGAGAAAACCTATTTTTAATGTTCACGTGGGACCTTTCAAAGCATCTAAAGTAAGGAACGACGCTTTTATTCGAGAAGGCCTTTAGCCAACATGTGGAATGAACATCAACAATAATCCTTAAAATTAGTGGTTAAAAAGCCAAAAAAAGAAACAAATCTTAAAAAAATATATGAAACGAGCGTTTCAACCAAAACACTCATTTTGGTTGAAGCTCATGAACAGTACCACATATTGACGTTTTATATATATATATATGCTTCATTTGGCTTTTCAACTAAAAATTTAATTAATATGTATTTTTTTATCTCAATTTTTATCTTTTTCTGAAAAATCAATAAAATATTATAATTAAATTTTTAAAAGAGTTACTTTTAAATAATAAGAACTAAATTGTCACTTTTAAAAAATTTCGGACATTATTTAAATTAATTAATATATATGTTTTTTAAAAATTTATATAAAATAAATATTAATAGAAAAAAATCTTTTTTTTCATCTCCTCTCTCACACTTCGACCTCTCTCTTCCTTTCCCCTTGAACAAAAGAAAAAAAATATATCCAAAAAGAACCCAAAAACCCAACAACTCCCTCCCACACACACACTCTCTCTCTCCCTTCCTCGTGTGTCAGCTGCACAGTAGCCAAAAAAACCTCGAAAAGTTTCAAAGCCCAAGTTCTCTCTCTCTCTCCCCCCTTCCCTCTCCTCCCTGTGTCAGCTGCACGGCAGTCAAAAACAAAAACAAAAATAACACCAAAAAACGGTGCGTTTTTTACTACAAAAAATAAACAGTAACTTTTTTATCTACTCTTCTATATATGTAGGATATACTAGTTGTTAGCCATACGTGGAGTAATTTTGTATATTCAATATGCATTTTAAAATTTTGATTATCGTGCTATTATTTTTCTACTTTATTTACTAATTTTAGAGATATTAATCAGTTATTAACATTTAGTTAGCGCAACCAAATATTGTGTAATGATATATATATATATATATTTAAGTTAAAAAACTATTAGGATATGTTAATGCTCATTGTTCAAAAATACTTATAGTAATATTCAAATACTGCACAAACATTAGCCTCCACAGTAATAGTTCAAAAGACTCCAAATAAATAAACTCATTAAAATTAAAAACAGATGTATCAAATTTAAATTTGAACATGTGCACATAACAATACAATAGACAGAACATATCAAAAAAAGGAAATAAACATTAGAAAAATTTTAGATGAGCGAAAGGAAGGAACAATGGACGCAGTTTAAAGAGAAAATGACTTAGAAGTTTATATGAGAAAATTGTTTTAAGAAGAATGCAAGTAAAAGATATTAAGAAAACAATATTTTAATGATACGAACAAAAAAAATATGTTTTTTATTTGAATAATAAACATATAAATGTTAAAGAATTTTTTAATGGCCTTTTTTTCTTTGTAAGACAAAAAGGAAAAATAAGCACAAAAAGAGAGAGATAATAAAGAGGGCTGCAAAAAAGAAAATTAATAATAATAATAGAAAAGACGTCTAAGTAAAATAGTATTTATAAGGGTAGCAATGGACGAAATAATATTTCAGAGGATCGTTAAAATAATAATAATAATAATAATAATAATAATAATAATAACAAAAGGTGCATTTGAGAAAAGTTAAATAAAAGCATATGTGAACGCACAGCTACTTAGAGCATGCTTAAGAAATAAAAATTTTATTGCGAACAAATTAAATATAAAACTAATTAAGGGAGACTTATAAGAAAGAAAAAGATAATGTATAAAAAAATAAAAGATATTTAAGTAGGGACATACAAAAAAAATGCAAGAAAGAGTAAAAATAAAAACTGAATATAGCATACTTAAGAAAAAATTTGATGAACTGCGTCAAATCAAATAAAAACCAAATTGGCGTACAGTTTAGAAAGAAAAAGATGTTAAAAAAAAAAAAACTTGAGAAGATTATTTTATTGTTTATCTGTAATGATAAGATTGAAATGAGAATATCGTAAGAAAAATATTCGGGACTGACATATTTGAGAAATATAATTTTAGTAGGAAAAATCAGAATTAAGGAATTCTTCAATATTACGTAAGAATGTTATTTCATTAGGGGAAGAAAGCAAAACTGAAAAACTAAGAGGGAAAAAGGGAAGCCAAAAACGACAGAGCAAGAACAAGGAGAGAAAAAAAAAAAAAAAAAAAAAAGGGGGCAAAAGTATTGTGGTGAATTTGATCCAACACAAACTTGTAGACCCACGTGAGAGAAAAAAGACAAAAGGAAGAGAGAGAATGAATAATAAACGACGCGAAAAACGAAAAGAAGAGAAAAAAGCTTTAAGGGGGAAAAATAACGACAATAATAAAAAGACAAAAATTTTAAACAGTAAAATTTGAGAGGATATAGCTTTCTAAATATGTCAAAAATAAACTAGTTAAAATATGTGTGATGCATTGTATTATATTTTTAATTAAAATTTTTATAATGTAAAATATAAAAATAATGTACAAATATAGATAAATAAAATAATTTTTTTTATAAAAAAATACGTTAATAGGAATCTAAATGTCAAAATCTTAACTATATTAAAAGAGGATAAATCTGTGGTAGAGACCCTCAAATGGTCTCTATCGGTACATACCTTTTTTAACCGTTGAGATTTAATCGAACGGTTGAAATGTTATTGGTGTATCATATTTATTATACACCTTACCTCATATAATCTTTCTCACCCCAAGTATTCTCCGTCGCTGGTGACCTTTCCGCCGCCGGCGACGGGCGCCGGCGACTCACCCCGACACCGGCGTCTCACCTCCAGCCTACCACCACCGGCCCCAACTCCGGCCGCCGGCGACCCCTCTTTCTCTCTCATCCCCTTTCTCTCTCCTCTTCTCTCTCTCTTCCCCTCTCTCTTCCCCTTTCTCTCTCTTCTCTTTTCTTCTCCCGACCCACCTCCGGCAACCCCCTCACCACCGGCCCCCAGCCGGCAGCCCGCCCCCCGCCCCCCCCACCCTGCCCAGCGGCCCTCTCCCCCTCTCTCTCTTCCCTTTCTCTCTCCTCTTCTCTCTCTCTTCCCCTCTCTCTTCCCCTTTCTCTCTCTTCTCTTCTCTTCTCCCGACCCACCTCCGGCAACTCCCCCACCACCGACCCCGCCGGTCCCAGCCCTCAGCCCGCCCCCCGACCCCCCCACCCTGCCCGGCGGCCCCCCTCCCACCCCTCCGCCTACCCCTCTCCCTTCCCCCCTCTCTCTCTCTACCCCACCCCTCTCTCTCTCTTCTCTTCTCTCTCTCTCTCTTCCCCTTTCTCTCTCTTCTCCCACAACCCCCCAGCCCCGGCCCCCCACCCAGCCCAAGCCCCAGCCCCGGCCGCCCCCCACCCCCTCTCTCTCTTCCCCTTTCTCTCTCTTCCCCTTTCTCTTCCCCTCTCTCTCTTCCCCTTTCGTCGGGGTGGCTGGGGCGGGCTGGGGGAGTTGCCGGGGCTAGGTGGGGGGGGCCGGGGGTAGGGGGCGGCAGGAGCTGGGGCCGGGGCTGGGTGGGGGGCCGGGGGTGGGGGGTCGCGGGAGAAGAGAGAAAGGGGAAGAGAGAGAGAGAGAGAAGAGAAGAGAGAGAAAGGGGAAGAGAGAGAGAGGGGTGGGGTCGCCGGCGGCCGGGGCTGGGTGGGGGGTGGCCGGGGCTGGGGCCGGCGGTGGGGGGGGCCGGGGGTGGGCGGCCGCAGGAGAGAGGAGAAGAGAGAGAAAGGGGAAGAGTCGCCGGCGTCGAGGTGGATCGCTGGCGTCCAATGTCGATGACGGAAAGATCGCCGGCGACGGAGAAGATTTTGGGTGGAAAAATTTAAATGAGGTAAGGTGTATGATAATATGATACATCTCTGATATATCAACCGTTCGATTTAAATCGAACGGTTAAAAAACTGACTCTATCGATAGAGTCTTGGGGAGAGGCTCTACCACAGTCACTCTCATTAAAAGAATGGACGTTGTATCTACTATTCATTTTTCTTCGTAAAACACCGTTTAGGTGCTTCTTTTTTCCTTTTCTTTTTCTTTCCGTACCTCATTTCTGAAAAGCTGCTTTGTTTCTTTTTTTTTTTATTGCTTTTATTCTTCTGTTCTCTCTCTCTCTCAATCTGATTTTTATCTCTCTCATCCCCTTTCTCTCTCCTCTTCTCTCTCTCTTCCCCTCTCTCTTCCCCTTTCTCTCTCTTCTCTTCTCTTCTCCCGACCCACCTCCAGCAACCCCACCCACCACAGACCCCGCGGCCCCAGCCCCCAGCCGGCAAGCCCGCCCCCCGCCCCCCCCCCACCCTACCCGGCGGCCCCCTCCCCTCTCTCTCTTCCCTTTCTCTCTCCTCTTCTCTCTCTCTTCCCTCTCTCTTCCCCTTTCTCTATCTTCTCTTCTCTTCTCCCGACCCACCTCCGGTAACCCCCCCACCACCGACCCCGCCGGTCCCAGCCCTCAGCCCGCCCCCCGGCCCCCCCCAACCCTGCCCAGCGGCCCCCTCCCCACCCCCGCCTCCCTCTCTCCCTTCCCCCCTCTCTCTCTACCCCACCCATCTCTCTCTCTTCCTCTTTCTCTCTCTTCTCTTCTCTCTCTCTCTCTTCCCCTTTCTCTCTCTTCTCCCGCGACCCCCCAGCCCCGGCCCCCCATCCAGCCCAGGCCCCAGCCCCGGCCAACCCCCACCCAGCCCCGGCCGCCCCCCACCCCCCTCTCTCTCTTCCCCTTTCTCTCTCTTCCCCTTTCTCTTCCCCTCTCGTCGGGGTGGCTGGGGCGGGCTGGGGGGGTTGCTGGGGCTAGGTGGGGGGGCCGGGGGTAGGGGGCGGCAGGAGCTGGGGCCGGGGCTGGGTGGGGGGCCGGGGGTGTGGGGTCGCGGGAGAAGAGAGAAAGGGGAAGAGAGAGAGAGGGGTGGGGTCGCCGGTGGCCGGGGCTGGGTGGGGGGTGGCCGGGGCTGGGGCCGGCGGTGGGGGGGGGCCGGGGGTGGGCGGCCGCAGGAGAGAGGAGAAGAGAGAGAAAGGGGAAGAGTCACCGGCGTCGAGGTGGATCGCTGGCGTCCGACGTCGGTGACGGAAAGATCGCCGGCGACGGAGAAAATTTTGGGTGAAAAATTTAAATGAGGTAAGGTGTATGATAATATGATACATCTTTGATATATCAACCGTTCGATTTAAATCAAACGGTTAAAAAACTGACTCTATCAATAGAGTCTTGGGGAGAGGCTCTACCAGAGTTACTCTCATTAAAAGAATGGACGTTGTCTCTACTATTCATTTTTCTTCGTAAAACACCGTTTAGGTGCTTCTTTTTTCCTTTTCTTTTTCTTTCCGTACCAATTTCTGAAAAGCTGCTTTGTTTTCTTTTTTTTTTTTATTGCTTTTATTCTTCTGCTCTCTCTATCTCTCTCTCTCTCTCTCTCTCTATCTGATTTTTATCTCTCTCCTCTCTTTCGCGGCCCCCCCCCCCCCCCCCCCCCCCCCTCCCTCCCCGGGCCTCTATTTTCGTCTGCCCCACTCTTTCTCCTCTCTCAGCCATCTCTTTCTCTCTTCCTCCAACTTTCTATCTATTCTCTCTTCTTCCGCGCCACTCTCTCTCCCCTCCCTTAGCCATTTGATCGCCGCCATCTCTCTCTCGCTCTCCCTTCCTTAGATCGCCGCCATCTCTCTCTCGCTCTCCCTTCCTTAGATCGCGATCTCTCTTCGTGCTGAATCCGGGCTTGCCGTGGGTTCTTCGTGACTTAGTGAATTTTTTTTTTTTTTCTGTTTTCTGATTTCTTTTGATTTTTTGTTGTTGGAAATTTAGGATCTGGGGGTTTGTTTTTTATTTTTGTTTTTTGAAATGTTTTCTTTTTCTTTTTTATTGGTTGGTGGAAAATGGAGGAAAATAAATAGAAATCCTATAACGTTATCTTTTTTGTTCCTTAAATTTTGGTGTTTGGTTATTTCATTTTTTATTTTTTAATGTTTTTACTTTTATTTTTTTTTTCTTTTCCTCTGTTTGTTTGGTGGAAAATGGAGGAAAAGAAAAAGAAATCCTAAAACTTTTTTTTTTTTTTTCCTGGATATGTTTCATTTCCTCTGTTTGGTAGGTGGAAAATGGAGGAAAAGAAAAAGAAATGGAATATTTCCCAAAAAGAAATGAGAGAAAAATTAATTCTCTGTTTCATTTTTTTTTTCCTGATTTTGCGCTATGGCTTATTTGTTAGTACTCTTGATTTTTTAAGTGTTTTTTGTTTTGTTGTTATGGCTGTACCATAGTGCTGTTTTTCTCTTCATCTCCTGCTTTAGTGAGTATATAAATATATTCACTAAATTTACCATAATTTACCATAACGAGTAAATTGTAAAAATATATGAATATAGTAATTGATATTGCTTTGGTGATTGTATTGAGAGATGGGTTTTGCTTCCTGAGGGACTGGATGGGTGTTCATGTCGGTCTCACTCTTGTTTTATGGAGTTATTTCATCTCTTGCATTTGCTCTTGTTATTGGGTTTGCATTATTTGTTGATGGAAATCCTTATATTGCATTATTTGTTAATTAGATTATACTTGGAAATCTGTTTCCAAAATCGTTCTATTTTGATGATTTAATGAGAAATTTTATTAGTTGATTATTATGCCCTTTTCCTCTCACAATTTATTGTTTTCTATTGCAAATGATGTTCTCTTTTTTTTTTTTTTTTTTTTTTTTTTTTCCTCTCTCCTATTGCTAAAACTATTGTAGGGTTGTGATGGTAGTTTTGTATAGTTAACATAGAACTATTTGTGTCTTTTAGGAAAGAAAATTAATTGCCCAAATTTTATTTTAAATGGTAAGATCTTTCTGTTTCAGCTGATAAATTTCTTTGCATTTATTTGGAGTCTTGCCTTAATTGATCAACCTATTTTAAGACAGATGGCCTGTGATTGGTGAAAGAAAAATTACATTGAATGACAATGAAATTAGAAAGAATAGGAATTACTGCCTTTTTGAAAAGAGGTTGTTACAATAAACTCAGTTAATTGAAAGCTTGTTTCGGTTAGTTTGAAAGACATCCTTGGTCTCATCTTCATCATGATCGTTTAGAATTCTCATATTGTGAGGTTAAGTGGCATCAGTCACTGAAAAGTATAGACTTGCTATGAAAGATCAATTATGTTTGCACAGTTGTATAGTTTCAGTAGATTAAAAATTGTTTTGAGTATAATCTTTTGTTGTAATTTATTTCGTTTTTCAAATTTGTTAAACACATCTTTGGTTATTACATATTCAATCATCCATAAAATCGGTGTACTTTGTGATAACGAAAATAATTAAAATAAATAAATATATCCAATGATATAGTTCTTGTTTATTCTTAAGATATCATTGAAATTTTTTTTTAAAGGCATGTTTATTTTCAGTTTAAATTAAACATTACCTTTCTTCTTTTTTGCTTTTTTTTTTTCCCCAAAAAAAAAAAAAAAAAAAAAACACACAAAAATCCACATATATATTCTTGTGTTTAAAACAATAAGAAACAATGCGGACAATAACAAAAATAGCTGCTTTCAAATATAGTTATCTTAGTCACTTTTTCTCTTACAATCTAAAAAATAATACAAAACTTCCCATCCTCCCGGAGTTTATTATCAATGTTTACTTTTTCAATCTCTAAGAAATTTTATAATATTTTTTTTTGTATATAATTATTCATATTTTATACTTTATATTATTGAAGTTTCAGTAACAACGCAGGTGCGTAAACTAGTTTTGAAAAAGTTGCACTTACAATAAGTGGAAGCAGGCAATTGTGACTACGCAGGTACAGGAAAAAGACAGCGCAGAAAAAGGAGGGAAAAAAAAAAAGAAGAAAAAAAAAGAAGGAAGAAATACCAAAACGCACCGTTTTTTTTGGGACTAAAAAGCAATGACGTGGATCCACATAAACTCTTTTATTTTGGTTAAGATATAGATATAGAAGACTAGTTAAAACCATGCGTGCTTTAGGTTATCACATAGATTAAGTTGTAATAAAATGTTACAAATTGTTAAGCTCATTTAAATATGTTATTTTATATCTTGATTGGAATTATGTTTAAACAAAATTACGTTTTTGAACTATGGTTGTTTACAAAGTCATTTTTTAAACAAATTATAAATTTAGTATAGTTTATCATGAATTTTTATAAGATTTGTTTAGTGGCATACTCTAGAAAAAAAAAAAAAAAAAAAAAAAAAAAGGGAAAAAAGGTATTTTATAATTTTAGTGAGATTTTCTAAATCAACGTTTTTAATGTAGAACTAAAACCTTAGTTTATATAAAATATAAGACATGTGATTTTACAAAGAAAAATAAATGCTATACTTGAAATGTGAAATTAAAGCCTTATTTACATGTCATTCTTAATTAAAACTTTTGATATATATACATGACATGTTTTCATTCAAATTTTTTTCTGTTGCCAAAAAAAAAAAAAAAAAAAAAAAAATTCATATTAAAAAAACTTCAATTATTCTATTATAAAAGAAAGTCGATATAACAATAAGAAAGCAAAATAAATGTAACGAATACCCCAATTCAAGAAAAAAAAGAAACCATTAATTACAATAGTGAACAAAAATTAATTTGAGCACATATATTAGAAGTGCGATATAAATATTTTTTGTGCATCTAATTTTAAAAGTTAATAGTTACATTTCGAAAATTATGCTTTCCATTTTATTATTTATGTCAAAAGAAAAAGAAGAACCATATTTGTAATATTATATGAAGCTAAAATTATGTTTGTAATATTATATAAAACTAAAACCTTATTTACATACATTATAAGACATGTTATCACTTTCACGACTAATTATTCTCTTCATTCTCTTCTTATATCAAGGTTTTTTTTTTTTTTTTTTTTTTTTTTTTTTTTAAGAAGAAAAAATGGATTTAAAATGAGATCTAGAACGAATAATGCATCAAATTCAATGAAATAGCGAACAAATTATTTAAGCTTGCATATAAGAAATAAAATATAAATAATTTTTGTGCTTGTAATTTTAGCATTTTTTTTATAAAAAAAATAAAGGGGGGAGTTCTAACTCTACATCTTTAGATAAAGTCAAGTACGAAATTATCGCTAGGTTATACCCGCAACCATAATTTTAGTACCTTTGGTTGCATAATAGTAATCCAACTTTAAATAGATTGGACTTAGATATGTAAAATTAAATAACAATAGTTTAAACTTTGTTGTGTTTTTCAAATTATAACTTATGTTTATTCTGTTAATTTTATCTTTTGTCAATTTAAGTTAAGAAAAAGGAGACAATGAACGGGGAAAAACGTACCAAAAAAAAAAAAAATAAAAGAGAGAGAGAGAGAGAGAAGAGAAGAGAAAATACAAGGATTTGTAAAATGTGATATTTAAGATGCAAAAAATTTAGTAGAGAATATTAATAACGTGAAAAATTGTTAATGTTGGGATCTATATGTGCCATAAGGATAGAAAATCAATTATAAGGATTTTCTGTAAATATGACATTTTGATATTAATAAAAAGAGTTTATTCATGTTTAATAAGTTGTGTCATATTTACTTTTCATTTGTTGATTGTATGATTATTTTGAGCAAACATAAAATACTCCTAGGTTGTTGGTAATATATCGGATTACCATAGGTATACGGGGTATACATCGAAGACGTGGTAATTTGATAATAGTCTAAATAAATGGCCCGCAATCGATGGAATAAGATTTGGGGATCTTATTCATGATAAGATTGTAAAGGTTGTCTACTTCTTTGGAGGGATGGTTTGTCTTGACCATCAGATAGGTTCCGAGTAGAAACTTTAATGTATATCAGTATTGAGGTATGACATTGGACTGGACCTAAGGTGTTAATTGATTCAGTTTAATAATTCTGTTTTTAAGAATCAATTATGCTTTGATTATCATCCTGCATTAATCTTAATCCTGAAATGAATACTTGAGTTCGTATCCATGACTTATGCACTTTGATCCACTATAGGTGAGACATTGATAATTGATGGTCAATATACTTGTGTTTTGGGTGTATGACTTATGGATGGAGAAATCAAGATTCATATATACAGAATCCATAGCTATCTTAACGATAGTACATGTTATCTACTTAAAGGCATTATTCGGGAATTGAAAGATAATATAACAAGATCTTGACCATTGATTTACTTTGTGTTCTCTGATGGTTTACCGATTATAGAGATTTACAATTGGTGATTCTTTCAATGGAGAATAATTGAACTTTAAGTTAAAATGATTGAAAAGGTAAAACGGAAAAAGTCCTTAATTCAATCATGGATAACATAAGGGGATTAAGTAAGCGATGAATAAATCATAGAAGAAGCACTGCGTTACAAAGCTTTCGTAATACAGTATGTAAATCGGAGTTCAGCTTCAGAGTTTTAGTAGAATAGTCCTGAAGTTGATAATTGATGAATAATTAATCCGAGATTAATTTTTCATAATTATAGGAGCCTCTTTACATATTTACATCGGGTCCCTCTACTAGCTCATATAGTTCCATGAAGCGTCTCGGGATTTGTTCCTAATGGGATCGGTAAATTAAATGGGAATTTAATTAATGTCTATTAAGACATGGTACTCTCTAACATGAAATTCCAAAAAAGGATTGGACATGTGAAATTAATGTAGACAAATAATGTGATTTGTCAACATATGATTGGTTGTAAAGAAAATAATTATTTGTTAATTATTTTTGTTAATTGAATTTGTGAAATAAGATTGTGTTTGAATTATTTAATTTTGGAAAACAAAATTTTTATCTCCTAATTAATAGTGCATGAATTTTAATGGAGGGAGGGAAGAAGATTTTGTTTCAAAATTGTTTAAATATATTCATAACATTAAATTATTAATTGATTTAAATAATGGAGCTTATTTGTTAGATTTCTTTTCTTAAAAATTAGTGGACGGTTTTTTGGTGGAAAGGAAATCTAAAATATTTCATTTATTTAAAATTAATTAAATATGGATAATGTTTGTGGAAAATATTTATTTAAATTTAAATAAGAGAATCTTATTAAATTCAAAGGTTTAAAAGGAGTTTGAATCTAGATAGGATTATGACTTTTTAACTAGTCTAGATTCTTGATTTAAGTTTGAACCACCGATCAACCTCCACATTATGTGGAGGATGAATTTGACTCTCCTAGAAAAGAGTGAATGAATTTTTTGGAGTCCCTCGCCTAGCAAAAAACGCCTATTAGGTTTAAAGAACCTAGCCCGAAATTTGAATGATCCTTTGGTTTAAAAGATTATCTAGAAAAATAATTATTAATTATTTTTCAAGTAGGAGATATATTTGAAAAATGATTGGAATATTATATAAAGGCTAGAGGTTCTTGAAAAAGCCAACCATCATCATATACTCAAAGGGGACGGTTTTGGGAGAAAGAGAAAATGCCAAAACTAGGGTTTTCGGGCTTGAGAAAAGTCGTCCTTCTTGGGTGTGAGAAAAGGAGAGAAATTTCCATCGATTCAAAATTGTGAGGATGGTTAAGCCGAGTGATATTTTTCATAGAAGGTTAACCGGTTCCTATTTTTTTGTTTTGAAGAACGAACCCCGATCGAATTCTCAACGAGGTACATCGGGATTGAAAAGGTGGGATCTAGACTTTGAAAAAATTATCGGTCGCTTGGATTCATAGCACGTGTGCTCACACATACTCTGAGACGTGGGGACTCGAAAATTGTAGAGAAGACACTTTAGTCGACGCTCTAGCAATTCTGGAATCCAAGAAACAATGTACGTTTGATCATGTATTGAATTTATTGTTATATACATCATGAGCTTCTTTTCTGAATCAGTATAAAATTTTTTAAACTTCCGCTGCGCTGTAACTCTGATACGGATCCGTTTTTTCCAACAGTTAAAATATATTTATAAAAACTAAAATTAAATTTGAGCAATAAAAAGTTGAGATACTTAGAAAGTGAATTTGAAGTATCATGGAAAAACAAATATATGGAAAATAGTTCATTGATAAGTAGTCCAGCAAACTTAGATCTACATGCATGTAAGAATATTTATTTATTTATTTATTTGTTTTAAGAGTAAATGCTTTCCATCTTTTCTTATCATTACATACAGTATTGAAAACAAACCAAAAAGGAAGTAACCAAGACAAAAAAGAACTAACCAAGCCAAAAAAAAAAGTTTTTGTTTTTTCAACTTTCTAAGTACAGCCATCCAGTTTTAGTTAGGGTTATTTGTTAAATTGTTTATTACTTAAAATAGTGTGCCCTAGTCCTAAAGACATCTTTCTATGACTTTTTTTAAATAGAATATTCTTTATGACTTGTGTATTCAGCTAACTTTCAATCCACATTTTTTAGACTCCAAAACGTTGACTATAATTGATAAAATTTTGCCTTAGAGATAAAAAGAGAGAAATAGAAATGTATTAATTTTTTATTTGAAGCAAATTTTCTATTTTGATGACGAAGGAAGAAACTACGTACTAAATTTAGAAAGTGAGACTCCTTTTTTTTTTTTTTTTAAATAATTGGAATTCTTGTTACAAATATCCACTATTTATGAACTTCAAATTGGAAAGAAAGAAAAAAAAAAAAAAAAAACTGATTGTGTCGAACAACAATTAAATACCAGATTTCGAAAAATTGCTTTTCAGCTCTAAAATTAATAATAGAAATTAACTTTGATCTTGGATTCCAAAATTTTTAAATTTGTTTTTTTTTTTTTTCAAATTTAATTACCTTCCTTTTTTTTTTTTTTTTTTTTTTTTTTTTTTTTCATTTACTGAAAGATTTTATATTGCTTTTATCAAAATTGTACATTTAACAATGACAAAAAGAAAAATGTTTTTTGTTTTTTAAAAGTGCCAGCACGACCCCAATTAAGCTAGTATCGCATGGAAGCAGCCTTTTCTTGACTTATAAATTCTTTAGAGGTAGACTGGTCAATTTGCTTTCTCACGCAAGGAGGCATGCAAAAGAAACCAATGACCATGATCACAAAATTCCATTGATGCAAATTTCCACGATATTTCCAAAATTTCCATTAAAATTTCCATGTTTGAAAAATACCAAAAGATATTTTAGGTATAATATCTTTTGGTCAAAACGTTGAAAAAATAACATTGATATCGATAACATGTCATATAAATTTATAGAATATCAGTAAATATTGAAGAAATACCGAAAATTTAGATGGAAATTTCTGATATTTCAGATTTCTATCATTCATTTTTAGCATGCTATAATTATCTTTTTTTTTTTTTTGGTAAATAAATGGTGAGAGAGAGCAACTAGCAACTAGCATGCTATAATTATCTTATAAAAAAAAGAGATAAAAAATAAAATAAAAGGCAACACATAAAAGCCAATAGAATATATTCTCCTAGACCTACAAACATTGCACAATTCCTTTTCATTAAAAATACATTGAGAAGACATTCACAAACCTACATTTAGCATGTCCTAACTATGTTAAACTCCATTCAAATAATATGTTATGCATCAATATTGCTTAAATCAGGACGGCATCCTAATCGTGTTTTATTAAGATATATAAGATATAATATGTTTGTTTACGTAAAACTTAAGTATTATGTTTCATTTTTATGTTTTTGTCATTCTAAATTGGTAGAAATATATTTTAAAACTAATTTCTGTAACTTCTATAATGTTTTTTGAACTTTCTACTATATCGATAATATTTCTGAAATTTTCATAAAAATAGATTACCTATATTTCTACTGATACTGATATTTTCATACTTGCCAATGATATGGCGTAATTAAATCTTTAAGTTTTACAGAAGCAGCATATCAAAAATATCTCAAAAGACCAATTCAAATACTTTTCGGCCACATTTATCTCGGGTCCACAAATTCTCCTAAAGAAAAAAAGAAAATTACTAGAAAACTCAACTCTTATTCTAACTCTTAAATACCAACTTACATGCTATGTGGATTGTCATTTTATTTATTGGTAAGTGTTTAAAGTATTGTCATATTAATAATTAAAAATACCAATAAAAAAATGCTAAATTGTCGCCACATGACTTAGTACTCAAAAGTTAAGATTAGAGTTGCTATCTATAACGTTGGTCATAAAAATTAAGAAAAATAGGAACTAGCTAGCTTGGTTGAATTTCCATTAGAATTGGTATAAGAACATTTTGGCTCTGATACCAACTGAATTAGAGGAAGCGTATATTGAAACACAAAAATTCATTGATTATTAAAGAATACGCGAAAATATGCAAGATAGGTTGTGTTAAATTTGTTAATTATAACTAGAGAACTGAAAAATCATGAAATCAATTAAGAGAACTCTCAAAGAATTTTATTAATTATGATAAGAAAACTCCCATAACAAAATAATAAAGAAACTTTTAAATAGTAAACCCTTAATTCTAATCCTAATCCTATTCAAATTCAAATACTACAAGATGACTCCTAGAATTTGAACCTCCTAAGATAATCCTAAAATAATTCAAATAAAGATAATATTTTGAAACTAAAATAATCCATCTAAATATCCCATTTCATACTGCATTAATACTTGTATAAAAGGCCTGAACTCTGAGTTCAATTTTTTCTCATATTTATTTCCGAGTAACTTGAACTTGTGATAATGTTTCAGAGAAAACGAGGAGAGCTAAGAGAGCAACTCAGAAAAACATTGCAAAAGTGGAAGACTCTGAGCTGCCTTAGTTCAGCCTAGCTACAATAAGTGCTGCTACTGATCAATTTTCTGAAATAAATAAGCTCGGAGAAGGTGGTTTTGGACCTGTAAGGTAGGCTGTTCATATGCTAGTTTAAAAACATAGTTGACAAATGCAAACATATAAAACTTAGGAAAAGAGATTTTGCAATTATTTTGTGAATAAAAAAAATATCAGGGTGCGTTGGCTGATGGGTAAGAGATTGCTGTCAAGAAGCTCTCATTGAGTTCTCAACAAGGATTAACTAAATTAGAAACTAAAGTGATGCTTGTTGCCAACTTCAGGATCGAAATCTTGTAAAGCTTCTTGGTTGCTGCATTCACGAAGAAGAGAAGTTGTTGGTTTATGAATATATGCCCAACAAAAGCCTTGACTCTTTTATTTTTGGTTTATGAATATATGCCCAATTAAACATCAGGATTCTAGATTGCGGATTGTACATAAAGATCTCAAAGCAAGCAATATTTTACTTAATAATGAGATGAATCCCAAAATTTCAGATTTTGGCATGGCTAAGACTTTTGGAGGAGATCAAATTGAAGGAAGGAAAGAAAGTTGTAGGAACTTAGTGAGTATTCTCGGGAGATCTTTGTAAAGAATAAGGTTTTTGTTCTATTCCTTATAGTTCCGCTCATTTTTATTTTTCATTATATGCATGTCGTGGTTACATGGCACTAGAGTACGCTTTTAGTGGTCTATTCTCAACAAAATCCGATGTTTTTAGCTTTGGTATAATGATATTAGAGATTGTAAGTGGGAAGAAAAGTACGGGCTTTCCCCATG
This sequence comes from Ficus carica, assembly GCA_009761775.1. Taxonomy (NCBI): domain Eukaryota; kingdom Viridiplantae; phylum Streptophyta; class Magnoliopsida; order Rosales; family Moraceae; genus Ficus; species Ficus carica. The sequence continues at coordinate 8,676,638 of CM019750.1, forward strand.
AGAATAACACGGGGCTTACTCTTATTGGACATGTAAGTCTAAAGACGTTAAATTGCTTTCTAGATTGCCATCATATTAAAATTGATGAATGATAGCATTGTTTCTTGATATTTCTAGTCATGGACTTTGCTAAATGATGGAAGGCCATTTGATCTGATTGATGTAAGTTTAAAGGATTCATACGACAATCCACAGGAAGTGTTGCGTTGCATAAATGTTGGTCTCTTATGTGTGCAACAATGCCCTCAGGATAGACCCAACATCTCATATGTTGTTCTCATGTTAAGTAGTAAGGGCGAGCTACTTCAACCGAAACCACCAAGCTATTTCATGGAAACATTTTCACAAGAAAGACATCAAGCCTCAATCAAGCCACAGTCATTTAAAAAAAACAATATGAGCATAACGACATTCGTGGGCCGATGAGGTTTATTCTACAATCATATGTGGTGAACATGCTCTGCATGATTCTATCATTTTCTAAGTGAATGATGAAAGAGGATAACTGTATCATACCAAGTGAGTTAGATTTTCTCGTTCCATTTATTACTTGATGATTGCATTTGAATCTATTGGTAGATGAGGACCATAGTTATAACTTTTGCCCCTTGAGGGAAAAAGGGACATGATGGAGCAACCACTTAATAAGAATAGGTTCTGTAAACTCACGGTCTATCAGATAGCACACTAAGTTTTATATTTGAGCCCAAATGTGATTGATTTAAGTAAAGATCCAAATGAAGTGGGAACAAAAACAATGATAGATTTTGGTGTCATGGAGTTGAAGATTGTGATCATGCATGTGTATTTTATTTATTGAGCTTAGGCTCATATAGTTTCCGTTAATGCAGAGATGACAGTTCGCAGTTATATGTAGAGGTTTATTGATTTGTTGCCCACTTGAAAAGTTTGTTCATATGCAGTTTTTCAACTGTTTCTCCTTTAGTGGTTTTTGTTGAAAACTTTCCCCAAAATTTTCGTCATAACTTGATATCTTTTGTAACAACTAAATAAGGTAAAGAAGTTACGAATGAGAAAGCATTGATTTTACTTTATTTTTTTTATTAGCTCATTTTAATGTAAGGAAGTTAAGTAACACCTACTCTCTTAATTAAGCTGACGTATGGAATTACCTTAACACCAAACTCAAATATGATCCCGCCACTTGTAAAGTGGGTTCAGTAATTCTCCTAAAGAATAAAAATAACTATGAACGGTTTTCGTACGCAATTGGAAAAGTCGAGTTTTGGAATGCGCGTAATTTTTAACCATGCTTTTGCCAAATACTTTTGCTAAATGATGTGGTAATTCTGCAGTCTAGTCAATAGCTAATAAAGTTGTCAAAGCAACTTGTCAAAGCTAAATAATATTGGAGTTGCCATTAGTTAATAATTTAATCCCAGTAAAGTTGAAACACAAAGAACTAGAAGTAAGAACAGACGGCCATTTCTTTCACATTGAGCCTAACCACTGAAAAAATGGCCATTTCTTTCAGTTTGATGCTTTCCCTTTCTCTTTTCCAAGCAGTTTCTTTAGCAGTCAACAGCATCGGTCCGCTCCAATCCATGAGTGATGGAACAACCTTGGTTTCTGAAGGAGGAGTGTTTGAGTTTGGTTTCTTCAGTCCCGGAAATTCCAAGAACCGTTATGTGGGAATTTGGTACAAGAAAATCTGGGTTCAACATGTCGTTTGGGTCGGAAACCGTTGCAACCCGATCAATGATTCCTCTGGCTTGTTGATGGTAAATAGCACAGGCAATTTGGTGCTAATGCAACAAAACAAGAGTGTTGTTTGGTCTACAAGCTTATCAAAAAAAGTCAAGAAACCAATAGTGCAGCTTCTAGATTCCGGAAATCTTGTCTTAAGAGATGAGGAAGTTGGAAACTTAGAAGGTAATTATTTATGGCAAAGCTTTGATTATCCTTCTGATACAATTGTACCAGGGATGAAATTTGGGTGGGACTTGAGGACAGGACTTAATAGGCAATTAACAGCTTGGAAGAATTGGGACGACCCTTGCCCTGGAGATTTTAGTTTTATCATGAAGGTTGAACATGATAATTACCCTGAATCTTATATGTGGAAAGGCACGACAACATACTACCGCTCTGGACCGTGGAACGGCGTTGGTTTCAGTGGTGCACCAGATTTAAGGCCAAATCAACTTTTGGATATCCACTTTGTTTACAATGGTTACGAGCAATATTACTGGTACAACCTCAAGAACAACTCAGTAATCTCAATATTGGTTTTGAATCAAACAAATAGCATAACTCAACACTTAACATGGATGGAAGGAGACCAGAGTTGGAGTGTGTATGCTTCAGCTCCTAGGGACTATTGTGATTTCTATGGTCGCTGCGGAGCCAACGGGATTTGTGTCATAAGTGAGACAGCGATATGCCAGTGTTTGGAAGGATTTAAGCCGAAGTCACAAGCAAAATGGGATTTAAGGGAGTGGTCCGAAGGATGTGTCCGCAAAAATCCGTTGAATTGCAAGGATGGAGATAAAGACAAGGAAATACTTGGTGCTGAAGATGATTTTGTCATACTTGATGGCATAAAAATGCCAGATATCAGAAATACTTGGGTTAACGAAAGTATGAATCTAAAGGAATGCAGGGTCAAATGCTTGAACGACTGTACTTGCGTGGCTTATTCTAACTGTGATATCCGAGGAGAAGGAAAGGGTTGCCGTATCTGGCATGGTGATCTTATGGATATTAGACAAATTTCAGAAAGCGGGCAAGAGTTATATATTCGAATACCAGCTTTAGAGCTAGGTACGTGCTATCTTTCTCTTTTCACATTCCTCACTGTTTGCATACAAGCACATCTAATTTCTGTCAAATACTTTTTCAAGATTTCTCATCTCTTTTTACTACAATTAACATTTTCATTTTCTTTTTTGGTCCTTAAATAACTTAGGAATCGCAAAAGCTGCTCCGAAGTTGGGAGGAAGAATATTTATACCACTTCTGGGATCACTTTTTGGGACGCTCTTAGTTTGCTATTACTTTTGCAGGAAAAAAGTGAATGGTAATATTGCCGGTACTCTAGCATTGATCATCTCTCAAAACATAGGGCTATCATTTTTTTTTTTCGGGATATACATGCTTCCTAATTTTGAACCGTTTAATGAGGTTTAAGAACGATCTCATCAATTTTAATTGTTGTAGTTTTTATAAGGTGGTGGTTCAGATCATTGTGATAGTTTTCTAAAACTATGTGCATCCCAAACTATTCGCACTTATTCTAGGTCTACCAAAACCTTACGTAATACAACCGGTTATGTAAGGGTATATAGTTCTTATTTTAACTACTGAAGTTGAATTTTTCTCGTATTTGTAGTAGCTTGAACTTGTGATAATTTTTCAGAGAAAATAAGGAGAAATCATATAGCAACTCGGAAATATAGAGCAAAAGTGGAATACTCTGACCTGCCTGTGTTCAGCCTAGCTACAATAAGCACTGCTACTGATAAATTTTCATTAAAAAATAAGCTAGGAGAAGGTGGTTTCGGACCTGTATACAGGGTAAGCTTTTCATATGCCAGTCCATGTACATAATGGACAAAAGAGAACATTAAAATTTAGGGAAACGGGTTTTGTAAATTTCTTTTCTTTTCTTTTCTTTATTTTTTCAAAATGGAATATCAGGGTATGCTACCTGACGGACAAGAGATTGCTGTCAAAAGGCTCTCATTGAGTTCTCAACAAGGAATAAATGAGTTACAAAATGAAGTAATACTAATCACCAAGCTGCAGCACCGGAATCTTGTAAAACTCCTTGGTTGCTGCATTCATAAAGAAGAGAAGTTACTGGTTTATGAATATATGCCGAACAAAAGCCTGGACTCTTTTCTTTTTAGTAGGTACCCCTGTTCAATTTTTTGTGTACTACTTTGTTACTGTAAATTTTTGGTATAAATTAACTTGAAGGATATAATTTTTTATAGATCAAATGCAATGTAAACTATTAAAATGGCCTAAGCGTTTCCAAATTATATGCGGTATTGCTCGAGGGCTTCAATATCTCCACCAAGATTCCAGATTGAGGATAGTTCATCGAGATCTCAAAGCTAGCAATATTCTTCTTGACAATGAGATGAATCCCAAAATTTCAGATTTTGGCATGGCTAAAACTTTTGAAGGAGATCAAACAGGAGGAAAGACAAAAAGAGTAGTAGGAACTTAGTGAGTATTCTTCGGATTTCTTTATATAGAAATAATTTTAGTTCTATTCTAAACATCACTATTCGTATTTATTTTTGATACTACACATGTAGTGGTTACATGGCACCAGAATATGCTTTCAACGGTGTTTTCTCAACAAAATCAGACGTTTTTAGCTTTGGTATAATGGTGTTGGAGATTGTAAGCGGGAAGAAAAGTGCAGGCTTTTATCATGAGAATATAGCGGGGCTTACCCTTATCGGACATGTAAGTCTAAAAATGTTGCATTGCCTTTGCGGATTGGAATCATGTCAATAATGAATGACACATTGTTTCTTGATATTTTATAGGCATGGACATTGCTAAAAGAAGGAAGACCATTTGATCTGATTGATGTACCCTTGAAGGATTCATACGGCAATCTACATGAAGTGTTGCGTTGCATATATGTTGGTCTCTTATGTGTGCAACAACATCCTACGGATCGGCCCAGCATGTCATCTGTCGTTCTTATGTTAAGCAGTGAGCGTGAACTGCCTCAACCAAAACAACCAGGATATTTCTTGGAAAAAGAATCACAAGAAAGAAATCAAGCCTCCACTAAGCCGCAGTCATTTTCAAAAAACAGTATGTCGATCACCACCTTCGTGGGTCGATGACTCAAAACCTCTATTGGTTAATCATAGCGTTTATACTTTGCAAATGTTCAATATGTGTATAAAATCTGTTTTCTATAAGAACTATTGTGTGGTTGCATTTATAGCTAATCGTAACAGAAATTATGAATTTTCTTGTCTTTCTTTTTTTTTTTTTTGGTTTTTTTTTTTTTTTTGGTGGACATTTTGAAACAAATCACAAGATTGAATAAGCTGTTGTTCTACTTGCCTTAACTGTGTAAGAAACAACAAGAACATAAAAAGAAAAAGAAAATTAAAATTAGAAAAAATATATCAAAAAGGGTAATTCTCCAAGTATCCCTTTGTTCAATTGAAATCCCCTGTTTTTCCCCTTTTGTTACAGTAATATTAAACATATAAAAAATGTCTCTATGTTTCTGAAAACTGGCCCAAAATAACAAAATAAACAACATAAATATAAAACTAAAGGAAACAAAGAAATTCAACAAAATTAAAAAGGTTCACTTTCTCATAATATTATCTCAAAACTCTACTCTTCCATTTACCAACCAATTTAAACAAGCTTTTTCATCATTTTAGTAATTTGGTATCCCGACCAAAAACTCCTCTCCTATTTTCAAATGCCCAAAACACTCACTGTGTTTGAAAAAACTATCACAAAATATCCCCCAAAGCATAATTCTTTATGTACCAAGTTTACCCTTCCCAACCTGTAGTAAATAAAAACTAAAACATTATTAAATTAAATTACAAAATGGAATCAAGCTTAAAACTTAGAAAGTTTTCAAAATCATTCAAATAACTCAAAATTAATATTTATTATTATTATTTTTTTTTGTCAAGTCATTTTCAAAATAACGTTTAAGATAGAATGAGAATGGTAAACTTGGTATTTTCAAAAATTAAATTACTTCAGAGGATATTAATTATTTTGTTGTTGATTTTACAAACATAAAGGGCGTTTTGGACATTCAACGAATAGGGGGCAAAAGTGATATTTCAGCTAAACACATGGGGTGTTTTTGATATTTTCTCTAATAAAAAAAAAAAAAATCTGTCTCTTTGATTGGTGTTGTTTGTCCTAGTTAGACGATATTTTCCTTTATATGTGTGTATATATGTTTTTATAAATAGATATAGACTTACTTGTACATATATCCCTGAACTTTTTAAATTTGACAATTTAGTCTCTAAACTTTTTTTTTCTTGGCTATCAATCCCCTGAATTTATAATTTTTGGCAATTCAGTCGTTTTTGCTCAAATTTAAAATAAAAAAAATTTGAATGGTTTTTTACACCTAATTTGCACATTATAGTCCAAGAAGAGCATTGTTGATCATTTTTTATTAACTTCAATACGATTTTCTTCAAAAAATTTAACCTAAATTCACTTATAATCAAACTTAAACCTAAACTTTAAAAGAAATTTGTATTGATATATTAAGCAAAAATGAAACATTGTCCCTTTTGAGCTATAATGTGTAAGTATTATGCAAAAAAATTGTCTTAATTTTAATGAATTTAAGTAAAGAGGACTGAATTGCTAAAAATTAGAAGTTCAAGGGGTTGATTGCCAAGAAAAAAAGTTGAGGGACTAAATTACCAAATTCGAAAAGTTCAAGGGGCATTCATGCAAATAAGTTATAAATATATATAAATATGTTGCAAAAGACGTCAATAATTGTGCCAAGCAAGTTGTCAGATATTTAGCACAGATCTGCTTAGAGGTTGATATGTCAATTTTCTTTGAAAGCTATACCATTCCGAGCAAAACGAGCCAACGACTTGTGAATTCAAAAGTCAAATTTCGGAATTGCGTAATTGAAGTGGAAACTAGCATTCTACTCAATAATCGTGTCATTCACGGGACTAAGAAACCAATGTCCGGTTTTATTAGGTGTCGTCCAAGACCTTCTTTTTGTTTCACATAAGCAGAAACAAATGGCCTTTTTTATCGCTTTGATACTTTCCCTCTTTCTCTTCCAAACAGTTTCGGTTGCGGAAAATAGCATTGGCCCATTCCAATCCATCAGTGATGGAACAACCATGGTTTCTAAAGACGGAATGTTTGAGTTCGGTTTCTTCAGTCCCGGAAATTCCAAGAATCGTTACGTGGGAATTTGGTACAAGAAAATCCCGGTACGAACTGTCGTTTGGGTCGCAAACCGGTGCAGCCCCATCAATGATTCCTCTGGCTTTTTGATCATAGATAGGACAGGCAATCTTGTGCTATTGCATCAGAACAAGAGTATTGTTTGGTCTACAAGCTCATCAAAACAAGCCAAGAAACCAATAGTACAGCTTCTAGATTCCGGGAACCTTGTACTAAGAGATGAGGAAGACAGAAGCTCACAAGCCTATTTGTGGCAAAGTTTTGATTATCCTTCTGATACTTTGCTACCCGGGATGGAATTCGGATGGGACTCGAGGAGAGGACTTAATAGGAAATTATCAGCATGGAAGAATTGGGACGACCCTTGTCCTGGAGATTTTAGTTTTGGCATCGAGGTTGAGCATGATAGATATGCTGATGCATACGCACATAAGGGCACGACAACATATTACCGTTCGGGACCGTGGAATGGCATTGTTGTGAGCGGTGCGCAAGATATAACACCTAATCAACTTTTTGACAGCCACTTTTTTTATATCGGTAACTCGCTGAATTACAGGTACACCTTAAAGAACAACTCAGTGATCACAATTATAGTCGTGAATCAAACAAAGAGCAAATGTGAACAACTAGTATGGATGGAAGGAGACCAGAGTTGGTGGTCATATGTTTATGCGCCTAGGGATGATTGTGACAAATACGGTCTCTGCGGAGCCAATGGGAATTGTGTCATAGGGGAGAATACGGCATGCCAATGTTTGGAAGGATTTAAGCCTAAGTCCCAATCAAAATGGGAGTTAAGGGACTGGTCTGACGGATGTATCCGCAAAAATCCCCTGAATTGCCAGGACGGAGATAAAGATGATTTTGGCAAACTTGACGGAATTAAAATTCCAGATACTAGAAATGCTTGGTTTAACGACAGTATGAATCTAATGGAGTGCAGGGTCAAATGCCTGAACGACTGTTCTTGCGTGGCTTATTCAAACCGCGATATCAGTGGAGAAGGAAAGGGTTGTCGTATCTGGTATGGTGATCTTATGGATATCAGACAAATTTCTGAAGGTGGGCAAGAGCTATACATTCGAATACCACCGTTAGAGCTAGGTACGTGCTTTCTCTTTCCACATGCTTCGCTGTTCGCATACTCTGCTTCAACAACAAGTAGTTTCTGTCAAAGTTAAATTCTTTTTCTTGAATTCTCATCTTTTTTTACTGCAATTGACAATTACATCTTCTTTTCTGGTCTCTAAACAACCAAGGAATCGGAAACGCTGCACCAAAGTTGGGAGCAAGAATATTTATACCACTTCTAGGATCAATTTTTGGGGTGCTCTTAGTTTGCTATTACTTTTGCAGGAAGAGATGGAAAGGTAAAATCGCTGGTACGCTTGCTTTGATCATCTTAATAAACATAGTTTTTTTCCCCCCAAGATATACATGCTTCCAAATTTTGAACCATTTAATGAGGTTTAAGAATGATTTCATCAATAGCGATTGTCGTAGTTTTAAAGGTGGTGGTTCAAATCATTTTGATAATCATCTAAAACTATATGTACATTCCAAACTATTTGCACGTACTAAAGTTCTACCAAAAACCTATAAAGATATATAGATATAACTATGTGTTACTTGCATAAGAAGGTTGACATGCAAAACTATGTTTTACTAGAATAAAATTTTTTATCACATTAGTAGTAGCTTGATCTTGTGATAATTTTTCAGAGAAACTAAGGAGAAATAGTAATGCAACTCAGAAAAACAAAGCAAAAGTGGAAGACTCTGTCCTGCCTTTGTTTAGCCTAGCTACAATAAGCAGCGCTACTCATAATTTCTCGTTAAAAAATAAGCTCGGAGAAGGTGGTTTCGGATCTGTATACAGGGTAAGCTTTTCGTATACTAGTCATATATATTATGGACAAAGTAGATCATTTAAAATTCAGGGAAACGAATTATGTAGTTTATTTCATTGTTATTATTTTTTGCCAATGTGAAATATCAGGGTACGTTGCCTGACGGACAAGAGATTGCTGTCAAGAGGCTCTCATTGAGTTCTCGGCAAGGAATAAATGAGTTAGAAAATGAAGTAATACTAATCGCTAAGCTTCAGCACCGGAATCTTGTAAAACTTCTCGGTTGCTGCATTCACAAGGAAGAGAAGTTGCTGGTTTATGAATATATGCTAAACAAAAGCTTGGACTCTTTTCTTTTTGGTAGGAACCCCTGTTCAATTTTTTTGTGTACTACTTTGTTACTGTAAATTTTTGGTAATAATTAACTTGAAGGATATATTTTTTTTATAGATCAAATGCAAAGTAAACTACTAGAATGGCCTAAGCGTTTCCAAATTATATGCGGTATTGCTCGAGGGCTTCAATATCTCCACCAAGATTCCAGATTGAGGATAGTGCATCGAGATCTCAAAGCTAGCAATATTCTTCTTGACAATGAGATGAATCCCAAAATTTCAGATTTTGGCATGGCTAAAACTTTTGGAGGAGATCAAACAGAAGGAAAGACAAAAAGAGTAGTGGGAACTTAGTGAGTATTCTTTGGATTTCTTTATATATAAATAATTTTAGTTCTATTCTAAACATCTCTGTTCATATTTATTTTTGACACTACACATGTAGTGGCTACATGGCACCAGAATATGCTTTCAACGGTGTTTTCTCAACAAAATCAGACGTTTTTAGCTTTGGTATAATAGTGTTGGAGATTGTAAGCGGGAAGAAAAGTACAGGCTTTTATCATGAAAATATAGCGGGGCTTACCCTTATCGGACATGTAAGTCTAAAAATTTTGCATTGCCTTTGCGGATTGGAATCATGTCAATATGAATGACACATTGTTTCTTGATATTTCTAGGCATGGACATTGCTAAAAGAAGGAAGGCCATTTGATCTTATTGATGTACACTTGAAGGATTCATACGACAATCTACAGGAAGTGTTGCGCTGTATAAATGTTGGTCTCTTGTGTGTGCAACAACATCCTATTGATCGACCTGACATGCCATCTGTCATTCTCATGTTAAGCGGTGAGCGCGAGCTGCCTATGCCTAAACCACCAGGATATTTTTTGGAAAAAGATTCACAAGAAAGAAATCAGGCCTACACCAAGCCACAATCATTTTCAAAAAACACTATGACGATAACCACCTTCTTGGGTCGATGACTCGATAGGCTCTGTTGGTTAATCCTAGTGTATATACTTGGCAAATGTCCAATACGTGTTTAAAATATTTCTCTAAGAACTACTGTGCGGTTGCATATAAAGGTACTCGTGATACAAATTATGTTTTTCTTTTTATTTGTTATTTTTAATGATTTCACCATGTTCTTTTTCCAATAGAATGGTATTTACTACATAGACAGAAAGGGAAGGTTGGTTTTTTTTGTTTTGTTTTTTGTTTTGTTTTTTTGGACATGTTGAAACAATTCACAAGATTGAATAAGTTGTTGTGCTACTTGCCTTACCTGTATAAGAAACCACAACAACCTTAAAAAAATTTAAAAAATATATCAAAAAGGGAAAATCACGTATACCAATGTTCTATTGAAATCCCCTGTTTTTCCCTGTTGTTATAGAATTATAAGAAGTATCTCTATGCTTGAAAGAAAAATGGACAAAATACACCCTTTTAACCTGTCAAAAATAAACAACATCAATTTTAATAAAAGAAACAAAGAAATTCAAGAAAATTAATCTTTCTCACAATAATATATCTAAACTCTATTATTTCATGAATCAATCAAATTAAATAAGCTTTTTCCTCATTTTAGTAGTTTGGTATCCCGGCCAATTTAAGGTTATATGGAAATGAGAAAAATAGGGAAATAGCCATTATTTGGACACCTCATTATAATTTTGCTCATTTTAATATTAAAACTAATAATTTTGCCATTATTAAGGATTTCAATTTTTTTAAAATTTATAATGCGTTGTAAATTATCTATTTTACCCTTGGCTACATATAGCTTTCCTTTTCTCTTCACCTCTGACCTCTCATACTCTCTCTCTCTCTCTCTCTCATGACTTTCACGTTCCCTCTTTTTCTCCTTCTTTCTCTATCAAAGATCTCTTTCTCTCTCCCAGCAACGCCGGTGAGCTGAGATGCCACTACAGCACCGACGAGCGGTGATGTGACTGCAGTGCAGATGAGGGGAGACGCCGTTGCCTCCAACCTCTACAACCGTCACCCTCAAAAGTAATGGATTGCGAGATTTGGCCGACTCTGGCAACAGTGTGATCTCAACATCTCACCTTATTCTCACAAAGTTTAAGCTAAAAAACATAGCCTTCTCTAGCCACCACCAAGCTCAAAAACTACCAACACTATTCTCGTCTCCAACACCCCTCTAGCACCCTCCTTCCTCCATTTTCAAGCTCTAAGCAACACTGTTACCAAGTTCGAAGAATTGTGAAGCGGAGTTAGAAGATGTGTTACTAGAGGTAACCTAGTGGTTTTCTTTGTATTTTGGTCATTTTTAGAGAACTAAGCATGTTTTGTAGTTATAATCTTAATGTTAGACCCCTTCTTACCTAGGAAAAGGTTTTGAGAAGAACTTTGGAGGTCCGAGGTCTTAAAGGATCCACGGAGCACTTCGGTAAGATCTACGAACCTTGTTAGAGCTTGTGGTTGTTGTGATAATATGGCATGCGTTAGAAACTTTGGGATGAAAAATACATTAGATGATAAGATTCTACAGAAGGATAAGCTTCATTTTAGGCTTTGTAATCACTTGGTTTGCTTTTGCATGTCTAAAGTTATGTGCATTTGAATTTGTAACACAAAACAAGAGAGAAAAGGAACCTCTGGGGTACAGTCTACTCACAGGTTTTGTGAAATCCGAACCCCTTAGTCTCAAAATTTTGGATTATAAGTTATAGATCAAAAACTAGATTCTTTAAGCTTTCCAACAAGGTATCTTACACCTCAAATAGATTAATATACAATTTTTGATTAATTTTACAAGTTAAGACTACGAAATGAGAGGTTTTGCTATAACACTATACCAGCCATATGTTTTGTATGTTTTGGGTTAGTAAACCATAAATTTTTGTAAAATTGTTTTTCTTGCAGAAACTAAACATTATAAGCTTTTCAATGACATATTTTTTTGCCTTATTTGGACTTGAAAGTGAATTGCTATGATTTTTCTAATTTTAACCACAAATCTGGGCATATGGTATATACGTGGGACCAACAGTAACAAAACCTAAGTATACAGTATGAAACAGTCAAATACTAAAGGAATTAACTTTATGGCTATAAAGCTTTGTAATGAGTAATCAAACGTTTAAAACGGATATGTATATAAATTTTAATAAATCACACAATATTATATTGTAATCTGGTAAACTGAGATTTTACCATGAGAAGCTTAGGAAAACTTCCACATTAATGTTTGAAACCCTTGAAAGCTTGGAAAACAAATTATATAGACAGAAACTAGATACTTCAATCTTTCCAACGAGTCATCAAGTGTACAAAATAGAATTATACACAAATTTAAATAAATCTTACAAGTTAAAACCTCACATCGATAAAATGAATAAACATTAAAAATGTGACATAAGGGTAAGTCATAACATATGGACATAAATATTGATGAAATGAGTTGGTATTAAGTGTATGATCAAATAATGTGAAATACCCTAACTTTATAAAGTTGAATCACAAGTTTTTAGATGGACCAAGACATAGTAAACTAGAGGATTACTAGACATACACTAAGAGATTACCGTAGCCCAACTAAATGATAATAACTAATGGGATTGAGTCTTACAAGCCCAATACTAGATGAGAGGCAAACCACTTTAGGGTATATACTTAGTGACTCCTTGTCACCAAGGTGATATAGATTGATTAATTAATTAATTAATTAATTAACTAGTAAATATAGAACAAAATTTAATTATGCAAACAAAATTAATTAGTAATTAATAAAGTAATTAATTAATTAATTAATTAATTATAAGAGCTAATAAGTGATTATTAATTGTGTAAACAAGATTATTATGTTAAGTAATTACATATTAAAATGCATGATTAATTAGAGATTAATTAATCATTAATTATTAATATGATTATTAATATAATAATAGATGATTAATTAGAGATTAATTAATCATTAATAACTACATAATTATTAATTATTAATTATAAAAAAATAAATGAGAAAGAATATTTAAAGAACATAATTAATTATTAAGGATATAATTACTAATTAATTATGTAATTGATTTATCATTTCCCAATCAAGTAATAATTAAGGATTACCTAATTTATTAATTAATTAATTGATTGATTAATTAGTTAGTTAATTAGTTAGTTAGTTATTTAATTAATCAATTAAAATAAATTATTGATAATTAGTAGAATTTTTCTTTTACACTTAATAATTAATAGGAATTAATTATTAAGGTTAGTTATGATGTAAGTAAATTAAGTTCACCTAAATTTATAAAACAAAATAAATAATATATATATATATATCCATGATTCACTCTAATGACAAAGTATTGTTAAATCAGGACATTTTCCCGAATTTACGTAGTAGGAGTTACAATTCCCGAAATCATATAAGACAAATAAGTACAAACTTTACTTACAGCATGAAATAAAATGTTTTTCTTTGTTGATGTTCTATGTTGGCTATGATTTGCCTTGATGATATGATGAGTATATGAGTTATATGTATTGTTTTGATTAAGTATTTAACATGCATAATTTCTCTTGCACTGATATGATCGACATACTTTACAGATATTTATGCCATAATGATAGATGTATAATGACATGTAAATCTACACATTATCATAATTAATAAGAATGAGGCTAACGAAAGATAGGATTAAGTGTCGTACAAACCTCCAATTAGTAAGAGGATATGATAAGAATGAAAGTTATAAGTTATAACCTTGGAGGTTGTTAGAGGGTTGCTCCCCCAACTCCCCATTGGTTGCGCGCATATGGGTACGACATGGGGGCCCTTAAGTAGACAAGATATATTTATATATATAATAAAGCATAATCTATTTTTGAACATTCATACTATGACATGTGATGATATGATCTATGAAAATATTTTGTGAAATATAGTTTGGGCTTGTGGAGTGAAAACTTATATGTGTGTGTTCGTGCTGTAGGTAACATAAGTAAGCAGTCCGCCACTTAGATGTTTTCTGGACTGGCAAAGCAGCACAGATGCGATGAAGGAAGGGAGTGAGATACCACCATGAATTTAATTTATGTATTTAGACTTCTTAAATTATTTTGTATCGATTATCTTTAAAACTATGTTTTCAATATTTCAGTACTACTAAACTAGTAAGAGTACTTAAAGACTTTAAGGTCTTTCATTTTAATTCGTATGACGTTATAGCTTTTTAAATACTATCTACGTACGAATTTGAATGTGATATTTATTATTTAAAAATTTCAATTTTCTTGGTTAAAATTTTAGTTTATTGAACTCTTTAAGTGCAAGTATGATCTGTATGAAAAAAAAAAAAAAAAGTTTTGCATTCTTGAAATCAAACATAAACAAGTAGTAAGACTATTTTAACTAAGAATAAATAAGTTAATTAACGGGTCAAAAAGTCGGGTCGTTACAGGAATTATTATCTTTATATTTTGAATGATGCGGCATGTTTTCAGAAAAAGCCTTTTTATACCGAATACCTGAAATTTTGTCTTGTTTTAGATAGATACAAATGAAAGCCACATGCTTGAAATTTGCATTCATTTAAGTGTGCAAAGGCTAATGAATGCCTTCCTAAACGTGTTCAAAGAAAAAGACCTTCAAAAATTATATTTATGACTACTGCTTACTAGCGGTGCCATATAACATCGGTGAACACAAAAAGAGTTCTGTCACCAAATGGCGATTCTAACTAACTATGATGTTACTGGATGTTTACCATATGTAAAGGTACATATATGTAAGTATATATATTTATAGAGTCAAGTACAGCTGGCAACTCAAATTTTTTAACTGTATAGATAAGTTTAAGATATGAACTTACTTGATATGGTTCAAAAACTTAGAAGTCAGTGTGTCTGGTTCACTCATAAATTGTCTGTAATGTCCTTTGGATGGATAATACATTGTTTGGTAGTTTAATTCAGTCTGAGATGGTTGTTAATTTTAGAATTCGAGACGGATTCTAGATTCTACTAGAATCCAAGATGCATTCTACAAGAATATCTACATATTTACAGCTGAAGTTCTTCATGTTAAGAATATACACATATGTTTTGTTGCATACTAGTGTTCTTTATTCTATTTGAATCGCTTGCTCGTCTTCATCCTGCCTTTGTCAACAATCTCGTTTATTTGTTAGTTTGTCATTTTTCGCTACTAATGATATAAATTTCATTTGTTGAATGTGATAAATTTCATTGTCGATTGAGTTTTTAGAGAGATTAGAGGAATGTGGAGGGACTAGGTTTCTATTGCTCTTGAGGTATCTCTGACAATGCATTTTCTGATATGGTTCCCCGTTTTGTCAAGCTTTAGACTTTTGTTCCGTTATACTTGATTAACTCTGGTTACAATTATGGTGGACACATTAAGATTTAGCATTTAGTGTTGTTTGGTATATTATATAAGACTCAAGTCTCCATTTGATGATTGGTGTTTATAACTGGAATTTGGAAGTCTCTTTTTGTTTGAAATCTATGTTTGTTGCTAACTTATAGCACTCCATCTTCTTCTTCTTTTGGGGTTTTCTTGCTCTAAATTAGACAACTGACGTTCGTGTGGAAGAGGAAAATGAAAATTTATAGTTCTGGTTCGTTTCTGATGCGTCATAAACTTACAATGGCTGCAAAAAACAAATGTTGTGGTTGCAGCTTGTATCCTAAACGCCACTCTTGTTGTTTTTCGTTTGCACTAAAAATATTTATGGCAGGATTCAAGGTATGTACTTGATAACTCTATGAAATAGAGTTATTTAGCATGCTTTTCAGCTTGTTAATTGTTATTATTTCAAGATAATATGCCTTAGTTTTAGTATTTTATTTAATATTAACTAATTTGTCTTAGTTATAGAAAGGGTGAAAAGTTGTAAATAATTTTGGCTTTTAGCACATTTTAAGCTTTATTGCGTGTGCCTTACAGCTGGAGTCACTTTACCAAGAAAAAGATGGAGGCCCACTGGACCTGAGGAAGTAATCTTGCCGCTGGAGTGCTTCAGTTTTGCTGTAGAAAATACTATAGCAATGCTGCATCAAAGTTGTAGCAGTGAGGATTAGCTTGAAAGAGTATGTGGGCCCCATTTTAGCTTTACAGCTGGCATTGTTTACTTGTCCATTTGTCTGCACTTGGCAGCTGTGAGAAGGCACCCAATTTGTGCCATAAAGAGGACACGTGCATCTAGGGCATAGTGGGGGAGTTTTTGATAAAAAAAGGAAAAGTTAAGGATTAAAGGAAGTAGCCGTCGGAGAGGAAAAAAAAAATAGAGAAGAGCAGAGAATACACCATTTTTGGGGAAGAGAGAGAGAGAGCTCAGCTAAAGTTTGAGCTTCCATTTTTACGCTCATTTTGGGATCCGAGCTCAGGAGGAGAAGGACGCAAGACGAGAAGAACCATTTTGAGCCACTTGGAGTTTTTCTTCTTCTTACTTTTTCTTGATTTATTTTCTGATTTTCATTTGCTGTTGAACAATGGATGATGATTTTAAGCTTGTTTTTGTAATCCGAAACATGAGCTAAATTTCTTAGCTAGGATTGTTAATGAACCCGAAATTGGGAGGATGATTTGAATATTTTGTTGAATTGTTAAGCGGATCCATGTTCTGTTCATCCAAGTGTTTTGAATGTTAAAATTTCTATTGTTAATTGGCCATCAATATATAGGATACTAGGCTTGCTTAATTCTGGAAAGGTTAATTTGAGCTGGATATAACTTGGATGATGCAAGTTCAATATGCTTTTCAAAGTTTATATTGATTGTGAATGGTATAGGAATATATTATTTACCTTGTATAACCCATTGAAATTGGTGCTTGAAATTGTGTTCTGAGAACTAGATTCACATAGGAATATGTTGAAAAAGGTTTAAGGAATTTTAGCCATAACTCATTCGGAAGAATTTTTATGATAAAATCGAATTTCGGTTAACAAGACAGGTTTTGCTGCAGCATTCCTATAGCATTCGGATCAGACTTGCAATGGAGGGGGATTTGGCAATTCTAGCTTATCTCTCATTCTTGATTTACAAACTCTTGACTAAATATTGTTCTTTTTGTCTATTTAGTGCCTTTTCATTACACCCAATTGATTTCATTAGTTTAGTGCATATTTCTCATTTCGATTTCCAAACTCAAATTGATTTTTGCTTTATTTCTTTTGCAATTTATTTTAGCAATTCAATCCCTGTGGAGATGATACTCAACTCACAATCTATATTACTTGAGCGATTACGTACACTTGCGTAGAACTTATATACACTAAATAATCGCAACAAACAAGTTTTTGGCGCCGTTGTCGGGGATTGAAATCGTTAAAAATATTTGTAAAAGTTATTTTGTTTTAGTTCTTGTTTTTGCATTTTCTTATTGGTTACGTTTTTGTATTTTTAGAAGCTTGATTTCTCTGCATGCATAACCAACGAAACCAAGAGTTGCTGCCCTTGGATCCAGAAATTGAAAGAACATTTCTAGCAAGGAGAAGGGAGCAACAAGGTCTAGCAGGTGTGGGAGAAATAGCAAAAAGAGCTGCTGTCAATATGGCTAATGATGGGCAGCAAGTGAATGTCAACAATCTAGTGCCTCAACCGATTTTGGTGGATGACAGAGACAGGGCTATTCGAGAATATGCTGTACCCATTCTCCATGGGCTCAATCCAGGCATTATTAGGCCGGAAATACAAGTGCCACAGTTTGAACTCAAGCCGGTTATGTTCCAAATGTTGCAAACCGTGGGCCAGTTTAGTGGAATGGCAACTGAGGATCCCCACATGCACCTTCAGCTATTCATGGAAGTGTGTGATTCTTTCAAGCTACTAGGGGTGTCCGAGGAAGCATTGAGGCTGAAGTTATTTCCTTATTCTTGAGGGATAGAGCGAGAGCCTAACTTAATTCGCTGCCACCGGATTCAATAGCAACATGGAATGTCTTGGCAGAAAAATTCCTCATGAAGTACTTTCCTCCAACCAAGAATGTCCAAGCTCAGAAACGACATCACCTCATTCCAACAATTGGAGGGCGAATATTTGTATGAAGCATCGGAGAGATTCAAAGAGCTGTTGCGAAAATGCTCTCATCATGGGATTCCCCATTGGATTCAGATGGAAACTTTCTACAATGGGCTCAATGGGCAGACAAGGACCATTGTGGATGCGGCTGCCAATGGTGCCCTTTTGGCTAAATCGTATAATGAGGCGTATGAGATTTTGGAGAGGATGGCAACCAACAACTATCAGTGGCCCACCGAGAGACTCAATGCTCGAAAGGCTACAGGAATTCATGAAGTGGATGCTATTACAGCACTCTCTGCTCAAGTGTCGAGTTTGACGAATATGATCAAGACTATGAACATGTCGGCTGGGGTTAATTCGGTGCAATCTGTTGGCGTCACTTGTGTTTATTGTGGAGAGGGACTACTTGTATGAGGATTGCCCTTCTAATCCAGCCTTTACTTGTTATGTGGGTAATTTCAACAGGAACAATCCGTATTCAGCGCCTTACAATCAAGGATTGAGACAACACCCCAACTTTTCATGGAGCAATCAATGGGCCAGTTTTAGTGGAGCAAATACTTATCATCGACCTTCTCACCCTTCGGGCTTTCCATCTCAGCAACCAAGAACTCAAGCTATGGACTCATCTAGCTCTTTGGAGAATTTGATCAAGGAGTATATAACAAAGAATGATGCTAGAGTTCAGAGTCATGATGCAACATTGAGGAGTTTGGAGAATCAAATTGGGCAGATTGCTAATGTCTTGAATGTTAGGCCTGCAAGGATCTCTTCCAAGTAATACTGAAGATCCAAGGAGAGAATGGAAAGAACACTGCAAGGCAATCTTATTAAGGAATGGAAGGGAGATCGAGCGAAGGGAAAAGCCAAAAGCTGTGCAGAATGAGCCCACTTTAATCCAACAACAAGATGAGCAGCATCAACAAGAAGAAATTCTGGTGAAAAATTAGCAGCTGGACTATGCTGCAGAAAATGCTACAGCATTTACACAGCATTCTGGAGCAGCAGAAAACAGCGAAATCAGACCTCCTCCACCGTTTCCGCAGCGGTTTCAAAAGCAGCAAAAGGATGGTCAGTTCCGCAAATTTCTGGATGTCTTGAAGCAGCTTCACATCAACATACCTCTCGTTGAAGCCCTGGAGCAGATGCCAAATTACGTCAAATTTATGAAAGATTTGGTCACTAAGAAGTGTAGATTTGGAGAATTTGAAACTGTAGCTCTGACAGAGGAATGCAGCGCCATTTTGCAGAATAAACTCCCTCCCAAGCTGAAGGATCCTGGAAGTTTTACAATACCGTGCGTAATTGGAAACCACTACTTTGGTAAGGCCTTATGTGATTTGGGAGCTAGTATCAATTTGATGTCAATGTCCATCTTCAGGAAGTTAGGAATTGGTGAAGCACGGCCTACCACAGTATCTTTGCAGCTTGCCGATAGGTCCATCGCACATTCCGAAGGGAAGATTAAAGATGTTCTAGTAAAGGTGGATAAGTTCATTTTTCCAGCGGATTTTATCATTCTTGATTATGAGGCAGACAAAGAAGTGCCGATCATCTTGGGAAGGTCATTTCTTGCTACAGGCCGCACCTTGATTGATGTGCAAAAGGGGAAATTAACTATGAGGGTGCAAGATGAGCAGGTGACATTTAATGTGCTCAAGGCTATGAAGTTTCCAGTTGAGTTGGAGGAGGTTTCGGCTATATCTGCTCTAGATTCCGTAGTGGTCGAAGAGTTTGAGGCAAGTAATCAGCAAGATTTGATAAGTTCGTCATTGGCATCGGATTCAGCGGACGATGAAGAAGAATTTGTGGAGCAGCTTGTTTGGCTAGATGGTAATGCCATTGCACCAAGATATGTGCGGAAATTTGAATCATTGGATTTATCAGACCGTGAGCACAAGCCACCCAAGTCTTCAAGAGAAGAGCCACCAGTGTTAGAATTGAAGTCTCTGCCGTCTCATCTGAGATATGCATATTTGGGAGAATCTTCAACTCTTCCGGTGATCATTTCGGCGGAGTTGACAGAAGATCAGGAGGAGAGGTTGCTTGACATGTTGAGAGAATTCCAAGGCGCCATCGGGTGGACAATAGCAGATATAAAGGGTATAAGTCCCTCATTTTGTATGCACAAGATTCTCTTGGAGGATGATAAGCATGATTCCATAAAGGGTCAGAGAAGAATGAATCCAATCATGAAAGAGGTTGTCAAGAAGGAGATCATTAAGTGGTTGGATTCTGGGATAATTTACCCAATTTCTGATAGCTCTTGGGTAAGCCCGGTTCAGTGTGTTCCTAAGAAAGGGGGAATTACTATTGTGGAGAACGAAAACAACGAATTGATTCCTACAAGGACAGTAACGGGTTGGCGGATTTGCATGGATTACAGGAAGCTAAACAAGGACACAAGGAAGGATCACTTCCCACTCCCCTTCATTGATCAAATGCTTGATAGATTAGCTGGGAAGGAGTACTACTGTTTCTTGGATGGCTATTCTGGCTATAATCAGATTGCCATAGCTCCTGAGGATCAACACAAGACCACATTCACTTGTCCATTCGGTACATTTGCTTTCAGAAGGATGCCATTTGGCTTGTGCAATGCGCCTGCAACTTTTCAGCGGTGTATGATGGCGATTTTCACTGACATGGTGGAGCAATATGTGGAGGTGTTTATGGATGATTTCTCAGTCTTTGGAGAAAGTTTTGAAAATTGCCTCGCAAATTTGGCAAAGGTTTTGAAGCGATGTGAAGAGACCAATCTAGTCCTAAATTGGGAGAAATGCCATTTTAAGGTCAAAGAGGGCATAGTGTTGGGACACCGAGTTTCAAAGAATGACCTTGAAGTTGATATAGCCAAGATTGCCATAATAGAAAAGCTCCCTTCGCCATCAAATGTAAAAGGGATTCGAAGTTTTCTTGGACATGCAGGGTTTTACAGAAGATTTATTAGAGATTTCTCCAAGATTTCTAAGCCTCTTTACAGCCTATTGGAGAAAGACAGCCAATTCATCTTTGACGAAGCATGTTTGTCAGCCTTTTCAGAGTTAAAACGGAAGCTCATCTCAGCGCCAATCATTGTAGCACCGGATTGGTCATTACCGTTTGAAATAATGTGTGTTGTAAGCGATTGGGCTGTGGGGGCTGTTTTAGGGCAGCGCAAAAGCAGGGTATTTCATCCCATTTACTATGCTAGCAAGACTCTTTCAGGAGCTCAATTGAACTACAAGGTGACAGAGAAGGAGTTGTTGGCTGTTGTCTACGCCTTTGACAAATTTCGAGCTTATTTGATAGGAGAAAGGGTTGCGATTTTTACAGACCATTCGGCTATAAAATACTTGGTGGAGAAGAAGGATGCTAAGCCAAGGTTGATTAGATGGGTGATTTTGCTTCAAGAGTTTGACCTAGAGATCAAGGATAGGAAGGGCACGGAGAATCAAGTGGCTGACCATTTATCTCGGTTGGAGAAGGCTGAGAAGGGCACAGATTTAGAAGCTATTAAGGAGGTCTTCCCCGATGAGCAGCTCCTTGTTGTTAATCGAGTCTCAACTATGGTGCCATGGTATGCGGATTTGGTGAACTACCTAGTTAGTGGGTTGATGCCTCCTGATTTGAATGTCCATCAACGAAAGAAGTTCCTGTATGAGGTCAAGTTTTACTATTGGGATGAGCCATACTTGTTCAGGAAATGTGCAGATCAAATTCTAAGGCCGTGTATTCCTGAGGAAGAAAGAGAAGAGGTGTTGCATCAATGTCACAATTCACCCTATGGAGGGCATTTTCAAGGTGATAGGACTGCAGCAAAAATCTTACAATCAGGCTTTTATTGGCCAAGCTTGTTTCGGGATGCTCGAGATTTTGTATCAAGGTGTGATAGATGCCAAAGAGTTGGTAGTATCTCAAGAAGACATGAAATGCCTCTAACCAACATCATCGAGGTGGAGTTGTTTGATGTATG
Source organism: Ficus carica (assembly GCA_009761775.1). Taxonomy (NCBI): domain Eukaryota; kingdom Viridiplantae; phylum Streptophyta; class Magnoliopsida; order Rosales; family Moraceae; genus Ficus; species Ficus carica. Next base: position 8,698,730 of record CM019750.1, read on the forward strand.
GGGGATTGACTTCATGGGTCCCTTTGTTCCATCTTTTGGCAATCTTTACATACTTGTGGCGGTGGATTACGTCTCAAAGTGGGTAGAGGCCACTGCCCTTCCTACAAATGACTCGAAGGTGGTGATGCAGTTCATGAAGAAGCAAATTTTCACAAGATTTGGCACCCCAAGGGCAGTAATCAGCGATGAAGGGACGCATTTTTGCAGCAGGTACTTTGAGGCATTGCTAGCAAAGTATAATGTTCGCCATAGAGTTGCTACAAGCTATCACCCACAGACTAATGGGCAAGCCGAGGCATCTAACAAGCAAATCAAGTCCATTTTGGAGAAAACTGTTAGCCCCACTAGAAAGGACTGGTCCAAAAGGTTGGATGATGCACTATGGGCCTATAGGACTGCCTTCAAAACTCCAATTGGAATGTCTCCTTACCAATTGGTGTTTGGGAAAGCATGTCATTTACCTATGGAGATGGAGCACAAGGCTTATTGGGCGCTCAAACAATTAAATATGGACATAAATGCAGCTAGAGAAAAGATAGTGATGCAACTCAATGAGTTAGAGGAGTTTCTGTTACAAGCATATGAGAATTCCAAGCTTTATAAGGAAAATGTCAAACGGTGGCATGACAAGAGAATCATGAGCAGAACTTTCGAACCGGGGCAGCAAGTTCTTTTGTTCAATTCAAGATTGAAGCTCTTCCCAGGAAAGTTAAAGTCTCGTTGGTCAGGTCCATTCACAATTGTTACTATATTTCCTCATGGAGCAGTGGAATTGCAAGATGACAAGTTAGTGAATGGACAGAGAGTCAAGCATTATTGGGGAGGTCCTGTGGATCGTTCTAAGACCTCCATCACTCTCAAAGAAGCCTGAAAAAGGGAAGTAGTCGGGCTGATGACTTAAAAACAAGCGTTTTTGGGAGGCAACCCAAAATTTTTTTTTGTTTGTTTGTTATTTTGATTTATTTTAATTTGTTTGAGTTGTTGATTCAGTAGTTGTTAAGAAATTTGAACTAACTCGATGTTATTTTTCTATGTATAAAGTGGCTTAGGAATCAGCCTGCTGGAGCAATCTATCCTAAATTGCTGCGGGGATTGTTACAAGCAAAGATGCAGCAAAGCTGGGCAGAAACTGGGGGGCAATCTGTATAGGAATGCTGTGGGATTGCTACAAGCAAGGCTGCAGCAAAGTTAGGCAGAAACTGGGGGGCAATCTGTATAGGAATACTGTGGGATTGCTACAAGCAAGGCTGCAGCAAAGTTAGGCAGAAACTGGGGGCAATCTGTATAGGAATGCTGTGGGATTGCTACAAGCAAAGCTGCAGCAATTTCAATAAAAAAAAAAGGTTCAAGGTTTTATTTCTAATTTACATATATAGATATATATATAATCATATAATAGAAAGCCCTAAAGGACCCCACATTCTCTTTCTTCCCTTGCGCCGTCGACTTCCCATTTTTGCCGATCACCCAAACTGCCGCCCAGCCAGCAGCCCGTGCCCACACACCGAACCAGCGCCATTGCCAACACCTCCATAGCCCGAATCAAATCTCCACCGACTAGCCCCTTGCGGCCAGCCACCAACCAAGCCCAGCCTTCACCAACCGCCTCATTCAGCCAAGATCAGCCCCATTTCAGCCATCGCCGAACAGCGTCTCCATCGGTCAACCAGCCGCGCCAGCGCCCAGCCAACCTGAAGCCACCTTCACCGATTCCCATTGCCTGTCCTAGCCTCCTCTGGCCGCACCAGCAAACCAGACCGAGTCGCGCCTCTACCGACCAGTCGCACCAGCGCCTCTACCAGCCTCATCTCGGACTCCTCCAAACCCCTCGCTGCGAGCTCAGTCCAGCCCATCGAACCAGCGCCTCCACACCATAACATCAGGGAGTTATAACTCTCTCATTTTCTTTTTATTAGTTTTGCTATGATTTGTTCTGTTTTGCTTTGCCTTGTTATTTTTGTTCTATTTTTGTGTTGTTTTGTGTAAGCAGTGAAGACACTGCTTGGTATAAGTTTGGGGGTATTGGGTAGGTTTGTTTTAGTTTTAGTTAATATGGTTTTGTTATGCTTTTTCTATTTGTGTTGTTTGTGTGGTTTGATTTTTTATGGTTTGCTTAGTTTTTCAAAAAAAAAAAAAAAAAAAAGGTCTTAATTATATGTTAGAAATTGCTCTAGTTTTGCTGCTGAGTTGTTGGTTTGAGGAAATTCAATGAAGAATAGTAGAGTTTGAAATTTTCAGCTTATGGATTGAAAAAGCATGAATTGAGTATTGGTGATGTCTGCTATCTGTTTGCTCTTTGAGTGAGACTACTCTTTTCCACAATAGGCTATAGCTTTGTTTGTCTGAGGAAAGCCTAGGGAGCTCTAAGTCATCGTGAAAGTTTAGGATTTGAGAACTGGTTGTCAAACCCTTGAGGCGAAGCGTTAAGAAGCTAAACATTCTGGAGATAGTGGATGTGCTTTAAAAGTGATAATATCCTTAGAAAGACTGCTGTTCAAGGGTGTCATGTAAAAAAAAAAAAAAGTGCTATGAATAAAGAACTCCGCTATTCTGAGCTGCCTAGTAACCAGAAGTAACATGAGCCCCATGTGTACTTTTACATCAAACAGTGGTTCAGAATAAGAGTATGCTATAACAATTCTGAAGTGTGACGTTGCTGAGTAACCGGGTGTCTTCATCATCAATGTTGGCATTCGCGTAAAAAGGTAACAGTGACATGAAGAATACTTAAAAAAAAAAAAAAAAAAACTGAATAAATTGTGTAAATACACATGCACCCAACTCAACAAGCAGTGGAATATGTCTATCCCTAGATTTTGCCCAACTAATGATAGTGGAAAGGGAATCATGCATCCAGCCTATTAGATCATTAACTAAGCTTGACGATCGTGATCAGAGAGACCTAGGTGATCTGAAGATGCTTAGATATAGTCTCGCACACACACACCTATAGAGGAACCTCATTTGGGAGCAAGCTTATAAAGGATAGAGCTAATATTTGATGAAAGCTGATCTTGAAATGAGTTGGAAATTAAGAAGCTCTTTTGAGAATGGAGACTCAACTTGTTTAGCAGCCTGAGCAATTTTCTGTTTTGTGTTTTGAGTTTTCTTTTTGTGTTTTGTGTGTTTATTTTGGCATTACTCGAGGACGAGCAATGACATAAGTTTGGGGGTGTGATAACTCTATGAAATAGAGTTATTTAGCATGCTTTTAAGCTTGTTAATTGTTATTATTTCAAGATAATATGTCTTAGTTTTAGTATTTTATTTAATATTAACTAATTTGTCTTAGTTATAGAAAGGGTGAAAAGTTGTAAATAATTTTGGCTTTTAGCACATTTTTAAGCTTTATTGCGTGTGCTTTACAATGGAGGCCCACTAGACCTGAGGAAGTAATCTTGCCGCTGGAGTGCTTCAGTTTTGCTGCAGAAAATACTATAGCAATGCTGCAGCAAAGTTGTAGCAGTGAGGATTAGCTTGAAAGAGTATGTGGGCCCCATTTTAGTTTTACAGCTGGCATTGTTTACTTGTCCATTTGTCTACACTTGGCAGCTGTGAGAAGGCACCCAATTTGTACCATAAAGAGGACACGAGCATTTAGGGCATAGTGGGGGAGGTTTTGATAAAAAAGGAAAAGTTAAGGATTAAAGGAAGTAGCCATCGGAGAGAAAAAAAAAAAAAAAATAGAGAAGAGCAGAGAATACACCATTTTTGGGGAAGAGAGAGAGAGAGCTCCGCTGAAGTTTAAGCTTCCATTTTTACGCTCATTTTGGGATCCGAGCTCAGGAGGAGAAGGACGCAAGACGAGAAGAACCATTTTGAGCCACTTGGAGTTTTTCTTCTTCTTACTCTTTCTTGATTTATTTTCTGATTTTCATTTGCTGTTGAACAATGGATGATGATTTTAAGCTTGTTTTTGTAATCCGAAACATGAGCTAAATTTCTTAGCTAGGATTGTTAATGAACCCAAAATTGGGAGGATGATTTGAATGTTTTGTTGAATTGTTGAGCGGATCCATGTTTTGTTCATCCAAGTGTTTTGAATGTTAAAATTTCTATTGTTGATTGGCCATCAATATATAGGATACTAGGCTTGCTTAATTCTGGAAAGGTTAATTTGAGCTGGATATAACTTGGATGATGCAAGTTCAATATGCTTTTCAAAGTTTTATATTGATTGTGAATGGTATAGGAATATATTATTTACCTTGTATAACCCATTGAAATTGGTGCTTGAAATTGTGTTCTGAGAACTAGATTCACATAGGAATATGTTGAAAAAGGTTTAAGGAATTTTAGCCATAACTCATTCGGAAGAATTTTTATGATAAAATCGAATTTCGGTTAACAAGACAAGTTTTGCTGTAGCATTCCTACAGCATTCGGGTCAGACTTGCAATGGAGGGGGATTTGGCAATACTAGCTTAACTCTCATTCTTGATTTACAAACTCTTGACTAAATATTGTTCTTTTTGTCTATTTTAGTGCCTTTTCATTACACCCATTTGATTTCATTAGTTTAGTGCATATTTCTCATTTCGATTTCCAAACTCAAATTGATTTTTGCTTTATTTCTTTTGCAATTTATTTTAGCAATTCAATCCCTGTGGAGACGATGCTCAACTCACAATCTATATTACTTGAGCGATTACGTACACTTGCGTAAACTTATATACACTAAATAATCGCAACGAACAGTACTCTGTAGTATCATATCATGTTTACCTAGCTATTGTCATTATCTGACAGCTTAGATGAAAGGAAATATTCTTTTACTGAGCGTGACTTGGTATTTGGTGCAGTGACTTGCGGAAATATTCGATGGGGAGCAGTTTAAGAATTGACTACTAATGGTTCACTTTTTCAATTCTATTTTGATCTTTTATTTCTTTTATGGCTATCTAAACACTGTACAAATTGAGGTACTAGACCACTCCAAGTACTTTCTCATTTTTAGTTATATGCATTGCATTTGCAGAAGTTTAAAGCTTTTGTAGCGATGTGCATGTTTCAAAAGTTTCAATTATGGTTTTTCAATTCTATTTTGAACTATCATGTATTTTCCATATACATTTGCCCTTCCTTTTACATTTGTTTTTTGCGTCTTGTTCTTCTATCAATGATTTTTTGGAACTAAATCTACCATCGGTAATTCAGTAGTTTTCTTTTTGATGTGTTGCTTTGTGCTTATAATTACAAGTTGTGTTCTTCTAATTTTTACTTTTTCGATTATTTTTGGTGTGCAATTGAGCTGAAAAGTAGTCTTATTTTGAAAATTGGTACGTGCAAGTGTTAATATGTACAATTGATTTGTTTTAGAGGAATATCCGGAAGGCGTTCTGACAGAATCCGAATTGCATTCTAGCAGAATCCGAAATGCATTCTAACATAATCCGAAAGGCATTCTGGTAGAATCCGAATTGCATTATACAAAATCTAAAATGCATTTGGGCAGAATCCAAAAAGCCTCTTTCACACCGGAGACGTTCAACATATTAATTTAAAATTAAATAAAAAAATCTGTTAGAATCCAAAATGGATTCTATCCTGATAGAATCCATTTTGCATTCTCAGATTCTGATAAAATCCATTTTGCATTACAACAGAATCCATTTTGCATTCTATCAGACTCTGTTTTGGTTTCTCGAATTTCGGTAGAATCCGTTTTGGATTATCGGATTTGATAGAATCCATTTAAGAAGATAGAATTCGTTTTACATTTTATCAAAATCCGTTTTACATTCTGATAGAATGCGTTTTTCCTTCTCAGATTCTGGTAAAATCCGTTGTGCTTTGTGATAGAATTCATTTTGCATTCTAATAGAATATGTTTTGCATTCTATCAGAATGCAAAATTCTGGCGACCGACATCAACACCGGTGACCGGAGTCGGTTACAACCGGTTACATTTGTTGAAATATGAGAAAAAAATTTTCTAACGACCGGCCATCGAAGACCGGCCGGCGAACGGAGTCAAAGATATATGAAAACTATTTCAATAAATAAAAAAGGGAAGAAAATAAAGAAATAAGGGTATTTTTGTCTATTTACTATTTTTTCATAAAATTATTTAATTAATTATTATGAAATGATAAAATTATCAACTTTACTTTTATAGAGGGCAAAATTATAAGATAGTGTCAAATTTAGGACATTCTTGCAAATCACCCTAAGGAAATTGCTGAAAATTTGGATCTTTTAGGATTTGGTATTTTACATTACTAATAGGAACAATGTTTTAACCATTGTGTTAGATTTTTAACGGTCTTAATATATGAATTTCTAATGAAAAACTATATTACCCCATTTAAGAAAAACTACAAACTTGTAACGACCCGCCTAGCACAGGCCGTTACTATACATACATACTTAACGTCTCTCTTAATACTTACTTACTTAGTGAAAACAGCGGAAATTTTTTATTTTTTTTATACGGTGTGCACACACACGAATACGTACATACGAAATAACGTTTACTAAATAAAAGTGTTCGGGCGCAAAATGAAACACATAAAATAATTACATAAAATATCGAAACGCGTAGCGGCACTTATTCCCACATTTCACAGTTCGCCCCGCCATGCTCCACCATCTTGCATCACATACTTCCTGTAGGTTGCTTACCTACAGCATAGACGTCAAACATGAGCTTTCGCTCAGCAAGTACAACTAAGACATCCGCGACACCACAAACTCTAACATATCATAACATATCGTAACTTATCATAACTTATCATAGCATAACATAATCATGCATGAGCCATTTATGCTTCATTATGCTTTCTTAATTCTTCATAACATACTTTCTTATCTTATCTTAACTTATGGGCCCCTTAACATAAGTGTCCATACCGGACGCGCAACTATGGAGTGGTTGGGGCGGCCAGTCCATTTCCAACTCAAACCATAGTCCAACCCGACCTAACGCGGGTCAGTACGACACAGGCAAGCTTGCTTGCCATCATAACTTTCATCGTCTCATACCTTGTTCTTATTCTTATTAATTGGTGAACATGCTTCGTGATGTCTCACACAATTAAATCATGATCGCATCATAACCATACCATAGCCTTAACATATCTTATGTCCTAACATGACATGATTCTAGCATATTTCATAGCATATAGCATGCATCATAGCACATAGCATATTTCATCTCATATAGCATTTATTAAACATATAGCATACATCATAGCACATAGCATTTATTAAACATACTTGGGTAAGTATTCACAACAAAGCCTATGTTGTAGGCGGAGTTGTACTTACCTTATTTGCTGTGTCCAACACTGAGCTTGATCCCGTCAGGACACTACAGCACTCTACCTTCTGTTGTAATATAAAAGTAAGGGTTAGATGTTGGTGATATAACCAACATCCATATATAACTTTAGTTATATGCCACTACTACAAAAGATAGATTACACGACGGAGATTACACGATGGTTCCTTGGAATCGTCGTGTAAAGTGGATTTTACACGACGGTCCCAAGGAACCGTCGTGTAAAGGCGCACTTTACACGACGGTACCTTCGGACCGTCGTGTAATCCGCCCCTCAAAGGAGGATTACACGACGGTCCCGGGGGACCGTCGTGTAATCCCACCCTCGAGGGGAACATTACACCCGACGGGGGACCGTCGTGTAATCCGCCCCTCGAAGGAGGGATTACACGACGGTCCCCCGGGACCGTCGTGTAATCCCTCCCTCGGGGGGACATTACACGACGGTCCCGGGGGGGACCGTCGTGTAATCCGCCCCTCGGGGGGGACATTACACGACGGTCCCCCGGGATCGTCGTGTAATCCGCCCCTCGGGGGGACATTACACGACGGTCCCCCGGGACCGTCGTGTAATCCCGCCCTCAGGGGGGACATTACACGACGGTTCCCCGGGACCGTCGTGTAATCCGCCCCTCGGGGGGACATTACATGACGGTCCCCTGGGACCGCCGTGTAATCCCCGGTATTACACGACGGTTCTAAATAGACCGTCGTGTAATCTTCTAAAAATTTTAAAAATTTTCAAATTTAATTTTTTGAAATCCGCGCGTCAAAACCCATGACTTAAATAAAATTTCCTCCTCGTTTCTCTTCATCTCCGCACGAATTTCTTAAGTTCTCTCTTCACACTCTCTACATTTCTCAAGTACCCACATCCTTCACCAACCCGTTGCCACCACTCTTTTAGAATTCGGTCAAGCCGCCGTTGCCGTCGTTGTCGAAGTTGCCTCCCTCTTCGTGTGGCCGTGCATATTCTTTTTAAAAGAAAAGCAAGGTGACTTCGTATATAAACTAAAACACATTTGCTCTCTTGTATTGTTGTTTTCCATTAAATATCCTTTTTTGAACATGAATGTTTTTGTTTTTAATGTTGCTCTTTGTAGATGAATGGTTTGTGATTGGTTTTGGCACTTTACACACATTTTTCAACATAAATTTTTTGCGCCCACAGCATACTCGATGAAATGCCTGAATGAGTTTTTTTTATTTATTTAATCTTAATTATATACATCTTAATTAGTTTGAACTTTATCAATTTGCTAGGGCCCTAACGGATTGGAAGATTATGACCGGAGAAGGGATTAGAAGAAGGAGACGAGACTGTAAAACAAAAATCTCGAACCGTCCTTGTCCTCTCCAAGAGGGAAGTGTTAAATGTGGTTATTTTATTTTAGGTTTTATGAGGGACATAGTGTTGAATGGAATTTATGTACTTGAAAGTAAATAATTTTTTACTTCTGAGGATTTGAATTTGATTAGGGGAGAATGGGCTAGCCATGTAATGCAATTCATTAATTATGATATGTGAACTTGTAATGTAAAAATTGATATGTAATTTTACTTTGATCATTGAAGTTACCATCTTGGATCGTGTATTGGATAACATACAGGTTAGGCCAGCCGTGAGAAATTACCAAAAAACCATAATTTTTTTTTTAATAAAAGAGACATTACACGACGGTTCGGCCAAGAACCGTCGTGTAATGTCCGCATTACACGACGGTTCGGCCAAGTACCGTCGTGTAATGTCTCTATATTACTTGTATATACTACGGTGTACCTTGTTTCGACGACGGTTTTTAACCGTCGTGTAACATTGAGATACCATGACAGTTCAATAACCGTCGTGTTATCTTCCACGACACTGGATTACACGACGGTTGGGTAACCGTCGTGTAAACTTTACACGACGGTAAAAAATCGTCGTGTAATCCACAATTTTTACTAGTGTGCCCCTTACTTAATCTCATGTTATCCTATTTGATTACATCAAGTAACTCTAGGGTTTAAACTTACCCTAATCGGATTATTTCAACTTTGGTTTCAAAAACCCATTTTTTACTTTCTTTTGGAAAAACCTTATATTTTATGTACAAAAATCATTTGTTCAACTCTGAAAATTTGTAACTATAAAGTAGGATTTGTCAAAATTATTGACTGTTCGAAATTGCCTTTGGAACAATTTCACATTGTCAATTTATCTGTGTTTGTGCAGAAATGTCCTTTTCCTGCACTGTTTTTCAGAAATCCTATACAGGAATTCCCTATTTCCTGCACAGTTTTAGAAATCCAATTTAATTTAAAAATCCAAACCGAATTTGAAAAATTTTTCTTCACAAAAGTTTTAGACCTTGAAAAACCCTACAACTTTCATGTTTTACTCAAAACCTAATTCAGACTCTGACCTACTCATTTCCCCTGTTGAACCCACCTGGCCGTACATGAAGTCTGGGCACGGTCAGGCTCGGATTTTTGTAAAAACCGAGGCCTTTGGAGCCTTATTTTGCAAAATGGTCTGTGAAGTCTCCTAGGAAAATCTCTTCTCTACAACTTTCATGTTTTACATTTTTCCAAATTCGGCATCTAAGGGCCTCAAAACCGGGTTTCCAGAAAACTGGCCAGTTTCCTCCCGAACTGGCAGTTTCCTTAATTAAATTGATTTTACGTCCTAATCGTGCACCCTACCTCAATCGGCAGCAGCCGAGAGCTTAAGGTCAAACATGCAGCGTATTTCTAACGCCAAGTTTTGTCATCCAACAAAATTAGAGTCATACATTAACATCATCATTAAGCATTAAATCCCTAAACTCATGCAAGCATCAAAACCAACCATAAACCCTAACAATCAAGCACAAGACCTAAAAATCTAATCTAGGGCCATAAATTAAATTGAGCTTATGCTCTTACAAATTCAACTTGAAATACACTTAAATTTCAAATTGAAGCTCAAATAAAAAGCTTAGGGCCAAGAGATTTATACCTAGTTTGCTCACAAGGGTTGGCTTGCTTGATCCAAGCTTTTCCCTTTCTCCTTGGCTCCTCCCAACAACCGGCCTCCCCTTGGTTGATGGGTTCCAAAATTTTTCAGCCACCTAGCTTTGTTCCACACCAAATCCGGTCACTTTGGGAGCTTTTCCCTCTCACTTTTCTCTCCCCCCACAACCGGCCTCTAACCTAGATTGGGTACCAAAAATTTTTCAACTTCTTGCTTGTTGTAGCCTCTTAGGTGGCCGGCCATTAGCTCTAGAACCATCCCAAATTTTTTTCAAATTTTTCCTTAAATGAGAGAAATGATGTCATAATTAAATAGTATGATGATGTAAGCTCATTAAGGCTTGTTTGCTCCTTTTCCTTAATATACAGTCCATTTTTAAGCTAACACAGATATCTTCAATACTGGGCTCACTAATGCACAGTACTATTATACTGAACTACAGTCCAAAATTCATCTATGTAAAAATGAACTGTATAAATATTTTCTTATAACTTTAAGCCATTTGGCCCTTGATGCCCTAATTAATGTGTTTGATTTTTCTCTGGTGGTTTTGGATCTTAATCATACTATCTTAACCGTAAAAACGGTTTCTGCAGTATATTTTCCATACTGCTACTTATATAACAATACCGACATATCTTTGACTTTTCTGGCCAACTATTGACTTTCTTGTCAAGATTTGACTTCCTTGGTCAACAGTTGACTTCCTTGGTCAAACTTTGACCAACATAAAATCATAATATTTTCTACCCCTTTTTACTTAAGAGGTCACATGCTTGGCTAAGCAATCATTTTTGAGTCTTATAAGATCATAAGAACTCACAAAATTTAATAAAAACCCTTAATCGGGCTCTTTCATAAATACCTTCATGGTACAATAAAATTCCTTTAAAAAAAAGAAATCGTAATACTGCAAAAAGCTAGTCATTACAAAACTCCTGATTATCTCAGGAAAAAAAAAAAGTATTTTAATCCACTTAATCTCCTTCGAAGTTCTAACTAAGCCAAACTTTGAAATATTAGAATTTATCTCATTGTACTCAAGTATAACATTATTAGCTCTCGCATCTCTACGTATTACTCTCATTGGCAATTCAACAAAAAATTTGAATGCTTGGGATTTGACCTCTCTAGCAGTTTTCCTTGCTGCAGACCTGTCATTGTGTTTTCCAAGTTAATCAAGCAACACCATGGCAAGAATTCGTTATGCAGCCTAGCTGGATTTGGATTCTGACCGAAAAAAAAAAAAGAAAAAAAAGAAAGAAAGAAACTTAAGCACTTCAAATTAAAATCCAAATTGAAGTATAGCATCGGCAGAAAAACAAAAGAACTAAGTACAGAAATGAAGACAACGTTAATTGTATTTGTATATGGATGTGTGAGTGAGGTATGAGTGTGAAAGAATAAAGAAGACATGTGAACTAAAATTAAGTCTTGCGATTTAAATTAGATGAAAAAGAATAAATTTAAGCCATTGGATCAACAGAGTTGAAGTGCAAAACTTCAAAAGTTATTCTCACTTCTATATTATAGTAACAAAAAAAAAAAAAAATTTTGACTTTAAAATAGCAAGTTTGAGAACGAGCAACATAATAACTCCAAAAAAAAAAAAGGTAATTAAAAAAAAATAGCAAATTACACACTGAAAAGGAAAATTTTCTTATTTTAAATGAGAAAGTGATGTAGCAGTTGTAGTTTTGGAAGGAGCTGCTTGAGAAAAATTGTTCTTTCTTACTTTTATTAACTTAGCTTAGTGATAAATGTATAAAAATGAAAAAAAAAAAAAAAAAAAAAACAGTTTGTTCATATAATTTATTTGATAATATCTAAGTTTTAATTGAGTATATTCATAATATTAATTCAAAATATTTTACTTTCCAAATGTTTAATTTTTATTTATTTATTTGGTTTTATTTTATTTTTCTTTACTTTTCTTTTTTCTTTTTTCTTCTTTTTCTTTCCTTTCTTTTCTCTTCTTTCCTTCCGCAGGTACGTGAGTCTTGGGCCAAATCTCCTTCCTTCCTTGAGGTGGGCCTATTATTTTAGGCCCTTGCCTCCAGTAGAAGCCCGTGCGCGCAGCCTTAGCTCCTGCTGACCAGCTCCTTCGCTAGCTAGTCTGCCCCAAGTATCTAGCCGATTTACTACTAGCTGTGAGGCGGATTTCTTGGGTCAAGCATCACTCCAAAGCTCTTAGACCTTATGCCTATAAAAGACTGAGTTTTCAGCAAGCAAGGAACCTTTTTCCCTGAGCATTTTTTGGCTGAGTTTGGAATGTTTCTTTTTAAAATTTTGTGAGATGAATTGTAAGCTAGGCTAGACACTTTGACGAGGTTAGTGATGATCTCATGTGTAAAGTGATCTAATTTGAGTTTGATCTTCTTTAGGTTTGTAAACATTTTATGTTTTAGTGGATTGAATCTCTTCATTATATTTTTCTATTCAAAATATTTTCGTGTCAATCTTTTATATAAATTCAGTCATGCTTTCTTTATGTAATATTGTCATATTCGATTTTGACAAAATTTGTTTTATGAGTTGTCTTTTATTGCAATTTGCTAAAAACAGTACTTTATCGATTTTGGATAACTTGTAACGATGAATCCATTTGGTTTCAACGTACACTACTACAAAATGTGGATTCCACGACGGAACTTCCACGACCGTTTTTTAAAAACCCGTCGTGGAAAATGCGGCAAAAACACAGATTAAAAAAAAAATTTTTTTTTTTTTTTTTTTTTTTTTTTTTTGCAAATTTTTTTTTTTTTTTTTTTTTTTGTATTTTTTTGCAAGCTTCCACGACGGTTATTATAAACCGTCGTGGAAGCAAGCTCTTCCACGACAGTTTTTTATAACTGTCGTGGAAGCTTCGGCTTCCACGACGGTTTTCGGAAACTCTGTTCCACTCCGTGTTTTTGCCGCATTTTCCACGACGGTTTTTTTAAAAAACGGTCGTGGAAGGGTCTTTTTTAAAAAAAAAAATTTAAATTTTTGGATTCTACCACGATGGTTTTTGGGGAAAGCCGTCGTGGTATGTTACATACCACGACGGCTTTCCCCAAAAACCGTCGTGGTAGGTACTAAGGCGGGAATTTTGAAATTTTTTAAATTAAATTCAATTTTTTTGAGCGTGTATTAAAACCCAAAAAAATGTCCTCTTTCCCACCCCATTACATTACGAGCATTTTTCACTTTTTCACTCTCTAACTCCATACACAAAGCCACCCAATTTCTTCCCTCTATTTCTCTCTCGCCACTCCCTCCCTACTTAAAATCTCCAAAAACTCACTCTATCTCACCGCGCCTCCTCTCTCTATCTCACCTCTCAAATTTTTCTCTTGGCTCCATTCTCCGATGGCCTCCTCCACCACTCACGCGGCCTCCTCCATTCTCCGACGGGTCCACCAAGGAACTCACGCGGCTTTCCCTCTCTCTCTCGCCACACTCCGCCCATACCGACGCTCGACAAGCCGGAAAGTTGTAATGTATATTGCTTGGGTAATGCACGGATTTGAGAATTTTTCGTCCAAAATGTTGATTTTGTTGATTGTGGTTGTTGATAAAATGTTCCGTCCAAAATGTTGATTTTGTAGATTGTTGAGTTGGGAAGATTCTGTCCGAAATGGCCAAAATCCGTCCCCTACATTTTCGGTAATTGTTCATTATGGTTGTGTTTTAGATTGAATTAAATTGGTTGGGTAAGGCACGGATTTGGGAAATTTCTGAAAAAAAGTGTTGATTTTGTGATTTAAATGTGTTCCGGAAAAAAGTGTTGATTTAGTGGGAATTCGTAAATTTTTTTTTGTTGTTGTTGTTACCTACCACGACGGTTACTCGACCGTCGTGGTAGCTCCATTCGTAATTTTTTTTTTTCCGTTGTAACCTACCACGACAATTTTCAAACCGTCGTGGAATCCAAATATATACCACGACTGTGGATTCCACGACGGTTAGAAAACCGTCGTTTAAATATTACCACGACGGTTTTTAACCGTCGTCGAATCTCTATTTTGTAGTAGTGGTAGAGATTTAATCCACTAAAGCACTTTTGTTATTTTTGTTGATATTTAATTTTATATTTTCCGGTTGTTCGTTCGGGATTTGAAACATGTAATTAAGTCATAAATCGAAGATTTGATTAAAATTGAAGAACGGAGCATATGAAGGATTCACGATGCCTTGTCTAATTTATTATTGAATTTTTCTCTACTTAAATTTTATCTTTTTCATATTTTGTTTATTTTCTCTATCACAAAAATCCACCAAAAATATTTACACTTTTTATAATTTTATTTCCTTGTCTTTTTAATGTTTAACTCTAATAATATTATTTGTTTTTGTTGTCGCTTTCCTGTAGATACGACCTGCCCGATCTGTACTACAACCAACCGCTTTGTGAGTGCATCTTTGGGCATGAATCACTCAGCGTTTTGAGAATTGTTTGTTGTTGGGTTTAATTATGAGACTTTTGTCATTTTTGTTTTTTCTTTGTTTTGTGATGTCGTTTATGTTTCAGCCTATTGTCTGTGAGTACTAAGTCTAGGTTTGGAGAAAAGTTAGCAGTTAATCAATCGTGAGAATTGTAATCAGAGCTTTTGCTCTCTCCTATCAATCCAATCTTCTCAGTGTGTAACGATTAGCTCCACCGGTTTTGTCTCTATTTACTTGTTCTATACTAGATAGTCTTTTCAATTTGAGAAAAATATTGCATTTAAATGTGTAAAAAATTTCTATTTGAAAACAAAAAGTTATTTGGAATGAGAAAAAATGATATTGAAAATAGTACATTGTGAGAAGATTTAAAAAATATTTCTTTTCTTTTTCCAAAAGAGCACTGTACAAAATAAATTTGAAAATAAGATAGTTTTTCTTTTTCTAAATGAGAGAATTATTAAAAAAATTGAGATAAATATTTTTAAATTTTTTTTTTCTAATTTCCAAAGTTGGATATCTCATCCAAGCATAACAAACAATAGCGCTAGCACAAAAACAAAAGCTAAGCAATCAAGAAAACGTTCACTGTGTATGAATGTGCATGTGGGAGGTATGACATGTAAAAGAACAAAGAGGTACATGTGGATTAAAATTGAAGTCTTTGGGTTTAAATAACGCTATTCTGTATTGGTGCATCCTAAATTTATTATAGAATTAAAATTTATATCATTAATTTTTAATTTTGATAATTTATACTCTAAATTTATAAATCTATAGCAATTTGCACTAATTGATAAACAATATTGATTTTTTTAAATGAAAATTGATACTTCACTTGCATATAGATTTTTAATTAAAAAAATAAAAATGATTATTTATGTTATGAATTAACAACCCATGTACAAATCACATATCAGTTTCCTTCAAAAAATTAATATTATTGTCAATGGGGTATAAATTGCTTTATATTTGTAAGTTCAGGGTACAAATTATCAAAATTAAAATTTCAGGATGCAAATTGTAACTCTACGATAAGTTTAGGGTGTACCAATGCAAAAAAGCCTTTAAATAAAGTGAAAAAATAATAAATTTAAACTATTGGATCAAAAGGATTGAAGTGTAAGCTTTTGTTTGGTGTTCCAATTGGAACTCAAACTTTTCATATCAATTTTTGTGTTTTTCTGAAAGGTTAACAAAATATTATAACTAACATTTAAAAAGTCAACCAATTTAAACTTAAAAATTACATCTTCAACTAACAAGTCAATCAATTTCAACTTAAAAATTGCATCTTCAACTAACGAATCAAACGGAGGCTAAAACTTCTAAATATACTTTCACTTATACATTATAATACAAAAAATTTCGAATAACCAAAAAAAAAAAAAAAAAAAAAAAAAACGAAGTATATTGTCAGCACAAAAGCAAAAGTCAAGTTCAAAAATGAAGAAAACATTCATTATATATGGATGTGTGATGTATGAGATGCGAAAGAATAAAGAAGACATGTGGACTAATATTTAGTCATTCGATTTTAATTATGTGAAAAAAAGTAAATTTTGAGTCATTGGATTAAAAAGGTTGAGTTGCAAAACTTCAGAAGTTATTCTAAATTCTATAATATGGTAGATACAATATTAGAAAAAAAAAAATTTACTTTAAGTAGAAAGTTAGACAACTCGTTTGTTAATGAGCAACATAATAATAATAAAAATACCGCGATGAAGAAGAAGAAGAACAAGAAGAAGAAGAAACTTCAGAACGTGAAATTTAGAAGGAAAAAAAAAAATACATATATATAGTGTCAGCACAAAAACAAAAGCTAAGAACAAATATGAAGAAAACGTTCATTGTATATAGATGTGTGAGATATGACTGTGAAGGAATAAACCATATGATCAAAAGAGTTGAAGTGTAAAACTTCAAAAGCTATTCTCACTTCTATGTAATAGTACAAAAAAAATAGAAAAAATTGACTTTAAATAGCAAGTTTGAGAACAAAATATGTGTTAATCAGCAACATAATAACACCAAAAATACCAACAAAAAAAAAATTATGCACTTAAAAAAAAAAATTTGAAGTATAGCGCCAGCATAAAAACAAAAGCTAAGAAAAAATTTTTTTTGAATAAAACGTTCTTTGCATATGGATGCGTATGTGTGAGGTATGATTTGTGAGAGAATAAAGAAGACGTGTTGACTAAAATGTGTTTGGGTTTAGCTTAAGTGAGAAAATAATAAGTTTAAACTATTGGATCAAAAGGGATGAAGTACAAAACTTCACAATATATTCTCATTCATACAATATGGTACAAAACTTTTTATAATAACCAAAAAAAAAAAAAAGAAAAAAAAAAGAAAAAAAAAAAAAAGAAAATCTTAAGCACTTAAGATTAAAAAAAAAGAAAAAAAAAAAAAAAACAAAGTATGGTGTCATCACAAAAACAAAAGTCAAGTTCAAAAATGAAGAAAACATTCATTGTATATGGATGTGTGATGTCTGAGATATGAAAGAATAAAGAACACATGTGGACTAACATTAAGCCATTGGATTTTAATTAAGTGAAAAAGAGTAAATTTGAATCATTGGGTCAAAAAGGTTGTGTTGCAAAACTTCAAAAGCTATATTCGAACTTCTAAATCGGGTTGAGTCTCCCTACCGTGTTTTACCGTTTAGATTTCAAAATTATCAATTCTACATCTCACTTTCTCTTTCTCTTAAATTTTTAAAAACCTAAAACTTTAGAAATTTATAACTTTCTCATTTCAAATTGAAATGAGATAATTCTTGTGTCAAAATACTTAAAAGTAATATCCATTTTGCATTTTTTTCCAATACGTTACAAGTTTTTATACTCTTTTCTATATCATAATAAATTCCAAAACTCCTCCATCCAAACACACATTTTTAACCCAACATCCTAAACTCCATCTCTAAAAATCCCCCCAAACCGGCCTAAATACAAAAATAAAGAAAGCATTCATTGTATATGAATGTGTGAGGTTTGAGATGTAAAAAAATAAAAAAGACAGTGTAGATTAACATTAAGTCATTGGATTTAAATTGAGTGAAAATGAATAAATTTGAACTAATAAAAAAAATATATATTTTGCATATATATATATATATATACATTGTGTGAGGTCAAGCATTTTGACAAGTGAAAGTAAGCAGATAAATAGCATAGAAGCAGCCTTTCTTGACTTTTTAAATGTTTGGAGGTTTGATTTTCAATTTTCTCTGAGAAGCTACGAATGCAAAGCCAAAAGAACCTCAAAAGTCAGGATTACGCAAGCTGTGGAAGCTAAACCATACTCCTTTAACAATTAAGAACTAGAAATCAATGAGCGGTTTTATTCGGTGTCGTAGAAGACCATCAAATTTTTTCCCCTAAGTAGAAACAAATGGCCTTTTCATTAGCATTCATACTTTCCCTCTCTCTCCTTCAAACAGTTTCGGTTGCGGAAAATAGCATTGGCCCGTTCCAATTCATCAGTGATGGAACAACCATTATTTCTAAAGACGGAGTGTATGAGTTCGGTTCCCGGAAATTCCAAGAATCGTTATGTGGGAATTTGGTACAAGAAAATCCCAGTTCAAACCGTCGTTTGGGTCGCAAACCGGTGCAAACCGATTAAAGATTCCTCTGGCTTGTTAACCATAAATAGCACAGGCAATCTTGTGCTATTCCATCAGAACAAGAGTATTGTTTGGTCTACAAGCTCATCAAAACAAGCCAAGAAACCAATAGTACAGCTCCTAGATTCCGGGAATCTTGTACTAAGAGATGAGGAAGACAGAAGCTCACAAGCCTTTTTGTGGCAAAGTTTTGATTATCCTTCTGATACTTTGTTACCGGAGATGGAATTCGGATGGGACTCGAGGAGAGGACTTAATAGGAAATTATCGGCATGGAAGTAGTGGGACGACCCTTGTCCTGAAGATTTTAGCTTCGGCGTGGAGGTTGAACATGACTCTTACCCTGAAGCGTATATGCGGAAGGGCACAGCAACATACTACCGCTCGGGACCGTGGAATGGCATTGGTGTAACTGGGGCGCCAGATTTAAGTGCTAATCATGCTTTTGACAGCCACTATATTTACGTTGGTAACTCTCTGAATTACAGGTACAACTTAAAGAACAACTCAGTAACCATAATAGTAGTTTTGAATCAAACAAACAGATTATTTCAACATCTTATATGGATGGAAGGAGACCAGAGTTGGAGCGTTTATGCGTCGTCTCCTAGGGACTATTGTGACAAATACGGTATCTGCGGAGCCAACGGGAATTGTGTCATAAGTGAGACAGCGGTGTGCCAATGTTTGGAAGGATTCAAGCCTAAGTCCCGAGTAAAATGGGATTTAAGGGACTGGTCTGAAGGTTGTATCCGAGAAAATCCGCTGAATTGCCAGGACGGAGATAAAGTTGAAGATAACTTTGTCAAACATGATGGCATAAAAATGCCAGATACTAGAAATAGTTGGTTTAACGACAGTATGAATCTGAAGGAGTGCAGGATCAAATGCTTGAACAACTGTTCGTGCGTGGCTTATTCAAACCGCGATATCCGTGGAGAAGGAAAGGGTTGTCTTATCTGGTTTGGCGATCTTATGGATATCAGACAAACTTCTGGAAGTGGACAAGAGCTTTATATTCGAATACCACCATTAGAGCTAGGTACGTGCTTTCTCTTTTCACATGCCTCACTATTTACATAATCTGCTTTGACATCAAATAGTTTTTGTTAAAGTTCATTACTTTTCCATGATTTCTCATCACTTTTGACTGCAATTGACATTTTCATCTTCTTGTTTTCGTCCCTAAATAATTAAGGAATCGCAAACGCTGCTCCCAAGTTGGGAGCAAGGATATTTATACCACTTCTGGGATCACTTTTTGGGGCGCTCTTAGTTTGCTATTACTTTTGCAAGAAGGCATCAAAAGGTAATCTCGTCCGTACTCGGGCTTTGATCATCTTTCAAAACACAGGGCTAGTGCTTTTTTTATTTTTATTTATATATATATATATATATATATATATACATGCTTCCTAACTTAGAACCATTTAACGAGGTTTAAGAACGAGGTCATAAATTGTCGTTGTCGTAGTTCTAGAAGTGGGGGTTCAGATCGTTTTGATTAACGTCTGAAACTATTCTCACTTGTTATAGTTCTACCAAAAACCCATACAGATATATTTATATATATATATATATATATAACAATGTGCTATTTGGATAAAAAGCTTGACCTCCAAAACTGTATGGTTCTCATTAAATTTCGTATTTGTAATAGCTTGAACTTGTGATAATTTTTCAGCGAAAAGAATGAGAAATAAAACAACTCAGGAAAATAGAGCAAAAGTGGAAGACTCTGACCTGCCTTTATTCAGCCTAGCTACAATAAGCACTGCTACTGATAATTTTTCATCAAAAAATAAGCTCGGAGAAGGTGGTTTCGGACCTGTGTACCGGGTTAGCTTTTCATGTGCCTTTCCACATAGATAAATGTACAAAAGAGAACATTAGCAATTTAGGGAAACGGATTTGTAATTTTTCTTTTTTTATCGATGTGGAATATCAGGGTACGTTGCCTAATGGACAAGACATTGCTGTCAAGAGGCTCTCATTGAGTTCTCATCAAGGAATAAATGAGTTAGAAAATGAAGTAATACTAATCGCCAAGCTTCAGCACCGAAATCTTGTAAAACTTCTTGGTTGTTGCATTCACAAAAAAGAGAAGTTGTTGGTTTATGAGTATATGCCAAACAAAAGTCTGGACCTTTTTCTTTTTGGTAGGAGATCCTGTTTTATTTTCTATATACTATTTTATTGCTGTAAAATTTTGGTATCAATTAACTCGAAGAATAATTTTGTTTTAATTTTTTTTTCTATAGATCCAATGCAAAGTAAACTATTAGAATGGCCTAAGCGTTTCCAAATTATATTTGGTATTGCTCGGGGGTTTCAATATCTTCACCAAGATTCCCGTTTGAGAATAGTGCATCGAGATCTCAAAGCTAGCAATATTCTTCTTGATAATGAGATGAATCCTAAAATCTCAGATTTTGGCATGGCTAGAACTTTTGGAGGAGATCAAACAACAGGAAAGACAAATAGAGTAGTCGGAACCTAGTGAGTATTCTCTGGATTTCTTTATATAGAAATAATTATAGTTCTAATCTATACATTTCTGTTCATATTGATTTTTTATACTATGCATGTAGTGGCTACATGGCACCAGAATATGCTTTCAATGGTATTTTCTCAACAAAATCAGACATTTTTAGCTTTGGTATAACGGTTTTGGAGATTGTAAGTGGAAAGAGAAGTACAGGCTTTAATCATGAGAACATAGAGGGGCTTACCCTTATTGGACATGTAAGTCTAAAAATGTTGCATTGCTTTTTTGAATTGGTATCATGTCAAAATAAAAAAAAAATAACACAATGTTTCTTGGTGTTTCTAGGCATGGGCATTGCTAAAAGAAGGAAGGCCATTTGATTTGATCGATGTACACATGAAAGATTCATATGTCAATCTACAGGAAGTGTTGCGTTGCATACATGTTGGTCTCTTATGTGTGCAACAAAATCCTATGGATCGACCTGACATGTCATCTGTCGTTCTCATGTTGAACGGTGAGCGTGAGCTGCCTCAACCAAAATCACCAGGATATTTCTTGGAAAAAGATTCATCAAGAAAGATATCAAGCCTCCACTAAGCCACAGTCATTTTCAAAAAACACTATGACGATAACCACCTTCGCTGGTCGATGACCCGATAACCCCTATTGGTGTTAATCATAACGTTTATCCTTTGCAAATATGTGTTCATAATCTTCTTTTATCCGAGAACTACTATGTGATTGCATATATAGCTACTTGTGACACAAATTATTTTTATTTTATTTTTCACTATGTCCTTTTTTGAAGAGAATGGTATTTACTACATACAGAGAAGGAAGATTTTTTTTTTGTTTTCCCTTCTTTTGGTATGTGGACATAATGAAACAACTCACTTGATTGAATAAGCAGTTGTTCTAGTTGCCTTAACTGTTTAAGAAACATTAAGAACTTGAAGAAAAAAATTTAAAAAAAAATATCAAAAAGGAAAATCCCCAAGTATCCCTTTTTTCTGTTCCCCTGTTTTCACCTTTTGTTATAGAAACATAAAAAGTTTCTCTGTGTTTCCATAAACAAATACCCTATTAATCGGACAAAAATAAACAACATAAATTCAAGAAAATTAAAAGGGTCCTCTTTTCACAAAATATATCTAAACTCTACTTTTCCACGTATCCATCAATTTAAGCAAGCTTTTTCCTCATTTTAGTAAATTGGTACTGGCCAATTTAAGGTTATGTTCGAAATGTTGAAAAAATAAGGAACTTTTAGGAAGTCATTTTTTTACTATTGATAGATATAGTATTTTAACTGTTGTATTAGATTTTTTAACGTTCTAATCTATGAGTATCTAATGAAAAACATATTACTTCGTCTAAGAAAAACTACAAACTCCTGATTCTCCAGAAAAGAAAAAAATGTATCCCTCTTGTTTAAGCAAAACTACAAACTCCTGATTCTCCAAAAAAAAAAAAAAAAAAAAAAAAAATCATACAAACTCCAAAGCTCATTAAATGTTGGCATTACTTATAAGCTAATGTTTAAGTTCGTATTTCTTGTAGAAAGTTCGGTATAATTAGACATTAATTGAGCCTTATCGAGCCTCGAGCAGCGTAATGCTCATATCATTTGTTGAAGATGACTCCGGCTTCGTAGAGGAAACATCTCTTTTTGTTGAATCCATCTCTGTGAAATAGCCAGGCGGTTTTGGCTGAGGCAGCTCACTCTCACTTCCCAACATAAAACTACAGAGGACATGTCTGGTCTATCCACCGGACTTTGTTGCACGCACAAGAGACCAACATGAATGCACCGCAATACTTGTTTTATATTGGGGTTTGACCCCCTTACGTGCTTATCAAGTAATTCAATTGATCTGTCTTCTTTATGCAATGTCCATGCCTGGAAAATGTCAAAATCGGCGAATGTCATTATTGAGAAGTTTAATTTGTACATGGATGTAACAATAGCTAGATAAGGTTTTTGACAACTTACATGTCCAATAAGGGTAAGACCGTGATTTTCATGGTGAAAGCCTCTGCTTTTCTTCCCACTTACAATCTCCAACACCAATATTCCAAAGCTAAACACATCGGATTTTATTGAGAACAAACCATCAAACGCATATTCTGGTGCCATATAGCCACTACACAGCATCAATGAATAGAGAGAAAAAGAAACATATTTTTATTGTAAATGTAGTTTAATTACTGTTTCTTTAAAAAATAATAATACTAATAAACTGCTCAAAAGAATGACACTCACTAGGTCCCAATTACTCTGCTTGTCTGTTCTTCTATTTGATCTCCTCCAAAAGTTCTAGCCAAACCGAAGTCTGAAATTTTAGGATTCATCTCATTATCAAGTAAAACATTACTAGCTTTGAGATCTCTATGTATTACTCGCAATCTAGAATCCTGGTGAAGATATAGCAGTCCCCGAGCAATTCCGCATATGATTTGGAAGCGATTTGACCACTCCAGTAATTTTCCTGTTGTTGATCTGCCAATGTGTTTTCAAGTTAATGAAGCAGCACCATAGCAGAAATTAGTTATCTAGCATAGTTGGATTTGGATTCTGACCGAAAATGAAAGAGTCAAGACTTTGTTGGGCATATATTCGTAAACCAACAATTTCTCTTCCGTCTGAATGCAACAACCAAGAAGCTTCACAAGATTTCGATGTTGAAGTTTGGCAATTAATTTTACTTCATTTTTAGCTCTTTCACTCCTTGCCCAGAACTTATCGATAGCCTCTTCACCGCAATTTCTTGTCCATCTTCTAGCTTACCCTGAAAATCTCAAACATGAGCAAAAGTGTCATGCATTTTTCCTTTTACATGTAACACCATTCGAAAATTGACTTTCTTTTAATAAGAAAAATCTCTAGACAAGGCCTTATTGTGATCTCAAACTTCAATATGTATGAGAACCTTACTCTGTATACGGGTCCAAAACCACCCTCTCCGAGCTTATTTTCCATTGAAAAATTTTTTGTGGCAGTAATTATAGAAGACAGGTTGAACAAAGGAAGCTCCAGTTCTTCCTCTTGGTCTCCATCCTGACTTATTGTTTCATTTTTATCTTTTTTGACTAACATATAAATAAACCAAAATGACATAAAAATAAGATCTTCATGTTAGATATGAGAAATCAGAACAAGATATCGACATCTAATTTTTCTAATCACGACTTTTTTCTTTTCTTTTATTTTCCCTTTTATTTTTTTAAATTTTATTTATTTATTTTTGTTTAAGATCCCATGAAACTAAGGCAAGGTGACTAGAAGAAAACAAAAATTGGGAGAAGAATTGTTATACCAAATCAATAATATAAAAGTCTTGAAGAAAAAATATGTTGAAAAGAAGTGTCAATCTTCATTTGGTGTTTTATTTTCTTAATTTAAGCCAATCTTAAGTGCTCCCAACATTGTTGGGATGGACTTAATATTCTTGTGGTGCCTAGTTTGCCTCACTTGTTAACTAAAAATAATAATAATAATAAAAGAAATAAAATTGTGTAACAAAATTTAGGATAAATTACTCGGTTAGTCCCTAATTAAATTATTGCGTTTGCGATGTTTTAGTTCTTATTCTTTCTTTCGTAACTGAAATGCTTGTAGACTCTTTAAAAAATTACAAAAAGTTATTTTTAATGCATTGACTTGTAGCTCAGTTGGTCGGTAACTTGTGACGTTTTGGTCTTTTATTTTAGCTGAAAACTCAATTTTTAGTGGATTTACATAAATATCACAACTGCATTAATTCAGAGACATTAATCATATTTAAATAAATAGTAATTATGAGTTAAATTTGCCGACCTATAGTTTACTTGAGCACGGCTTCTACTATGCGTGTTTCTTTTTTATTTGGACTCTTCAGTTGTTGTTGATCTAAATTGTCTCCTTTCATTTAAGGCTGCTCTTACGTGTCACATATAATTGTGGTCCAAATTCAACCAATGGGGCCCTATTTCTTTCAAAGAGTTCAAGACGACAAGAACCATGTTTCTTTTTTTCCTGTTTTCTTTTCGTTTTGCTTTTTTTTCTTTTTTTCT
Organism: Ficus carica; assembly: GCA_009761775.1. Taxonomy (NCBI): domain Eukaryota; kingdom Viridiplantae; phylum Streptophyta; class Magnoliopsida; order Rosales; family Moraceae; genus Ficus; species Ficus carica. Next base: position 8,723,622 of record CM019750.1, read on the forward strand.
TTTTTTTTTCTATTTTCTTTTTTTTTTTTTTCAAAGAAAATTGAAAGCAGGGTAAAAAGAAAGTAATTTATTACCTTTTGAGCATCTCCTGCAAATGAAATAGCCAAGTAAGAGCATCCCACAAACCCCTCCAATGACAACAACCGCTATCACAGTTGATCTGATCTTATTATCAGCTTTCCTTTTGTAAAAATAAAGAAAAGAAAAACAAATCAAAATTGTAGCTAGAAGATTAAGAAACACAAGGCAGATAAATGTAAGCATACAAAATATATGAAACAATTAGGCACATACCTAGCTCGGAATGTTGCATGCGAATAAATAAATCTTGCCCAAAAGTGGGAAATGCCCGAATATCTATCAGATCACCAAACCAGATGACACAACCACTACCTTGTCCTGAGATATCAGAGTTTGTATAAGCCATACAAGAACAATTGCTCAAGCATTTGGCTTTGCATTCCTTTAGATTCATACTCTTGTTCACCCAAGTATGTGTAGTATCGGGTACTTTCAACCCCGAAAACTTGATAAACCCGTCTGTACTTTTGTCCTTGCAGCTCAGTGGGATATTTCTTAGACATCCTTCAGACCAGTCCATTAAATCCCATTTCTCTTGAGACCTCGGCTTGAATCCTCTTAGGCATTGGCAGATCGGATTTTCGTTGATGAAGCAATTTGCATTGACTCCACAGACACCATACTTATCGCAGTCGTCTCTAGGCACTGATGAGTAGGCCCTCCAAGATTGATTTGCCTCAATCCATGTAAGGCGTTGACGGAAACTTGTAGTTTCATTCATAACTATTCTTGATATCACCGTCTTATTCCTGAGGTCGTATATGTAATACACCTCGTCATCGTTGTATACAAAGTCGAAACCATAAAGCGGGTTTGACTTTTGTTCCGGTGAACCACTGAAACGAAGGCCATTCCATGGTCCGGAGCGGTAGAACTTTGCACTGCCCTTTCGGATATAAGCCTCTGGGAACGTATGGAGTTTTGGATCAAACTCAATCCCGTAAGTGAAATCTCCGGGACAAGGGTCATCCCAACTCTTCCATGCCGAGAGACGCCGCTTAAGACCCGTCCTCAAATCCCACCCCATTTTCATGCCTGCCAATAATGTATCTGAAGGATAGTCAAAGCTTTGCCATAAATAGTTTTCCGAGTTTGTGTCTTCCTCATCTCTTAGTACAAGATTCCCAGAATCTAGAAGCTCTACTATCGGTTTCTCGGCTTGTATTGTTGAGCTCATAGACCAAACCACACTCTTGTTCTGAGACACGAGCACAACATTCCCCGTGCTGTTTATAATCAACGAGCCAGAGGAATTGTTGATCGGGTTGCATCGATTTGCAACCCAAACAACATTTTGAACGGGAATATTCTTATACCAAATTCCCAGGTAACGGTTCTTTGAATTCCCTGGAGTAAAGAAACCAAGCTCAAGGTTCCTCCTTTAGAAACCAAAGTTCTGCCATCGGTGAGAGATTTGAATTGGCTGATGCTATCAACTGCATAGAGAACTCTTAAGAAGAGAAAATGGAAAATAACAGAAACAAGCATTGAAGTAAAAATCGCCATTTTAACTTTCTGTTTCTTGCTTTGTGTTCTTAGAAAAACAAAAAAAACAAAAACAAAAACAAAAACAAAAAAACAAATTTAAGGACAATTTCTTCGTGATTAGGGCTCTGTGTGAAGGTTACCTTGGAGGATACGGCAGGCTATTGACTTACTACGCAGGTCATCTGAGAAGTGTCAATTTCATCAACAAAAACTCGTTTTGGTACTGTTTGCGAAATCGGGTCTTCTGGAAATTCGTTATGTCATATATGGTGGAAGACATAATCGCTTTCACCTTATAAACCTAGTTGCAAGTAAGTCAAATTGATGTAGAATATTATTGATTTATGTCCAATATTCCATACGCAAATTTGACATTTGGTTTCATTTCTAGACGTCCATTAGAAAATGAAGCGTCCAGTTATTCAACGAGGCATCATCACAATTAAAATGTCTTAAGAAAATTTGGACATTTCTACTATTGTAAGTTGCTTGAGACACGGAGCCACGAATTTTTGTTAGTGAACTAATTGTTAAGTAAATGTTTTAATAGGGTAATAAGTTCTAATTAATAAAGGAAAGCACCTCAATGACACAAACTTGAACAACTCTTTACCAACATAATACAAAATTTGTTATTTGACCGACATGACACAAACTAAACACGTGTACTTTCAAACAAATTTAAAAAGAATCAAATTACCAATAAACCCCTATTGCACTCTAATATATTCAAACTTCATTAAAAACAAATCTGGAAACTCTCTCTCTTCCTCTCACTCTCTATCTATCAGGCTCGAGAAAATCCCCCCCCCCCCCCCCCCCTACCCCAACCGATTTTCCCTGTTCCCAAAAAAATATCTCTCTCTTCCTCTCTCTTTCTTACGTTGCAGACTTGAGAAAATACTCCCAACCGATTCTCTCTCTCCCCAAACAATTTCGTCTTCGTGGGCGTCATAGGAGATAGAGGTCACAAAGCGGCGGCGATTTCGGCTCGTGTGAGTGGAGAATAGAAGAGGTTTACTGACATCCAAATGCAATTAGATCCCTTCTCTCAACATGTTGGTCTATTCATCAAATTCTTTATGAATTCAAATAATTTCGCATCAAGATCTGTGTTTTTGTTAGCATTTTGATTTTGGAGTTCAATTAGCCTCAGGTATACATGTGTGTGTGTGGTCTGTGGGTGTTTGCCTTTGTGTATGTGTGTATGAGTGGTTAATTTGCTTCTAGAAAGACTATTGTTCGTCTGTGTGCGTGTATTTAATTGTGTTGTGTGTGTGGTTAATTTGCTGCTCAATGGGAAAACCATTGTTTGTCGTGTGTGTGCTTAATTTGATGCTCTGCGTGTGTGTATTTATTGTGTGTGTGGTTAATTTGCGGCTCGGGAAATGTGTGTGTGTGCTGTGGAAGTGTGATGGCACAATCTGAGATTTGAGTAAAGGGAGCTCCAAAACTGAGGAAGAACACTTCGATTCAAGCCTGGAAGAGGAAGAAGAACAAATTGGCTCTGAAATTGCTTTTGTATTTCAAGGTGCAATAAAATCTGCCAACCCGAGCAGTTGTCAGCTGCTTAATAAGGCAAGCTAGATCGAAAATAAAATATCAGAACCCTAGGACACCTCAGCAAGATAAATAACAAAATGTCCGTATGCAGTAAACGACAACTAGCAAATTAATATTAAAAGAAATAAACGACAACTTCATGCTACCTGAAATGACGTTGAAGCTCACCCGCCCCTTCTCATGATCCTTAGACATTACCTTCAAAGATTCACATTATGATTATTATTTTTTCTAAATGATAATTAAGTTTTTAAGGGTTTTTTTTTTTTTTTTTTTTTTTTTTGGTAATCACAATTCATGTATCATATATCTTTTGTTGGGTTGTGTCTTCCACCAAGTATTGTTCTGACAGATTATTGTGACAGGTTCTATAATCAAGTTTAGTATACACTACAAGAGTAATAACTTTATTCTACCAGAATATCTATTATACTCTGCAAGAAAATTTTCAAAAAAAGGAACCAGAATTCTAACGTATTAATAACTACATATTCTACCAAAATTCAATATATGTTCTGCAAGAGTAATAATTTCAGTATACCAAAATCTCTATTATACCCTGCAGGAGTAATTTCAAAAAAAAAAAAAACAGAAAAAAAAAAAAAAAGGATTCTAAACATATTAATAACTACATATTCTACAAAATTCATAAGATATTCTATAATAGGAATAACTTTATTTTACCAGTATCTCTATCGTACTTTACAAGAGTAATTTAAAAAAATAAATAATAACCAGAATTCTAACATATTAATAACTACATACTCTACTAGAATTCATAATAAATTTACAGGAGTAATAACTTTATTTGACCAAAATCTATATTATACTTTGCAAGAGTAATTTCAAAAAACTTTATTCTACCAAAATACCTATCATATTCTACAAGAGTCATTTCAAAAAGGAAGAGTATATAAACTACGCATTCCATCAAAATTCAAAAAACAATTATTCTGCAAGACAATATACATGACCAAGTAATAGTACATAACCATTCACATCAGCACAAAGGAATTGAAACAAACTACTTACAATAATCAAAAAGCCATTCAAACAAAGTTAAAAAAAAAAAAAAAAATAAAAAAAACCCTCCCAATACAAACTAAAACATCAAATCACAAATGGTTTTAGATTCGACATCAAACATCAGACTCCTAAGATTCGTCAAATGGTTTGAACTTCACACGATAAATTTTGCAGCACCTTTCATCATCGCTCTCATAAGCCAATGCTAACTTCTGTACCACATGAACATAAAGCACCACAGTCATCTTCTCTTGAAAAGCGGCCATATTAATCTTTTGCGAGCAATCCAAAGTCATGAAATGCATCAAATACTGCATCCATTGGCGTAAGATTTTTAATCTTCGTATCTGTTATTTTTCAAAATAGAATCATCTCCTAATTCCCAAACAATGACAAAAACTAGAAGGAAATATCAAACAAAAATAATTGTACCTAAAGCCTCAACAGATTTATTATTGAAATACTTAGAAATTTGGAGAAGTTTCCTCGTCTGATCTCAGATAAAGTGAAAACAAACAGATTTAAACTTCGTTTTACAAGCAAGTATTTGGTTATCAGAAGCTAGAAGAATCTTATATAAGATTTTACAAATGCGATGGTGCTCATGAGAATTTTTAGCCGTTCTTAAACCAAAATTACATCATGCATTCAGCATAAACCACAGCTTTCTAATTTCATGGAACAGAGCAAAACTTCATGAAATTGAACAGCAAGCTTGACTTACACGAAATCATCAAAACTATTTCGTGAAAGCCTTAATTTATCATGTTAAGAGAGCTAAGCTTGCAGAAGCAGTAAACCAGAATATTCCCATACAAAGATCATACACGAATTTCACAAAAATCTCAAATCGGATAAAATCTATAAACATTTCCGATGATTTTCCGTTTCAAATCAAACAAAATTCATCATAAGCTGCGACAACCAAATAAGCATCGAAAGTGGTTTGCGAACCTGCAATTTTCCAGTCCTTGATCGCGACTTCAGGTAGGGAGGCAGAGAAAGAGCAACTCCGTCAAATCTCCGACATCTCCCTGGAGAATCCGTTTATATCTATGCGAATCCGAGAGCGCCGAGCTCTTGTACGCCTCACGCTTTTCTTCACCCTCTTCTTCTTCTTCTTCTTCTTCACTGTAGCCGACGAGACCTTCGGAAGCTTACGCTCAGCTCACGGCTTCTTATCCGCCACCGGACCCTTCTCCGCTGCCGCCGCCGCAGACTTCTTCTCCGCAGCGGGCTTCTTCTCCACCATGGGCACCGTTGCAGAAGATTTGATTGAGAGAGAGAAAGTGACTAAGTGAAGCGACAGATGAGCTGCGAGAGAGAGAGAGAGAAAGCGAGAAAAAAATTGAAGAGAGAGGACAAGAAAAAAAAAAAAAAATCTGATGAAAAACATCTAACCAAGGGTAAAAAAGACAATTACCATATCAGAAAATTAAAAATAATCAAAAAAATAAAAGAAAAAAAGTTTGTGTTATGTTGGTAAAGAGGAAAACTTTTGTGTCATATTGGTTAATAAATAAATAAAAATTTGATTTTTTAGGTAATCTTCTTAATTAATAACATTAAAGGTAACTAGATCATAGATTATAACTAATATTCTAGCAAAATACCATCTGATGACTGGCGTCAACACGGACCACCGATGGTCTTTGATTGCCAGTTGCTAGAGAATATTCTAGTTTTTCTAGTCTACTAAAATACTTTTAATAATCAATATGGCTCTTCGATTACTTGAGAGTATTCCAGTAGAATAATTTTGATAACCTACTAGAATATCCTTATATATTCTATCTGATTATTTTTTATATCTGCAGATTAGTTTTTATATTCAACCAGACTATTTTTTATATTTTTATCGATTATGATCATATTATGGCAGATTGATTATCATAATTTACAAAATTAATCATAAAAAATTATATTATGTTGTAAAACTAATGTAACATAGCATAAAAGATAAACTACGTACAACGCCTACGTAAAAGAGAAAGCAAGAAACACAGAGAGAAAAGCCAATATTATTTATCTCATTGTTGTATTGTTGTGTGTTAGATTTTCACAATGGCCATATACGTAGACCTAGAATTATAAACTAAGGGAAGCTAGAAGCCTTGAGTTACAACAATAAATTATAACTGCTTACGCACTGTACATGGAGTATATATACTCATATTCTTCATAGCTTTTCTTCAATTAAAATTATCATTATCTCATAATTAATATCTACAACACTATGTCTTTCCACATGCACTATTTTTCATATGAGTGTTTTTTTTTTTTACCCTACATTATTTACGTATTCAAACCATACATAATTTAAGTTCATAACTTCACTCTAGTGCATGGGTTTGCGTCTTTTACTTATTGATCAATCTTACGACATCACTATTTTTTATTTTTATTTTTTTTTTATGGATTTTATTCACATATTCAAGATCCTTGTTTCCTTCTTCAAATATCAAGAACTCTTGCATTTATAAATTGTCAACAAAGATTCAATTCAGTCTTACTCGGATATTGACAAAATATGAAGATATCGACCTCTTTGTTAAATCATTTTAAGCCAGGGGAAAAAAAAAAACAAACAAACAAAAAAAACAAACAAAACAAAACAAAACACACACAAAGGCTAGAGTTAGAATCCTGAAAAAATACCAAGGCAAAACAACTTGGCAAATTTACTGGATGAAGAATCTATTTAAAATTAATCTATCCTTTATGAAGATGAGGCTATCAACAATCACGTCATTACTCACAAAGAAGTGAAAATTGATGCATCAGATTCAGTGGGAGAAATTAGCTGAACTAGATATTTTGAGGGGAGAAAACTAAATAAAAATCTCACCAAGAAGATTTCTCCTTACAAACTTAGTGATAATGATAGGTAGGTTTCAAAATAAGAAAATCCCAACGGTTATTCTACTTAGTTATTTTATTTGGTTACTTTTGAATTTATTTTTCTCTCGTTATTTTTAGGTTTTTTATGTTTAAGTTATGAAAAATTATTTTTCTTTTCCTTTCAGTAAATTTTTTGCTTCAATTAATTTTTTTTTTGATCGTCCGATGAAAGAACAAGAAGATACTAATTAATGGATTGAAATATATGAACATGTCATTGATGGCAATAGCACTTGAGGAATTACAGTGGTAATTTTCATATTGAGACCATTGATGGTTTGGCCTAGAGATCAAATGTTTGTTCCACATTGCAAACAAAAATATCCTTCCCAATTTGCCCTGTGTGAAAACTATTCTTACTAGACATATAACAAGAGAATCAAGCAAACCATAAACTGTGTTACCAATTTGCCATCAAGCTACTACACAGCGGTTCTTTGAAAAAAAAAATAAATAAATAAAACGCACATCCCCATGATAACTAGGCAGATTCTTGTCTTGATTGTCGAACAATCAAATAGCGAAATGAGTGGAAAAATTATTTGCATCAGCATATGATCTTTCAATTTTCATCACTCATACAATGACGAAAAATATGTGACTTTTTGCACCCACATGAAAGCGTGGAGATTACAAAACATGACATTTCAAATTAGGTACTGATCAATCAGTTCCAAAACTTCAAGACGTTTCGGTTTTGAAGTGGCAGAACTAGTGGCGGAAGGAATAGCTTAGTTATTTTTTACCTCTCTTAATCTTAAAATTTTCAATAGTTATTTTATAATTTTCCTCAAATATTTAAATGTTTTATAATTTTATCCTTTATTTGTTCCTTGAAGTTTTTTAAATAACTAAATTTACTTAATACTTTAAAAAACTTTCAATTTTATCCAACGTTTTGATTTTTAGGACTCCTGTATATTTGAAATTTAATATCTCAAATAATTTTAAAAAATCAACAAGATTATTATAAAATTCGCAATTATTTGAACTCCATACTTCAAAATTAAACCAAACTTTATTTTACACTTATTTTATTTAGGAAAACCATCAAGGGTAATTATAGGAAATAGCATTTTTTTACGAAAATTTTGATGTAAATAATAAATTTTAACATATTTGTAGTAAATAGCATATTTACTAAGTTAGTGATATATTTAAAAGACATAAATAATTATTTACACGATAAATCTTATGTAAATGAATCCTTGATCTAGTATATATGTTTTTTACTCCAAATATTTTTAAAAGCTGCTACTTATTTCAACTAAAATTTGAGAACTGTTATTTACTTATTTCTCTCTAAAATCAAATATACAAATAGATTAATGATAGTAAAAGATTTTTACAGTGTAATTTTAGTTCATACTTTTGATTTAATAGACACCCCTGAATGAAAAAAAAAAAAAAAAAAAAAAGCTCCACGCCTCCACCACTGTCCACTTGGCATAATCGAACATAAGCATGGTCTAGAAGTAATTTTGTGAACGACTTATATGTGGCTTATATGAACCATCGTGTATAATGTTTTATTCTCAGGTCATTGGTTCCTTTTGCATTGATTCATGGCTTAACAAAGAAACTTGACTAGTCAACCTCTAAGCCCATTTATTAAGTCAAGAAAAGGAACATCAAAACAACGACACAAAAACTTCTATATATTATTATTATTTTCGACAAATTTCATTTTTATCCCGATATTACCAAAAATACCACCCAAACTACATTTTGTACTATCCATAAAAGCATCCAAATTGGCACGATTTATTTTTTTAGGTTTTTTCTTTTTTTTTTTTTACGCCTACTTTTTCTTCCAAATATTATTTATATTATTAATCAATAAAAATTGAAAGCAACCATCTTTATGCTTGAAAGAAATAAGAAGCCCATATGTCGACCACAAGTAAGGACACAGAAAATTTGATATGACTGTAGGATTTGATTCAGATGGAATTAAATTCCCTAGCTACTATTAGTACTATTTTTACTTGTTAATTGTAATCTTTGGTTGAATGTGGATAGCTTTCTGCTATTTCCTCTTAGACTGCGAATGCTTCATTTTTGGGATTTTCGGTTAAATTGGATTTTTTCTTTTCTTCTTTTTTTTTATTTTTTTTATTTTTCGTGGGGGAATTTTGGTTTTTTTTTTTTTTTTTTTTTGGGGGGGGGGGGGGGGGGGGGGGGTTGATGGTGGATTAGTTCCTTATTAACTTTGCCTCTATAATGGTGATAATTGATGAATTAGAAAAGTTAGCAAAACAAAAAATGATTTTAAGGTCATTACTTAGTCGATTAAGTTAATTTAGTTATTAAAAAAAAACACTTTTTTGTCGAAATTATTGGATTTACACTAAATTTGAGGCGGATACCAAAATAGGTTAGGCACATATTATTGCTGAGTTTCCATTGAAGGAATCTTATATGTGCAGAAGAATAAAACCCTATAATCCTTGAGAAAATCCAAGAGTCAATGTCAAAAGTAACATCTCATTCTCTTACCTGTAAAAATCAAATTTACAAGTAGTAATCAGATCTACTGTTTTTTTTTTTTTTTTAATATTTACTTAGTAAAACTATTTTATTTATTTGTAAATACTAGATTTACCGGTAATTGAATTCAATCATTTTTGTAAATTACTTATTTAGTAAATCCAATTTATTTACATGTAAATATTCAGATTTACTTTTTTATACATTATTTACTTAGAAAATCTATTCTATTTATCCTTTCAAAAGAAAATTTGTTCAAGTTATTTGTAAGTACAAAGATTTACAGATAAATAATTAGATTTACTTATTTTCTTAATATTATTATATGGATTTACATAATAAATATTGGATTTATTTAATGAATAACACATCTCAAAAATTTAAAAAACGATGTGATGAAAAGTTTCAGATTTACATGAAACTAACTAATTTTTAAACTAGTAAATATGATTGTATTGCATTTTACATGTGATTTCTTATATTTATACAGATTTACTTATAAATATTTGGATTTATTTTAGTAAATATACAGATTTACTTGTAAATATTTAGATTTACTTTAGTTAATAGATTTACTAGTAAATATTTAGATTTACTTTAGTTAATACTGTATTAATACTAATAAATATCATGTTTAGCTTTGATAATAAACAAGTGAAATAGCCAAATTTAGAAGTAAATAACAGATTTTCAAATTATTACAAAATAATTTGAAAATTCTACTAGTAAATACATAGATTTCTTTTTAAAAAAATAGTAATACATAAATTTACTTGAAAATCCAAATATATTAGGAAGTAAATATTTACTTGTAATCAGATTTATTTATATTAGTATAATGCATTTCCTCTCTAAAAAAAAAATAGTATAACGCCTTTCCCCAAATTTAATTAAATTGCAAATTTTACCCTTAATTTCAAAAAAACAAAAAAATAACCCAAATCCCCAACCCTCAAATCATACCACCCAAATCCAGATTGTCTACTACTGACGTCGCCACCACACAGCCGAGCGGAGAAGAGGTGATCGGCGATGCTATGCCGACGCCGATGCCGATAAGGATCGTGATTTTTGGGTCCTGATTCTCTGCGAACAAATTCGGTATTCAGTGCATTTGACGATGAGGAAATTGAGATTTTTCTGGCAATTTTGGTAGCGAATTTGCAGCGGGCTCTCGCAAGGGAGAAGGTCGACGATGCTGCATTAATGCCATTGAGGATAGCGATTTTTGGGTCGTGATTCTCTATGAACCAGTTCAGAAATTCAGTGCGTTTGGCGAGGAGGAAATCGTGATTTTTTCATTGATTTTGGTCGCGATTTTGCAGCGGTATTCCTCATGATTTTTTCCGGCTTATTTCCCAATGATCTGAGCTTAATGCCGCGATGATTCTCTTTGTTTCTCACCATCACGATTTTTCGGTGGGTTCACCGTCATGACTGACGGCGTCGACTGGATCAAAGAGCAAAGGATAGTGGCGGGGGTAAATCTAGAATTTCAAAATAAATAAAAACTAAACATGCTATAATTTTCTACAATTTCAAAACCTGCTATTTTGTTAAATCTCAATTTTAGATTATGCTATTTGGTTAATTCTCCCATGAAATAAATAGATAACTTGATGAAGAATCTTTTGACGTGGAGATTACCAAGAAAAGAAAATACTCCGAATAAATAAAAACAAAACGTTAACCACTTTCTTACACTACCTATCTTGGAAAGGTGAATCATCACCTAAATTGTAATGATGGAGCCTAGAATATGTGAAAAACTCTTCATTTCCTACCACTAGCTTCAGCTAATAATCGTAAGCCTAAAAATAATTATTTTCCAAAATTTAAATGCTATTTAAGTGCCTATAAAAGGGGGGTGGTAGTATAATACCACTTTTGTTTCTTCACTCTCTTTTTCATTGAAATAAAGCTCTTCTCTTCCTAAACACATTGAGTTTGAATTTTAATAAGCAAAAACACCAAGAAATCTCTTTCATAACCTCTATTCTCAGCTTTCTTACCATTAAGCTTCAAGAGAAGATCGTCACCTCATCGGTTTTCAAGATAAAATACTAGTGTACTACTAGCTTTCAAGACTAGAGTTTTAGTTTTTAAACTTGTGTTGAAATGTGTTTATTTTCTAAGTTTTAGTTCCTCATCGTAAGAGTTCAAGAAAGCCTCTAAGCCCTAAAAAGAGCCATAAACTCCATCAACAACACTAAGGTATATGTTTTTCCATAAACTAGCAAGTTTTAAAAGTTATGATGGCATGATGAAATAAAATAAATAAAACATGGTATTGTTGCTATTATTGTGACATGTGTGTTTTATGAGATTAAAATGGTTTAACATATCCCAAAACGAAAAGTTTTGATAAGAATATGGTTTTCGTAAGTTTCATGACTATGTGGTATGAAATATATGTTATGACATAAAAGTATTTGGTTATGGCATGTTTTTTGGTAAAAATACTCTAAGTTGGTAACTTGGTATATCAAGAAAGGATTTTTTAAGGCCTAGGTAATGATAGAACGAAGTTGATGTTCATAAACTAGGTGAAATTATTCTTTTTGGCATAATACAATATAAATGTAAAAATGATATTTTTAGTGAGAGTTTCACTAAACTCATAAAGGACAGAATATTTATAAGCTATCAAATAATATAATCTCTGGTAAAAAATTATTAAGTGGGAAAAATGACGTTTTTGACCTTGGAGGGTAAAATTGTGATTTGATAAGGCCACGAGTGTCATTGGAGTCCGAGAATTTACAGTCAAGAATAAGGGATTAAAATATGCTATATGTTAAATTTCCATGAGAAATGGATATAAAATGATGCAAAATACCTTTCGGGGTCAAAATGTAAATATAAAAGTTTAAGGGTAAAACATGAAATTTATTAAAATTATTATTTTGGAGTGTAGAATCTGAAAAAAGAATCTTTAAGCGTCACTTGAGTGAAAAACGTTCAAGTGTCCATAATGGGAACAAGTTAGTCCATTTTAGGGACTAAAACGCTAGAATAATTAAAAATAGGGGTCAAATTATAAAATTAGAAAACCTGACATGAAGGCAGTGTTTTTTCCTAGTTTAAGGGCAGTAGCTAAGGCAATTAAGTTGGGTAATTAATATGGTTAAGTATTGGTTTAAGATTGGGCCATTAGAAGACAAGTAAGGGTTTTAATTGTCGAGAATTTTGATAAATATGGTTGAAAATGTATATAAGGTATAAAATGCCTTTTCGACAGCTTTTGTTGCCACAAACATGGTAATTAGGGCCTTGGGAGGTGTCAGGTTATAAAATGGACCTTATTGGGCCGAATGGTAGAATGGAAGACTAAAAAGAATGGGTAATAATGGATAATATAAGTAATGATTTAATTAGTTAATTATTTTAATAATTAGTAACCATTAAAACATAATTAATTATTTCAAGGAGATTCAAGAGAAATTAATTTAATTATTGACTAATTAACATCAAATTATATTATTTATTTATTTATTCACTAATTAATATTTAATTAATTATGAATCGACTATCTTATAATTATAAATGTTGGTTAATTAACTTTTAATTAATAATGTTACTTGATTAATTATTATTTCAGATAATTAATACTAATTTAGTAAATAAAGAATTAATATGAGCAAGTTAAGGTTTAATATTCTATCAATCCTCAAGTAAGATAATATAAGGATTAAGTAACAAATTTATGGAAAATCCTTAAGGATAAAATTAATAATTAAACTTGAACAAAATTAATAATTAATTACAAGCAGGAAGTTCTATAAGACACTTATTAAGAACAAAGAATAAATTTAAAAATCCGCTCGAATTGATGGGTGTCAGTTTAAAATAGGACACCAAAACGGCAAAGAAAATGAGCGGGACAAGAATCATGAGAAACTTCAACTTCAAGATTTCTATAAGTACAGGCCCCACCTACAGTGTGTATTTCATATTGTCATGTTCGATGTGTATTTTGTACTTACGTGACCATTATGCTAAAATGTCATGATTTCATGTTTAGTTACATGTTTTACAAGACATGTTATACTTCATGTTCATTCTATGAATTAAGGACTCATGATTTAGTAATAAGTAAAAAATTACGATATGTCGTACCAACCTCCATCAGAGTGAGGTCTTCATGAACGATTTTAAGTATGACCTTGGGTGTTGATAATTGGGTCGCTCTCCCGTCTTCTCTAAATAAGGTCGTGCACACCTGGTACGTACACAAGGGTTCATAAGTATGTTAAGAATAAGTATGTCAAGAATAATAAGTTAAGAATAAAAGGATAAACATAAATGGTCATGCATTGTGTGATTTATGTTTGTACTTACTGAGTTTAATCTCACACATTTTTATGCTCCTACTGTAGGTAATCCGGGCAAGCGCCATAAGACCTGAAAATGTCCTTGGACTAGTAATGCGGATGGAGTGATACATGAAAGTGTAGTTGTGAAATGGATTACCACGTAAAATATTCCACAAAAAGATAACAGTTATTTGAAAGTTATTTTGAAATTTAGTTTTTTAAATTAAGGTTTGAACTCTACTAAGCGTATGGACTAAACTAAGTATTTGGGTTGCAACATTATTATTATTATTGAGGAACTACTTGAAATATTTTCTTAAACTATTATGTTCCGCGATTATGTTTTATTAAGTTTTATTTTAGTAAGTTAAAAAAAATTCACCATAATTTTAAAGACTTAGTAACCGGTCATGAAACGTATCAAGTTGTGATGGTCATTTATGATCGTGTAAGTACGGGCTGTGACTTTTTGTGTAGTATATGGATGAACCAATCCACAGGGACCATAATTAAGAATTGTTTGGTCGTCTTTCTCTGAGGAAGAGGAGAAGACATATTTGAGAAGAAAAAAAAAATCGATTAAGACTGTTAAAAAATACTTATTACAATTACATTTTTTTTAATAATAAAAAAAAGCAAGTGTTTATTTGGGTCATCAATTTGAATCCAAATTTTTTCTGTTCAACTCACATTCAAATTTAAATTTTCATTGTTTAAAAAATTTATACTACATTTTTTTTTCTATATCTTGTAGTAAAAAATTAAGTGGGTAAACAATTAAATAGAAAAAGCGAGAAAAAAAGACCAAGGAGCATTGATGTAAAAGCACACGTGCCAAAGAATGTTAGAAGATAAAAATTTTAATTTTTAATTTTTAATTTTTGGTCATTTAGCAGTTGAAGTACCAAAAACCTTAAAAGGCAATCTATCTTCTATTTTAGACTAGCATCAGAAAAGTGAACCAAGGAAAGTAAAATCAAAGAATGTTGTTGGGTTGTCACTTTTGCTATTTATTTTATTTTTAACTGTTTATGGACCATCTAATTCCTTGAAGTTGAACTTTGGTAAATTACACAAAACGGTCGAGTTCAGGACTTGGGGTGGAGTTGTAAATTTTTAGTTAGGGTGATTTTCACCCAAAGCCATAGTTAAAGGATATTGACTTGTCTCAATTTGATTTATAATATTTAATTTTAGATGTCTATTTATCCTGACATTTCTGAAAAACAGTTTTGATCAATCTGTTAATATACTCTTTGACTTTTCATATTGGATCTATTACAAAAATAATGCACACGGATTTTAAGAGGGATAAACGGTTAAAAAAAAAATCTAAAAAGAAGAATTCAAAAACAAAATCTTAATTAGGCCAAGCATCAAGTTTTTTTATTTTTATTTTTTTTCAGATCCAGTTTTCTTTTAATTTTTCTTTTTATTCAAATTTGTCCATTATATGCTAGTCAAAATCCTCATTTGGCATTTTTCATATTAAGAGTCCATTTAGTAGAATTTTTGCTTGCAGCCAGTAAAAAAAGAAAAACAAAAACTGTGATTTTTCAGTAAGTATTTAGAATCAAAAAACTTTTGAGGTTAAAATAATCTTTAAAGCAATCTAGTAATTAATAAAAACGTCAAAATAATCTTAGTTAAATCTTTTTAAGCCAGAAAAGAACACAAAGGCTAGAGTTAAAAGCCTGAAAAAATACCAAGGCTACATTTACAAGCCAGAAAAACTATTGGGCAAATTTACTGGATAAAGAATCTTTTTAAAATTAATCTATCCTTTATGAAGATGATGCTATCAACAATCATATCATTATTTACAAAGAAGTGGAAATTGATGCATCAGGTTCGTGGGAGAAATTAGCTGAACTAGATATTTTGAGAGGACAAAACTGAATAAAAATTTCATCAAGAAAATTTCTCCTTACAAACTTAGCGCTCATGATAGGTAGGTTTTAAAATAAGAAAATCCCAACGGTTATTCTCCTTAGTTATTTTATTTGGTTACTTTTGAATTTGTTTTTCTCTTGTTATTTTTAGATTTTTATGTTTTAGTTGTGAAAAATTATTTTTATTTTCCTTTCAGTAAATTTTTTGCATAAATTAAAATTTTATTTTTGATTGTCCGATGAAAGAACAAGAAGATACTAATTAATGGATTGAAATATATAAACATGTCATTTATGGTAATAGCATTTGAGGAATTACAGTGGTGATTTTCATATTGAGGCCATTGATGGTTTGGCCTATAGATCAAATGTATGTTCCACATTGGAAACAAAAATATCCTTCCCAATTTGCCCTGTGTAAATACTATTCTTACTAGACATATAACAAGAGAATCAAGCAAACCATGAACTGTGTTACTAATTTGCCATCATCTATAGAAGCCACAACGGTTCTTTGAAAAAAAAAAAAAAAATTATCCCCGTGATAACTAGGCACATTTTTTTCTTGATTGTCAAACAATCAAGAAAAGCATGTTAGCAAGCTGCGATTACATAATATACGCTTTATCGACCTTCGACTACAATCATAGACATAGTATTTTTCGAAAATGAATATGACTTTCTAGAGGAATGGACTCTTTCTTGTGAATCTGTTTCAAAGAAATAGTATGGCGGTTTTGGTTCAGGTAGCTCACTGTCACTTCCTAACATGAGAATGACGGACGGCATGTTGGGTCTGTCCACAGGACATTGTTGCACACATAAGAGACCAACATATATACAACGTAATACTTCCTACAGATTAAGGTTTGAATCCTCTAAATGCACATTTATGAGTTCAAACGGGCATCCTTCTTTTAGCAATATCCATGCCTAGATATATCAAGGAATAATTTGTCATTCGTCAGTCTGACATGATAGAGAATCAAAAAACAACGAGACGACCTTTTAAGACTCACATGTCCAATAAGGGTAAGCCATGTGTTGTTCTCATCTTGGAAGCTTATACTTTTCTTCCCACTCACAATCTCCAGCATCATTATACCAAAGTCAAACACGTCGGATTTTGTTGAGAATAGACCACGAAAAGCATATTCTGGTGCCATATAGCCACTATGTGAAAAATATTAATAGTTAAAATGATAGGCACTCATTGCAAGAAGTAGAAATGTTTAACTATAAAGAACTATCAATATTAATACTCACTAAGATCTACTACAAAAGTTCTATTCCAAAGTCATAAATTTTGGGATTCTTCTCGTTATCGAGTAGAATATTGCTGGTTTTGAGATCTCTATGTACAATTCTCAATCTGCAATCCTGGTGAAGATATTGAAGCCCTCGAGCAATACCGCATATGATTTGGTAATGATGAGCCCATTGTAATAGTTTACTTTGTGCTTGACCTAGGAAATTTGTTCATCAAGTCAATAATCAAGTGATAAAAAAAAATTTATATGAAATATAAAAACCATAATTCAGCGAACATTGATTCCTACCAAAAACAAAAGAGTCCAAACTCTTGTTAGGCATATATTCATAAACCAGCAACTTCTCTTTTTTATAGATGCAACAACCAAGAAGCCTTACAAGATTCCGATACTGAATTTGGCGATTAGTTTTACTTCATTTTTAAACTCGTTTATTAATTGCTGAGAACTCAATGATAATCTCTTGACGGCAATCTCTTGTCCATCTTCCAACATACCCTGAAATCCAATTTATTAATTGTAATCAGAACTATGAAATCCATTTTTAAATTTTCCATTTTTCGTTCTGTTCAATGTTTTTTTTGAACAAGCATACATTAAAAGCTTAGTCGGTATATAGGTCAAAACCACCTTCTCTAAGCTAATTTTCTACTGAAAAATTATCAATAGCCGTACTTATTGTTGCTAGGCTAAACAAAGGGAGCTCAATGTCGTCCTCTTTTGTTCTGTTTTCCAGAGTTCTCTTATGATTTCTCCCTGTTTTCTCCGAAAGATACCACAAGTTCAAGTAAATCAGCTAACCATCAAGGGTAATTCACTTACGAACAAATTTACTATTTATTTTAATAGTTTCGAAAATATGTGTGAATTAATTTATAGCTTCTGTGAATATGTTATTTACTACATAATACACTAGTAAAAATTATGGATTTGACGACAGTTATTAACCGTCGTCTAAAGTTTACACGACGGTTAGACAACCGTCGTGTAATCTATCATCGTGGAATGTTTTGAGATACCACGACGGTATATTAACTGTTGTGATATCTCAATATTCTACGATGGTTCACACCGTCATCGAATAGAGAAAAAATGGAACAAATTTGATTAAAGTAGGACTTGACACGACGATTTTTGTTCAAAATCGTCGTGTAAAGACCACTTTACATGATGGTTTTTAAAAGAAACCGTCGTGTAAAGTACACGACGGTTTTTAATAGAAACCGTCGTGTAAAGTCCAACATGAATTAAAAAAATAATTTGGCATTTTTTGGTTATTTCCCACGGGTGGCTTAACCCGTGTGTTATCCAATACATGGCCCAGGAAATGATTGATAAAATATTAGCTATATTGTATCAAAGTAAAAAAAAAAAAAAATCATCCATTAGATTATCAGTTTACATATCATAATTAATGAATTGCATTACAAATTTAGTCAATTTTCCCCTAATCAAATCCATATCATCCCAAGTATAGAATTCTTTTATTTCAAGTACGCCAATTCCATTCAACACTACGTCCCTCATAAAACTAAAACAAAATAACCACATTCAACACTTCCCTCTTGGTGAGGACAAGGATGATCCGAGATTTTTGTTTTATAGTCTCGTCTCCTTTTAATCCATTCTTCGGCTCTAAGCTTCCAATCCATTAGGGCCCTAGCAAGTTTGTAAAATTCAAAATAATTAAGATTCCTATCATTAAGATTAAATCAAACAAAATTCCATTTTGATATTTCATCGAGCATGCGGTGGGCGGGAAAAAATGCGTAGAATATTGTGTGTTCGTAGATCTTAAAATGCCAAAAAATTGCACAAAGGATTCGTCTACAAAGAGCAACAATAAAAAAAAAATTGAACAACAATAAATACACAAATTACACTCGAAGCAAGTTATAAAAGAATTGTGTATTCGTATTTTTGTTGGAAAACAAGAAATTGAGCAATATGGAAGTTACGTTGCCTTTCTTTGATGCAAAATAGTCACGGCCTTGATGGGAAGATATGGTGTCAGTGGAGGTGGCAATGGCGGCGACGGAAAATGGAGAGAGAGGGGAGGGCGGCGTTGAGGGCGACGGGAGAATGAAGGGGAGGGGATGGTGGCGTTGCAGGTGACGGTCGAATGAGGAAGAGGGGAGGGCATCGGCGGCATCACCAGGAGAATAAGAGAGAGGGTAAGGCGACGGCGGGGAGGGTAGCGGCGCTGTCGGCGGGCGGGCGAAAGAGATAGTGGATAGAAGAAATCTTTGAGTGGTCGAGAGGGAGAAAGATGAAAATAATGAGAAAGGATGAGGAAAGTGGATTTAAGTTAAGAGTTTACGCGCAAATTTCAAAGCACAAAATTTCAAATTTTTAGAGTGATTTTCGGAAGATTACATGGAGATTACACGACGGTTACCTTAAACCGTCATGTAATCTCGGGTTTACAAGACGGTTTCCCTAAACCGTCATGTAATCTCTGGTTAGAATGATTTCAAATTTCAAATTTCAAAGCACAAATTTTCAAATTTTTAAAGTGATTTTGGAAGATTACAAGGAGATTACCCTAAACCGTCGTGTAATCTCGGGTTTGCACGATAGTTTCCCTAAAATGTCGTGTAATCTCGGGTTATAATGATTTCAAATTTCAAATTTCAAAGCACAAAATTTTAAATTTTTAGAATGATTTTTGGAAGATTACACAAAGATTACACGACGGTTACCCTAAACCGTCATGTAATCTCGGGTTTACACGACGGTTTCCCTAAACCGTCGTGTAATCTCTAAGATTACACGATGGTTACCCTAAACCGTCATGTAATCTTGGGTTTTCACGATGGTTTTCATAAACCATCATGTAATATCGGGTTTACACGACGGTTTTCCTAAACTGTCGTGTAATCTTCGTCGTCTAAGCCAACTTTTGTCGTAGTGATACGATCTCCCCCCTCCCCCCCCTCCTTTTTTTTCCCCAAGTCTATAAGGTTATTAGACCATTTGTTCCTGCCCATGGAGGTTTTAATTCTGTCACCTTAAGCTTATGTTTGCTGAGAGAAAATAGGAAAAAGAATTTTGGTACGAGAGAGAAGAAATATGGAGGTGATGAAAAATGTGAATGCTTGTTGAAAAATAAAAATAAATTTTTTTAAAAATTTTTCCTTTATGATTGGTATGGGAGAAATAAAGAACAGTAGTTAACTTTCACTTGTTTAGTATTAGAGATTGAAGTGAGAGAAAATATAAAATATTATTCATAAATTACTTTTTACACTAATTAGTATAGTGTAGAAATTTTAGAAAACAAAAGATAAATAAGAAAGTTAAAGGAAAAATTTGTACTTATGGTCAAGTACATAAACAATACGTTTCCCTTCCAATAATTCAGTTCCGTATGGGATTTTCTTGTATCAAATCCCTATTAGTTTACAAATTCTCCCAAAAGCTTAAATTATTAAGCGGTGGAAGAACTAAGAACGGAGGGAAGCTTTAGTTATTTTTTCATCCCTCTTAATCTTAAAAATTTCAATAGTTCTTTTATAATTTTCCTCAAATATTTAAATGTTTTATAATTTTTCCTTTACTTGTTCCTTGAAGTTTTTTAAATAACTAAATTTACATAATACTATAAAAAACTTTCAATTTTATCCAAAGTTTTGATTTTTAAGACTCGTATCTATTTGAAATATAACATCTCAAATAATTTTTTTTAAAAAGCAACTAGATTATTATAAAATTCGCAATTATTTGAACTCGATACTTCAAAATTAAATAAAACTTTACTTTACACTTATTTCATTTAGGAAAACCATGAAGGGTAATTTTAGTAAATAGTATTTTTACAAAAATAATTGAAGTAAATAATAAATTTTCAATATATTTGTAGTTAATAGTAGATTTATTAAGTTAATGATATATTTAGAAGACCTAAACAATTATTTACATGATAAATTTTACGTAAATGAATCATTGACATATTAAATATGCTTTTTACTCCAAACATTTTAAAAAGCTGGTACTTATTTTAACTATAATCTGAGTACTGTTATTTACTTATTTCTCCCAAAATCAAATAAACAAATAGATTAATGCTACTAAAAGCGTAATTTTACTTCATACTTTTGGTTTAATAGACACCCTTGAAAAAAAAAAAAAAAAAAAAAAAAGGCTCCACCCACTGTCCACTTGGCATAATCAAAAGGTAATTTTGTGAACGACTTATATGTGGCTTATATGAACCATTATATATATAGTTTTTATTCTCAGGTTATTGGTTCCTTTTGCATTGATTAATGGCTTAACGAAGAAACTTGACCAGTCAACCTCTAAGCCCATTTATTAAGGCAAGAAAGGAATATCAATCAACGACACAAAGACTTCTACATTATTATTATTTTCGACAAATTAAAATAATAAAAAATTATAAGAGCTATTCCCCCTTAGAAAGAGAAAATTTGCGCCCTTTACCCCACAACTTGAGAAAAAGTAAAACGTACGGATTAAGTAAGAAAAAGTACACAAGGAGTGATGAAGAAAAACTAGGGATTCTTATTTACTCTTACGTGAAATTTATTTTTCTTTCTACAGTCTATTAAGTCTAAGAGCCCTTCTATGATGATTATACACCTGAAGCTAAAACATAAAACTTTGACCAAGGATCAAGATCATTCACGTTTATTTAAACAAGGTTAGATGACCTAAAAGTACAAAGGAGCTCACAAGCAACAGGATTCGGAAATCAATCAAACCACTTTGATTTTTGTTGTCCTATAGTCCTGAGGCATGCCAACTACTATTCTTCATGAAGAATCACTCGCTTAGAGTTTTTGTGTAACATCTCGAAAATTTATGGTTTAATTCTCTAATTTTAATTGAGAATATAAATTATAAATTTATCTACGTTTTTATGTAATGATGGCAGAAGGATCACGATAAATCAAAATGAATAACTTGTCATTTATTTTCAAAATTGCTATGATTTTTCACATATGGTACATGATCACAAAATTTTTGTGATAAAATAAGATATAAGAAATGGTCATGCTAAGTTTTTATTTTTCTTTATATAATAATAATAAAAAATAATAATAACAAATGCAAAAGTGAAATTTGATAAAAGTGAAATAATAATATATATAACATAAATAATAATAATAATAATAAATAAAATATAATAATATATATATATATGTATATATATGTGTATGGCATGAAAATGCCATATGTCATACGCGGCAAAGCCAGCCAGGCCAGTTGGGCCCACTATCCACTTATATAATAATATATTTATATATATGTATGTGTATATATGTGTATGGCATTTTCATGCCATACACGGCAAAGCAAGCCACGCCTTCACCAAATGCCATACACGGCAAAGCAAGCCACGCCTTCACCACTATCCACTTGGCTTAATCGAACATAAGCATGGTCTTGAAGTAATTTTGTGAACGACATATATGTGGCTTATATGAACCATTGTATACAATGTTTTATTCTCAGGTCATTGGTTCCTTTTGCATTGATTCATGGCTTAACAAAGAAACTAGACTAGTCAACCTCTAAGCCCATTTATTAAGTCAAGAAAATGAACATCAAAACAACGACACAAAAACTTCTATATTATTATTATTTTCGACAAATTAAAATAATAAAAAATTATAAGAGCTATTCCCCTTTAGAAAGAGAAAATTTGCACCCTTATTATTTTCGAAAAATTTCACTTTTATCCCCAAACTTTAGATATTACCAAAAAATATCACCCTAACTACATTTTGTACTATCCGTAAAAAAAAAGCCCTTGAAATTAACATGATGATGATTTCTAGGGCATTCTAGTAAAAGCATCCAAAATTGGCACGATTTATTTTTTTAGGTGTTTTCTTTTTTTTGGACGCCTACTTTTTTCTTCCAAATTTTATTTCTGTTATTAATCGAAATAAAACCCTAAAATTTGAAAGCAACCATCTTATGCTCGAAAGAAATAAGAAGCCCATATGTCAACCACAAGTATGGACGCAGAAAATTTGATATGACTGTAACATTTGATTCAGATGGAATTAAAATCCCTAGCTACTATTAGTACTAATTTTTACTTGTTAATTGTAATCTTTGGTTGAATATGGATAGCTTTCTGCTATTTACTCTTGGACTGCGAATGCTTCATTTTTGGGCATTTTCGGTTAAATTGGAATTTTTTTTTTTTTTTTTTTTGTGGGGGAATTTTTTTTTTTTTTTGTGGGGGGGGGGGTTGTTGGCGGTGGATTAGTTCCTTATTAACTTTGCCTCTATAATGGTGATAATTGATGAATAAGAAAAGTAAGCAAAATAAAAAAATGATTTTAAGGTCATTACTTAGTCGTTTAAGTTAATTTAGTTATTAAAAAAAAATTTGTCGAAATTATTGGATTTACACTAAATTTGAGGCGGATGCCAAAATAGGATAGGCACATATTATTGCTGAGTTTCCATTGAAGGAATCTTATATGTGCAGAAGAATAAAACCCTAAAAATCCTTGAGCAAATCCAACCGTGAATTGTCAAAAGTAACATCTCATTCTCTTACCTGTAAAAATCAAATTTACAAGTAGTAATCAGATCTACTGTTTTTTTTTTTTTTTTTTTAATATTTACTTAGTAAAACTATTTTATTTATTTGTAAATACTAGATTTACCGGTAATTGAATTTAATCATTTTTGTAAATTACTTATTTAGTAAATCCAATTTATTTACATGTAAATATTCAGATTTACTTTTTTATACATTATTTACTTAGAAAATCTATTATATTTATCCTTTCAAAAGAAAATTTGTTCAATTTATTTGTAAGTACAAAGATTTACAGATAATAATTAGATTTACTTTTTTCTTAATATTATTATATGGATTTACATAATAAATATTGGATTTATTTGATGAATAACAAATCTCAAAAAATTAAAAAACGATGTGGTGAAAAATTTCAGATTTACATGAGAATAACTAATTTTTAAACTAGCAAATGTGATTGTATTGCATTTTACATGTGATTTCTTATATTTATACAGATTTACTTGTAAATATTTGGATTTACATTAGTTAATAGATTTACTTGTAAATATTTGGATTTACTTTAGTTAATACTGTATTAATACTAATAAATATCATATTTAGCTTTGATAATAAACAAGTGAAATAGCCAAATTTATCATATTTAGCTTTGATAATAAACAAGTGAAATAGCCAAATTTAGAAGTAAATAACAGATTTTCAAATTATTACAAAATAATTTGAAAATCCTACTAGTAAATACATAGGGCCCGTTTGGTTGGTAAGTTTGGTTTAAACTAAATTGTATTTTTTTTATCATGTTTTTTGTCTTTTCCCCAAAAAATTTTTGTCTTTTTGAAAAAGTCAACAAAAATTACTATTCAAACTTAAAAATTTCAATTCAACTCAAACTGAACTTGTGCACCAAACAGGCCCATAGTTTCTTTAAAAATAAAAAATAAAAAGTAAATACATAAATTTACTTGAAAATCCAAATATATTCGGAAGTAAATATTTATTTGTAATCAGATTTATTTATATTAGTATAATGCATTTCCTCTCTATAAAAAAAAAATAATATAATGCAATTCCCCAAATTTTATTAAATTGCAATTTTTACCCTTAATTTCAAAAAAACAAAAAATAACCCAAATCCCCAACCCTCAAATCCAGATTGTCTGCTACTGACGTCGCCACCACACAGCCGAGCGGAGAAGAGGTGATCGGCTTGGCGGCGGAGAAGAGTTGATATGCGATGCTACACCGATGCCAACGCCGACGAAAAATTGTGATTTTTGGGTCGCGATTCTCTGTGAACCAATTCGGTGATTCAATGCGTTTGACGATGAGGAAATCGCGATTTTTCTGGTGATTTTGGTAGCAAATTTGTAGCGGAATCTCACAAGGGGGAAGGTCGACGATGCTGCACTGACGCCAAAGAGGATAGCAATTTTTGGGTCGCGATTCTCTGTGAACCAGTTCGGAAATTCAGTGCGTTTGGCGAGGAGGAAATCGTGATTTTTCCGTTGATTTTGGTCGCGATTTCGCAGCGGTATTCCTCGCCATTTTTTCTGGTTTATTTCTCGATGATCTGAGCTTAATGCCGAGATGATTCTCTTTGTTTCTCACCGTCCCGATTTTCCGGTGGGTTCGCCGTCGTGAGTGACGACATCTGCTGGATCAGAGAGCAGAGGATAGGGGTTGGTAAATCCAGAATTTCAAAACAAGTAGAAATAAAACATGCTATAATTTTCTACAATTTCAAAACCTGCTATTTTGTTAAATCTCAATTTTAGATTATGCTATTTGGTTAATTTTCTCATAAAATAAATAGATAACTTGATGGAGAATCTTTTGACGTGGAGATTACCAAGAAAAGAAAAGACTCCAAACAAATAAAATATGCTATATGTTAAATTTCCATGAGAAATGGACATAAAATGATGCAAAATACCCTTTAGGGGTCAAAATCTCAAAATGTAAAGAGATTTTTTGACGTTTTTTAAATGTCTTTATTATCAACCATAAACATCCATGAAAAGTCAAAAAATGCCTATTCTTCTAGAACTAAAATAGGATCCGCATTCCATGCTCTTGTGCTAGTCATGTCCTCATCAATATAAACATACATAGTACAAACTTTGATTTCTTAAAAAGAAAATCATAAATTTGTAAAAATGTTAGTTATTACAATAACTGGGCACATTCTTTTCTTGATTGTCGAACAATCAAGAAAAGCATGTTAGCAATCTATGATTACACAATATACGTTTTATCGACCCTTGACTTTAGTCATGGTCATAGTGTTTTTCGAAAATGAATCTGGCTTTCTAGAGGAATGGACTCTTTCTTGTAAATCTGTTTCCATGAAATAGCCTGGTGGTTTTGGTTCAGGTAGCTCGTTGTCACTACCTAACATGAGAATGACGGACGGCATGTTGGGTCTGTCCACAGGACATTGTTGCACACATAAGGGACCAACATGTATGCAATGCAATACTTCCTGCAGATTAAGTTTTGAATCCTCTAAGTGCACATCTATGAGTTCAAATGGGCGTCCTTCTTTTAGCACTGTCCATGCCTAGAAATATCAAGGAATAATTTTTCATTCGTTAGTCTGACATGATAGAGAATCAAAAAACAACAAGACGGCCTTTTAAGACTTACATGTCCAATAAGGGTAAGCCCTGTGTTGTTCTCATATTGGAAGCTTATACTTTTCTTTCCACTTACAATCTCCAACATCATTATATCAAAGCCAAACACGTTGGATTTTGTTGAGAATTGACCATGAAAAGCATATTTTGGTTCTATATAGCCACTATGTAAAAAGTATCAATAGTTAAAATGATAGGCACTCATTGCAAGAAGTATAAATTTTTAACTATAAAGAACTCTCAAGAGTAATACTCATTAAGTTCCTACTACTATTTTTGTGTTCCCTGTAGTTTGATCTTCTACAAAAGTTCTAGCCATTCCAAAATCAAAAATTTTGAGATTCATCTTGTTATCGAGTAGAATATTACTAGTTTTGAGATCTCTATGTACAATCCTGAATTTAGAATCATGGTGAAGATATTGAAGCCCTCGAACAATACCGCATAGGATTTGGAAATGCTGATGCCATTGTAATAGCTTACTTTGTGCTTGACCTAGGAAATTTGTTCATCAAGTCAACCAAGTGATAAAAAAAAAAATTATATAGCAATATAAAAATTAAAATTCAGCGAACATTGATTCCTACCAAAAACAAAAGAGTCCAGTCTCTTGTTAGGCATATATTCATAAACCAGCAACTTCTCTTCTTATGTATGCAACAACCCAGAAGGCTTACAAGATTCCGATGCTGAAATTTGATGATTAGTTTTACTTCATTTTTAAACTCGGTTATTCCTTACTGAAAACTCAATATAATAATCTCTCGACGGCAATCTCCTGTCCATCTTCCAACATACCCTGAAATCCAATTTATTAATTGTAATTAGAACTGTGAAATCTATTTTTGTAAATTTTACATTTTTCGTTTTGTTCAATGTTTTAGTAAGTTCAATAACGGTCACGTAAGGTGAGTTGTTACATATATACTATAATCAATTAACATAAGTACATATCAATTTGACAATCAATTTTGAATGATTAAGCAAGCTTCCTGATGAAGAACATCAACCACCTGATTTTCTTTATTATGACTCTTTCACATCCAGGTGTGTGTGAGCACGCGTAGTAGAATATTCCAAAAAGAATCAATACTTCTTTTGATAGTTGTGAGCAGCTTTCTCTCCTCAAAACCTTAATTTTGATTGAGAATTCATGTGCAAAAAAACAAAAAAAAAACAAAAACAAAAAAAAAAAAAGAAAATTTCGCTTTCCTCACTCACTAAAATACACAAATAGTTGGGAATAATTATCAAATATTTACCTTCAATCAAATATTTGTATCATCTGACAAATATTTAATTAACTAATTTATGATAATCATTATCTACTAAATTTTAACTTTTGATTTAAATAAAAAAATTATCCACATAAAAATATTTAAATTATTAAGAATATATATTCCAATTTATTAACTCATCTGCTTTTTCAATTTCAATTAAATTGTGGCCATTATCCAAGATAAAAAAAAATTAATTTATACATTAATTATTAATTGTTATCTAATACAAGTCAAAATTATTGGAATTTACAATATTTTCTAAAATTAAATTACCTTATTGATAAAATTAAATCTTCTCCTGAAATTGTTTGAAAAATCTGATACTACATCACCATACCATATGGGCGTAGTCCTTGACTAGAACTGCCATGTGTCCAACGCTCACTCCCGGGAAAGAAGAGTGACATTTTCGTTTGCGCCATTGTCCTATCTGAGACAATTTTGGCATAGTGCCGAATCATCAAAACTTATACCGAAATGTTTTCTTGGAATTTGTGAGCTAGTAAGAGGACCCGATGGATGCATAAAATCAAAGCTAAAAATAATGAACCTGAATTGTGATAGTCATCAGTCTCCTAGAAGGAAAATGGTAAGTTATGAAGTTCCACATCACTTAAGAATGGATATATGTTATGGTTCATAAGTAAAGAAACAACCTCCTAATGATATGAGGCCTTTTGGGATGAGCTCAAAAGCAAAACCGTGTGTGTACAAGGCCTAAAACGGACAATATCATATCAAAGGGAGGCATAAATCATTATAAATAGTATCAGAGCCTATCCCCAATTGGAAGTATAGTCAATGAGGACGTAGGGCCCCAAAAGTTGGGATGATTATGACCTAGAAGGAAAAATGTAAGTTGTGCAGTCTCACATCACTTGAAAATTGATACATGTGATGGTTCATAAGTAAAGAGATCACCTCCTAATGGAATGAGGCCATTTGAGGTGAGCTCAAGAGTAAAAACGTGTGGGTACGAGGCACAAAACAAGCAACATCATACCAAAGTGAGACATGGGTCGTTAACTGAACTATTTGATTTTACACCAAATTACGAAAGCTCAAAAATAGTGCTTTTGTCCACAACAAATATTATAATGTAAAATCCCTAATGGATATTCATAATCGAGATTAGGGTTAAATGTCTGTTTTACTTTCTCAGTTATTTTATTATTAATTAAAGTTTCCGTCATTTCATCTTCATTAAACCCTATTTATAAAATCTTTTATAAACATAAAATTATTTGGTAAACACATTATACAACGACATAAATCTCTTGTATTGTTTAATCAAGTCCCAAACGACACTCTAAGAGACTAACATTAACTATTAAAAAGAGCTATGGATTCTATCTATAAATAACGTTGTCATTATCTAAGTAATGTAACTCTAACCTATCGAGTGAAGTTGTCATCATGTAGCATCTAACCTTTTAATAAATCAAAAGATATATTAATGCATAGATATGCAATTGCTTATTCATTCAAGACTAGGATATATCCATCAAAGTGAATTAATTTATTTTACATGAAATTATTACATAAATCAATATCATTATAGGTCCATCCAATATTTATTATAATCCCATCATTTTTATTATAGCTTTTTGTTGGAAAACTTCATTCCAATAGTCAAGATAATTTATCTCAAAAAAGTGAAAGTAGACAAACATTACAATATTTTTCAAGTCAAAGTGTCATCTTTCCTTAACGACAGCGGACTCTCAATTTATATTATCATTTCGATATCATACCTTCCTACATATCTATATCAAAGTCATTGTACAGATAATCTTGATGTTTTGCCTGTTATAAAACTACACTAATACAAATATTCAAAACATATGTTGCAAAAAAATGCATAAACATTATTGATGGATAAATGTCTAAAATCTTGAACAAATTTTCACTTTAGGGCTTTATTCCTAACAAGCCCGTCATCGTTCCCGGTCCCGGGCGGACCCTGAACCACAACCACAGGCAGATTCACTTGTCCTCGTCCTTGTGCCGCCGGCCTTCAACGTGGGACCGAGCATACTGTCCTGGGCCCATGCTGACCCGACCACTGGGATTGAGCTGACCTTGACTCTAATCCCAACACCATCCTGGGCCGGTCCCCTAGTCATTGTTCCCAAATTTGGGCTGACTAACCATGGGTCTAGGCCCACCCCATCACCATTTCCAAGCTCAACCTGAACTCGACCCCTACCTTGGGCCCCTGCCGACCCTACCCATGACCCAAACTGGACTAATCTCCAAGCCTGGTATAAATACTAATGTATAATATACTTAAAATATGCTGTTTGAGATCATACAACATTGGTTGTATTAGTTTACTGTCCGTTTTAACTTGCACATCATAACAGTATTACTAAAAAAAGTAATATTATATAGTATTTTAATACGGTGTACGAAACGTCATATATAATTTATGTGAAATTAACAAACAAACATGTACTCAAATAATTAACAAACAGGACTTGACTTTTTCTCTTCTTACGTGCACGGAGGTGACGAAGCCAACACTGTGGGTCACCAATGCTATAATTTTACTGTCTGTATGAAAAAATACGTTTTAATGAAGCATCTATTTCTGTTACCTGACTTGCAAATTGTTTGTCTGTTTCATTTTATAATTTTTTTTTCTGCTGTGCAATGGATGCAAATAAGTCTATTGGTTAATTAGGTTTAAGAACATAGAAGAACCACTTAAGTGACAAGAAATAAAAAGCTGGAAAAATATGAGATCAAACAATCCTAATTAGGATACAAATGATGGCAAGTGGAGCGCGTAGTATTTAGTAATTTTTCAGTTGTGCCCCACTGACTTGGTCTCTTTAGTATCTCTGGGCTTTTCGTAATTTCATAAGTTTAAATGTTGGGCTTTTTCTTTGATACTAATTAATTGGACCTATCTTAAAATTTTAATTAAAGAAAAAAAAAAAAAAAAGAACTTCCAATCATCAGAGTCCAATGATTTATTTGAAACATTCCTCACTTAAAGATGAAATTAATGATTTATTTTCTACATGAACAATCATAACAATTAGTATTGCTCACAAAACGGCATAAATATGTGTTGGATTGTTTGAATCAGGCTCCTGAGAGAAACTATCAGAAATAGATATTTTGAGGGAAAATATAAATAGTAATTTTGATCTAGAAGATTTCTTCGTACTAAGTAGAAATAAATAATACTTTTCTTAAATAATTGAAAAAAATAGCATGTTTTTAACACTTTATGAGTAAATAACTGTAAATAACAAATTTAATAGGTAAATGAGTTATTTAGGTTTAGTAAATAATTTCTCATTTTACCTAGTAACTTTTACTATTTACTTGAAATATTTTAAAACTTTACTATTTACGTCAATTCCTTTCATAAAAATGTTATATACTTAATTGTACATAAGCAAACCCTAACAGATATTATCCTTGGTTGCTTCCTTTTGATTTTTTTTTTTTCCTTTTCTTTCTTTTTAGGTTTTTTAGGTCTTAGTTGTGAAAGTTCTTTTTCCTTTTCTTTTCACTGAAATTTTCACTTGTGTTAAAAATTAAAAAAAACTTGACAGTTCGATGAAAAAACAAGAAGATAATAACAATGGATTGAAACATATAAACATTAGTCAATGATGGAAATAGCAATCGAGAAATTAAAGTGCTGATTTTCATATTGAAACCATCGAAAAGTGAAAACAAAAATATCCTTCCCAATTTCTCCTATGTTAAATACTGTTCTTTACTAGACATGACAAGAGAATAAAACAAACCATTAAAAATGTTATCCTAATTTGCTATTAGCTACACAAGCTACAGCAATTCTTTGAGAAAAAAACGTATCCCCATGACGACTAGGAACATTCTTTTCTAGATTTTCCAACAATCTAGTAAAAAAGTTTAGCTAATTGAGATTACACAGTCTACGCCTTATCGACCCTCGACTTCAGTTATGGTCATAGTGTTTTTCGAAAATAAATCTGACTTATTGGAGGAATGATCTCTTTCTTGTGAATCTGTTTCCATGAAGTAGCCTGGTGGTTTTGGTTCAGGTAGCTCACTCTCACTACCTAACATGAGAATGACAGACGACATGTTGGGTCTATCCTCGGGACGTTGTTGCACACATAAGAGACCAACATATATGCAGCGCAACACTTCCTGCATATTAAGGTCTGAATCCTTTAAGTGTACATCTATGAGTTCAAATGGTCGTCCTTGTTTTAGCAATATCCATGCCTAGAAATATCAAGGAACAATGTGTCATTCGTCAGTATGACGTGATAAATATTCAAAAAGCAAGAAGATAGCCTTATAAGACTACTTACATGTCCAATAAGGGTAAGCTCTGTGTTGTTCTCATCGTGAAAGCATATACTTTTCTTTGCACTTATAATCTCCAACACCATTATACCAAAGCTAAACACGTCAGATTTCGTTGAGAACAAACCTCGAAAAGCATACTCTGGTGCCATATAGCTACTACATGCAAAGTATCAATAGTTAAAATGATAGGCACTTATTGTAGTAAAACTAGGAATTTTTCAGTATGAAGAACTTTCAAGATTAATACTCACTAAGTTCCTACTACTCTGTTTGTGTTCCCCACAGTTTGATCTCCTCCAAAAGTTCTAGCCATTCCAAAGTCAGAAATTTTGGGATTCATCTCGTTATCAAGTAGAATATTGCTAGTTTTGAGATCTTTATGTACAATTCTCAGTCTAGAATCTTGGTGAAGATATTGAAGCCCTCGAGCAATACCGCATATGATTTGGAAACGCTTACGCCATTGTAATAGTTTACTTTGTGCTTGACCTAGGAAATTTGTTCATCAAGTCAATCAAGTGATAAAAAAAAAAAAAAAAAAAATTATACAGCAATATAAAAAACAAAATTCAGCTAATATTGATTCCTACCAAAAACAAAAGAGTCCAGACTCTTGTTAGGCATATATTCATAAACCAACAACTTCTCTTCTTTATGGATGCAACAACCAAGAAGCCTTACAAGATTCCGATGTTGAAGTTTGGCGATTAGTTTTACTTCATTTTTAAACTTGTTTATTCCTTGCTTAGAACTTAATGATAATCTCTTGACGGCAAACTCTTGTCCGTCTTCCAAAATACCCTGAAATCCAATTTATTAATTGTAATTAGAACTATGAAATCCATTTTTGTAAATTTTACATTTTCGTTCTGTTCAAAGTTTTTTTGTTTTTTTGAACTTAGCACATATGAAAAGCTTACTCGGTATACAGGTCCAAAACCACCTTCTCCAAGCTTATTTTCTACTGAAAAATTATCAGTAGCGGTACTTATTGTTGCTAGGCTAAACAAAGGGAGCTCAAAGTCGTCCTCTTTTGTTCTGTTTTCCAGAGTTCTTTTATAATTTCTCCCTGTTTTCTCCGAAAGATACCACAAGTTCAAGTAAATCAGCGACGTCTAACAAACCAAAAGAATATTAAAATCAACTTGAATGATAATAACAGAAATAGCCTTGTTTACATATGCACGTTTCAAAGTATTAACAAAAGAACACTACAGAACTTCGTGGAACGAAAAAGGAAAAAGAGCCTACGTTTCCAAACATGATCATAGCAAGAGTAGTAGCAAAAGTACCTCTCATAGTCTTCCTGAAAAAGTAAAAGCCAACAAATATCATCCAGGAAAGTGATCCAAGAACTGCAACAACTATTATTGCTCTCAACCTTCGATCCTCTTTTGTGGCTCCTTAGTTATTTTGGAACAGAATAAGAAAATGGAAATATCACTTACTGCAAAAAGAAGTGAAAAATCATGGAAAAATATAGAACTTTGACGGAAAGTGCAGGATTTACCTAGCTCTGAAGCGGGTAGTCGAATATATAGTATCTGTCCATTAGCAGGAATTTGTCTAATATCCATTAGATTACCAAACCAGATCCGACAGCCCTTCCCTTCTCCTCTGATATCACGGTTTGAGTACGCCACACAAGAACAGTTGTTCAAGCATTTGACCCTGCATTCCTTTAGATTCATACCGTCGTTAAACCAAGTATTTCTAGTATCTGGCATTTTTATTCTATCAAGTTCGAGAAAACCATCTTCATCTTTCTCTTTTTCCTTATGGCAATTCAACTGATTATTGCGCACACATCCTTCAGACCAGTCCCTTAAATTCCATCTTTGTGGGGACTTCGGCTTGTATCCTTTCAAACACTGGCAAAATCCCACAGTCTCAAGTACCATACAATTCGCGTTGGCTCCGCAGTGACCATAATTATTACAATTGTCCCTAGGTGCTGTGAAATATGATCGCCAATTCTGGTCTCCTTCCTTCCATATAAGTCGTTCACCAGCCATATTTGTTTGATTCAGGACTACTATAGAGATGACCGAGTTGTTCTTGAGCTTGTACATATAATAGAATTCATTACCGTTGTAAACAACGTGACTATCAAAAAGTTGATCAGCCTCCAGTTCCAGCGAACCACTAAAACCAATACCATTCCAGGGTCCAGAACGGTAGAATTTTGCCTTGCCCTTCCAGATATAACCGTCAGGGTAAATGTCATCTACAGCCCCAAAGCCAGAACTCACATCACCAGGACAAGGGTCATCCCAATTCCGCCATGCTGTAAATTGCGTATTAAGGCCTTTCCTCAAGTCCCATCCAAATTCCATCCCCGGTAAGAAAGTATCTGTAGGATAGTCAAAGCTTTGCCACAAATAGGCGTCAGAGTTTAGATCTTCTTCTTCTCTTAGGACAAGATTCCCCGAATCTAGGAGCTGGGATATTGGTTTCTTAACCTGTTTCGACGAGTTTGTAGACCAAACCACACTCTTGTTCTGAGACAAGAGCACAAGATTTCCATCCGGGCTCACGGTCAAGAAGCCAGAGGAACCATTAATTGGGTTGCATCTGTTTGCAACCCAGACGACGGTTTGAGCCGGGATTTTCTTGTACCAAATTCCGACATAACGATTCTTCGAATTTCCCCGGCTGAAGAAACCAAACTCAAACACTCCTTCTTTTGAAACCAAGGACGTTCCGTCGCTAATGGATTGGGAAGAACCAATGAGATCAACTGCAGAAGAATTTTGGAAGAGAGAGAGAGAAATAGCAACAGTTATAAGCCTTGAACTGAAAAACCAGGCCATTTTATTTTTTTATTTTTTCTGTTTTTCGTATTTCTGCTTAATTTTAGGTGATAAAAAGTAAGGAAGAATATCTACTGATTTGGGCCTTGAGAAGGTTGGTTGGATGATACAACTAGCTAGTAACTTGGGATTTGAGGTCCGTAGTGCCAGTTTGCCTGGTGCAGTTTTCTTCAGTTTGCATGATAGACAATTCCTTTTTTCTATATTTGAAAAATGATATTATGTACATGTGTTTCATGCCCTGTTTGGCACGATGGAAAAGAGAAAAAAGGAAGTGACGAGAGTGGAAACGGGGTGAAAACTAGTCTTGTATGAACGACTACAGAAAGGAGGGAAAGGAAAATATGTTGGAAAAAAAATGAAGTGGGGTCCGCCAATTTTTGTCTCTCAAACATTGGGTAGAAACACAAATCCACTCCACTCCACGTTACTATTTTGTCATATTTTTAAAACTAAAATAACATAAATGAGTCAAGAGAATAACAGTTGTACAGCTTTCTTATTTTCTTTCACTTAAATTAATTTCATTTATCTCCCTTTTCTACTCTACCAAACAAAGGCTAAACTAAAATTAAAATCCTGTTTGTCATTTCAATTTTCAATCTTTTATATGTTTTCGTTTCATTTCATTTTCTTTCCTTCTTATTAAATGGAGTGTTAAAGAAAATGCAAAAATCCGAGATGTGATGCCAACGCACAATCTTCATTGGTGAAAATGAAAATTCGCAACAAAATGAGCAATGAGTCACACGATGAATCATTGTATTAGTACGAGGGACATGTTAATAACTATTCTTTTTTTTGGGCATGTTTTTGTTAGTAACAAGTAGTTGACAAAAAATAAAAATAAAATAATAAAATAATAAAATTATAAGAGCTACTCCCCCTTAGAAAGAGAAATTGGCGCCCTTTACCCCACAACTTGAGAAAAGTAAAAATGTATGGATTAAGTAAGAAAAAGTACATAAGGAATGATAAAGAAAAACTAGGGAATCTTACTTACCCTTGCGTGAAATTATTTTTCTTTCTACAGGAGCCCTTCTATAATGATTATACACCTGAATTTAAGACATAAAACTTTGACTGGGGATCAAGATCGTTCACATTCATTTGGGCAAGGTCAGATGACATAACTGTGGAAATGAGCTCACAAACAATTGGATTTGGAAATCAATCGAACCACTTTGACTTTTTTTGTCCTATAGTCTGGGAATGCCAACTATTCTTCACGAAGAACCACTCGCTTAGAGTTTTTGTGTAACATCCCCAAAATTTATGATTTAATTCTTCAATTTTAATTAGAAATATAAATTATAAATTTATCTTTAAGAACGTTTTTATGTAATGATGACTGGAGAATCATAAAAAATTAAAATGAGTAACTTCTTATTTATTTTCAAAATTGATATGATTTTTCGTGTACTATGTGATCACAAAATTTTTGTGATAAAACAAGATATGATATAAGAAATGGTCATGCCAAGTTTTTATTTTTCTTTAAACAATAATAATATATAAAACATAATATATATATATATATATATGTGTGTGTGTGTGTGTGTGGCCTGAAAGTGCCATACACGGCCTAGCCAGCCAGGCCTGTTGGGCCCGGCTATAGGCTAGAAGCCCACGGCCAGGGGCAGCTGGCCGAGTGGCATCAGCCGGAAAAAAAAAAAAAAAAAAAAAAAAAGGAAATAAAATAAATAGAGAACTTGACCAAGAATCTTTTGATGCGGAAATTACCAAGAAAAGAAAACACTCCAAATAAATAAAAACAAAATTTGAACCATCACCTAAATTGTAATGATAGAGCCTAAAAAATGTGAAAAACCCTTTACTTCCTGCCACTAGTTTTTACTGATAATAATAAGCCTAAAAATAATTATTTTTCAAATTTTAAACCCTATTTTAAGTGCCTATAAAAGGTGTGTGGTAGTATTACATCACTCTTGTTTATTGACTCTCTTTTTCATTGAAAGAAAGCTTTTCTCTTCCTAAATACTCTATGTTTGAATTTTAAAAAGCAAAAACACCTTCCATGACCTCTCTTCTCAACTTTCATATCATTAAGCTTTAAGAGAAGATCATCATCTCATCAGTTTTCAAGGTAAAACACTAGTGTACCACTAGTTTTCAAGATTAAAGTTTTAGTCTTTAAACTTGTGATGAAATGTGTTTACTTTTTAACTATTAGTTCCTCATCATAAGAGTTCAAGAAAGCCTCTAAGCCCTCAAAAGAGCCATAAACTCCATCAATAACACTAAGGTATAAGTTTTTTTTTTTTTTTTCACAAACTAGTAAGTTTTAAAAGTTCCGAGGATTTTCATGAAAAAAAAAAGACTTTAAAGAAAATAAAATTCTTGACATGATGAAAAATATATAAATAAAAACATGGTATTGTTGCTATTATTGTGATATGTATGTTTCATAGGATTAAGATGGTTTAACATATCCCAAAACAAAAAGTTTTGATAAGAATATAATTTTTCTAAGTTTCATGACTATGTGGTACGAAATATTTGTTATGGTATGAAAATATTTGGTTATGGCATGTTTATTTGGTGATAATACTCTAAGTTGGTAACTTGGAATATGAAGAAAGGATTTTTAAGGCTCAAGTAATGATAAAGCGAAGATGATGTTTATAAATTATGTGAAATTAGTCTTTTTGGTATAATACAAAATAAATGTAAAAATGATATTTTTAATCAGAATTTCACTAAACTGACATAATGTTTCTCTCAACATAAGCTATCAAAGAATGGAAGACTAAATAGAATGGGTATCAGGACCCCATAGTAACAACAAAGAGTGTGCTAAACTATTAGCGGGAGTAGAAACTGCGGCAGTTAAGAAGTTGCATCCTTCCAAATAGGAACTTGCTAATCCATGAGTATACCATGAAGTTACAAAGGTTGTACCTGTGAACCAACCTCCTAAAGCGAAATAGGCACAAGGAAAGAGCAATAGACCGGACCAACCTACAAAAACGAAACGGTCCCTCCGTAACCAGTCATCCATAATATCAAATAAATCATTTTCGTCTTTGGTAAATTTACCAAGGGCTATTTGGGCCTTGGGAGGTGTCAGGTTAAAATGGACCTTATTGGGCCTAATGGTAGAATAGAATACTAAATGGAATGAGTATGAAAAGATAATCTAAGTAATGATTTAATTAGTTAATTATTTTAATAATTATTAATCATTTAATAATAATTATTTATTTTTAAGGAAATTCAAGAGAAATTAATTTAATTATCAAATAATTAACATCAAATTATATTAATTAATTATTTATTCACTACTTAATAAGTAACTAATTAACAATCGACTATCTCATAATTACTTGATTAATTATTATTTTAGATAATTAATAACTAATTTAGTATATAAAGATTTATATATGAGCAAGTTAAGGTTTAATTTTCTATCAATCATCAAGTAAGGCATTATAAGGATTAAGTAATCAATTTATGGAAAATTCATTTCCTTAATAATAAAAGTAAATAAAAATGTGTAATTAATAATTAATCTTGAATATAATTAATTATTAACTATAAGCTGGAAGTTCTATTACCACTAATTAAGAACAAACAATAATTTTAAAAATCCGCTCGAAACGATGAGTGTCAGTTTAAAATAGGACACCGAAACAACAAAGAGTTTGAGTCGGGGCAAGAATCATGAGAAATTTAAATTCAAGATTTTCTATAAATACAGGCCCCACTTACAATGTGGATTTCATGTTGTCATGTTTGATGCGTATTCTATGCTTACATGACTGTTATGATATGTTGTCATTATTTTATCTTTAGTTACACGCTTTACAAGATATGTCATACTTCATGTTCATTCTATGAATTAATGACTTTTGATTGAGTAATAAGTGAAAGATTAAGATGTGTCGTACTAACCTCCATTAGAGTGAGGTCTACATGAATGATTTTAAGTATGACTTTGGGTGTTGACGGTTGGGTCGCTCCCCTGTCTTCCCTAAATAAGGTCGCGCGCACTCGGTACATACACAATGACCCATAAGTATGCTAAGAATAAGTATGTCAAGAATAATAAGTTAAGAATAAAAGGATAAACATAAATGGTCATGCATCTTCATTTATGCATTGTGGGATTTATATTTGTACTTACTGAGTTTAATCTCACACGTTTTTATGCTCCCACTGTAGGTAGTTTAGGCAAGTGCCCTATGACCTAAAAATATCTTTAGACTAGCAATGCGGATGGAGTCATACATGAAAGTATAGTTGGGGAATAAATTACCACGTAAAATATTCAACAAAAAGATAACAGTCATTTGAAAGTTATTTTGAAATTTAGTTTTTAAATTGTGATTTGAACTCTGCTAAGCGCATAGATTAAAGTAAGTATTTTGGATTGCAACCTTATTATTATTATTGAGGAACTACTTGAAATGTTTTCTTAAACTATTAGATTCTGCAATTGTGTTTTATTAAGTTTTATTTTAGTAAGTTAAAAAAAATTTCACCGTAATTTTAAGGACTTAATAATTAGTTATAAAATGTATCAAGTTTTTAGTTTAAGTAGTGACTATCATTTATGACCTTGAAAGTACTGACCGTCACATTTTGGGTATTATATGGATGATCCAATCCGTAAGGACCATAATTAAGAATTGTTTAATCATCTTTCTCTGAGGAAGAGGAAAAGACATATTCGAGAAGAAAAAGAATATGATAGAGACTATTTAAAAAAAAAAATACTTATTACGGTTATATGTTAAGTGCTTATTTGGGTCATCAATTTGAATCCAAAATTTTTCAATTCAACTCACATTCAAATTCAAATTTTCATTTAAAAAAAAATTTATACTACATTTATTTTTCTATATCTTGTAGTAAAAAATTAAGTGGGTAAACAATTAAATAGAAAAAGCGAGAAACAAAAGAGCAAGGAGCATTGGTGTACAAGCACACGTGCCAAAGAAAGAAAGAATATAAATTTATTAGTTTTTTATTTTTGGTCATTTAGCAGTTGAAGTACCAAAAACCTTAAAAGGCATTATATCTTCTATTATAGACTAGCATCAGAAAAGTGAACCAAGGAAGAGTAAAATCAAAGAATCATGTCGGGTGAGTTTATTTCATTTTTAATTGTTTATGGACCATCTAATTCCTTAAAGTTGAACTTTGGCAAATCACACAAAATGCTCGAGTTCAGGACTTGATGTGGAGCTGTAAAGTTTTAGTTGGGGTTATTTTCACCCAAAGCCATAGTTAAAGGATATCGACTTGTCTCATTTTGACTTATAATATTTAATTTTAAATGTCTAATTATCTTGACATTTCTGAAAAACAATTTTGATCAATTTGTTAATATACTCTTTGACTTTCCATATTGGATCAAGTAAAAAATGATACACATGGATTTTAAGAGGGATAAACGGAAAAAAAAAAAAAAAAAATCAATCAAATCTGAAACAAAATCTTAATTAGGCCAATTATCTAGTTTTTTATTTTTTTTAATATCCGGTTTTCTTTTTAAATTTTTTTTTAAATTCAAATTTGCTCCATTTTATGCTCATCAAAATCCTCATATGGCAATTTTCGTACTAAGAGCTCATTTGGTAGAGCTTTTGCTTGCAGCTAGTAGAAGAAGAGAAGCAAAAACTGTGACTTTTCAGTAAGTGTTTGGAACCAAAGAGTTTTTGAGGTCAAAATAATCTTTAAAGTAATCTAATAATTAATAAAAACGTTAATATTAAGTTTGTAATATCTAATTTAAATTTTGTTATAAGTATTAAAGTCTACTCAGAAGAGTTTTTGTCAGAATCCACATTTTTTGGCTTTGTGCTAACTAGTCTCAATCAATTCATTAATCAAGCGCTCAAAATTAATCTCACTACCTATTCCAAATGTCAAATGAAATAATATGCGTAAGTGTCCAAATTAATATCCCTATCTACTTTGTTTACCTACACATTCATTAAGCACACACTTTTATGATTATCAAAGTGTCATCGACCTCCCGAACTCAACAATATCTAAGATTGTATTTTCCAAACCGATAAATAAATTAATCTCTCCTGAGCATTAAAATTCACAAATCAAATCAACTAATTCATTTCCCAACAAGTTAGAAGCATTAAGCATAGAAAAATACAAATGAATTGAATAGAGATTTCACTAACAATTAGCTAAATCTTCAAAACATAATTCAAGTAGAGCTACATTAAACCCTAGAGCCAACAAATTACACAAAACCAGTAAATAAAATTAAACACAAAATTAAGCAAATTAAGAGTTCAAGCATCATCCAACTACAAAAATAAAAGAGACAAGGAAATATAATGAAAACCCCAATGATTGTTTCCACAAATCTTCAAGCTTTTTACCAAATTCTCATCTCCTCGTTTTGTTCTTCAAATGATATCTCTCTTGAAATTTGTTGAAAATAAAGTCTAAAACTAAAAATAAAAAACTAATTCCTAGACTTAAAAATCCTACACTACTATTTTTTGACTTTTTTTCTATTTTTCTATTTTTTTTTTCTACTTCTTCTTCATTTTCTTCTCTTCTTTCTTCTTCTCAGTTTTTGGCCTCTGTTCCCCGCCTCTCCCCAGACCTCTCTTCCTTTCTTTTTGCTTTTCTTTCTCTTGGTTATCGGTCCAGCTGTGACGCACACTCTTTCTTCTTTTTTTTTTTTTTCTTCTTTTTCAGGTGACATGTGGCAGATCGAGGTTATATGCCAGCAGATATACACTAGATTGGTGGAACGTGCTGCAGGAGATCCGACTTCTTTCAACAATGACACACGTGTCATCCTCTAGATGAGCCCGGCTTAATTTCAAATTTTGTCTCATTTATAGGCATTTTAGTGCCTGTTTGGCACGGCAGTTAGAGCTAATGTTTTTTCATTTCATTTCGAACCAAGTGCGTTTGGTTCCCAGCCCAGTTCGAGCCTCCCTATGCTCGGTGAACAGTGAACCCAAATGGGTTTACTGTTACTTCTGTCGTCCCTGCCATCTCTGCCCTTCACGCGTGCCTCCCTGCCTCCCTCTGCTCCGTTTCTTCCCTCTCGGCTTCCTCCCCAGCGGCACCCATGTGGGGCTGTCAGATTCGCTGCTACGGCTGACCACCAACCAGCTGGTGAGCTGAAACGGTTCTTGAGCCCCGTTCACCTCTCGTCCTTGCTCTGACCCAGGTAAGCTTAAATCCAAACTAACCCGCCTTAGACCATGAAATCCGTGAATCAGATGCGTCGGCTGTTGGGGAGGAAGAACCGACGCCGAACCCCTAGGACGATCACCCATTTTTTCCAAGTTAGGCGAGCTCCTCGGCAACCCATTAAATCGTGCCCTATTCCGACTTCTTCCCCTGTGTACTCGTCGTCGGGTTCGAATTCGCTAACCCAAGTATGCGCTAAGTACCCTCTTTCCCATCCTCGATCTTGTTTACTGCAAAAATTAGTTTGAACCTCTCCAATACCGGGTTCCGGTTGAGTTCTTTGGTTGATTTTGGCAGATTCGGTCGTTTGTTTATGTTGATTAATTTTTTCCCAAATGAGGTTTTTGATGCCATGTTCTTTGATCATTTCGCATATTGGTTTATACTTGGGTGACTCTATTACCGTGTGTGCTGATCCCAATTTGGTATTTCAAATTCCTCGAATTTCTTTGCATCCTTTTTGGGTTGAAATGGTGCATCTGTTACAGGCGTTCGGTAGCAATGTTTGTGGACACATTGTGGTTTTTGCAGGTTTTGGACAAGGTTTGAGGTACCAAACCTTGCAGATTGTGAATTTTGCTACTGTGATTTGAGTATGTGGTTTGTGTGAGGTTTTGGGATTCGGGTTTCAGTGGTTTTTGATAAATGCGGGTGCGTTGTGGATTGTGAATATCTGCTACTGTGATTTGAAAATGTGGTTTGTGTGTGGCTTCTGGCTTCGGGTTTCAGTGGTTTTAGAGAAATGCGATGCGTTGTGGCTTGGTTGGAGGTTTTCAAAATGTGGTTTGTGTGTGGGTTTTGCCTTTCCTAATGTATTAGCTTGGGGGGCGGGTTTCAGGGGTTTTCAGATTGGGGGGCGGGTTTTTGCTTGGTTTGGAGTCTCCAAACCTTTCCTAATGTATTAGCTGTTTAGTGTGATTTCAAAATGTGGTTTGTGTGTGGGTTTTGCCTTCGGGTTGGTACGCAACGGTGCCAACCCCGTTTTTAAGTTTGCAAATTCGTATTTGAGAGTATAGCTATGTGTTTTCGCTTGGTTGGAGGCTCCAAACCGTCCCCGTTGGTTTTTTTTTCCTTGTTTGATTCTTAAATGGGGTTTGCCTCGTTTCTATTTCGCTTTTTTTGAGGAACCAAACCAAGGCTATGGGATCTTTTTATTAATAAGTTAAAATATGTGTTTTGTAGGTGCGATTTCACTTGGTTTAATTATTACTTTCAGTTGGGTGTTTTACATCGCGTTTAACGTTCATCTGAAATCCCGTCTTGGCGATGATGTATACAACAAATCCAATATTCGGTATTATAATCTGACTGGTGAGTTAATGAACCGATGAATATCGTTAGATACCGGTATGCAATCACATGTTGGCTGTTATGGGGCTTAATCGTATGGTATGCTCCTTCTGTAGTTGGCTAACCCCGGGCCCAGTGCTTATATGCCATGGTATCTACATATGACTCCGTTCATTGACATGCCTCAGATTATTTTTGTCGACAAATTTATACTGAGCCAACCCCTCCTCTGCCTCCTTTTTATTTAGTTATGTTTTATTGTTGTTTTTTTTTTTTTCTCCCGCGTTCTTAAGGAAATGCCTCGGAAAGCGACGGGTGAGTCATACCAGTGGGATCATGCGAAGGAAACAGTATTCCTTGAAAAGCTTGATTACTACGTGGCCTGCAATTCCGGTAGACATCCTCCACTTGCAACGCTCGATAGCTGGGCCAAGGAGTTTAACTCTGCGTATGGAGGTGTTTCTGCATACGGCTTAACATTACAGCAAAAGAAGGATAG
The DNA here is from genome assembly GCA_009761775.1 of Ficus carica. Lineage (NCBI taxonomy): Eukaryota > Viridiplantae > Streptophyta > Magnoliopsida > Rosales > Moraceae > Ficus > Ficus carica. The sequence goes on from CM019750.1 coordinate 8,767,220, forward strand.
AATGAAAAAAATATATAGTGGCTGGAAGGCGTTGCAATGTCAGACCGGACTAGGCTACGATCCGGTCACTGATCGAGTCATCTGCTCAGACGATGCGTGGCAGAGTTTTATTCAAGTAATATAACATCCCACTACTAACTGTTATGGGGCTAATACTTTTCCTTTAGCCGTTATTATTTGTCATTTGAATTTACAAACCTGGTTTGGTTGCAGGTCCATAAAGATTGCAACCATCTCCGGTACGAGGGGCTACGAAACAAGGAGCTCTATTATAACATATTCGAGAAGAAGCATGCGGCTGGTGCCTCGGGATACGGATCAGTTTCGATGCCAGATGATAGTCCTGCGCCCGTCGACCTGGACGCCTCACAAGACAACTCCGGCATCGGACCGATGACTGGAGATGACCCAGCAGGCGTCGGGACTCGGAGGTGCAACAACAGAAGGGCCGGGGCCGCTGCGGGCCCGTCTCGATCTAGAGGCAGCTCTGGGAAGAGGAAGCAGCGCGACGAGACGGATGAGATAACTTTCATGGCTATGCAGGAGATAGTCAGTCACTACCGTAGCCGATCAGAATCTGGCCCAAGTAATTCCCAATCAAGTCGCACGGATCACTTGCTGATGTGTATGACCACAATGACAGATATGGGTATTCCACCCAATCAGCGGGCTATGATGTGGCAATACTTCTCAGCTAATCCAACGCTCCAACGTACCTTTCACCAGCTGCCTGATATCGATAAGCGAGAAATAATTGCGATCGTTCTTCGTTCGCAGCCACCCCCGACCGATTGAGTTTCATTTTCGAATTTTTTTTAACCATTTGTTTGACATTATTCTTATGATTTGATTGTGTTTATTTTTTCATCTCTGGAAATATTGTAACAAAACCTTTCGCACGTCGATGTTTTTAATAATTATTGCATATTAAGTAACGTTAAATATGACTATAAAGGGGACAAATTTTCCTGACTTGTTCTAGAACAAAAATTTTGAATACCAGGCAGAACTCAAACTGTAGAGCATATATCAAGCTGTCGGAAACATGGATGAGCATAACTCCGCGTCCGAGCAGGAAAATTAGGGCGTTTACTCAGGAGATGAGAATAGCGACGATGACAGATATGCGGCGATAGCAGTTGTAGGGTTGACTCTCATTAGACGTCGCAGGCGTCGGGACCCACAACCAATGCATAATTCAAGCTTGACGGGCAGCATGCGGGCTGAAGAGATTTTAAATGGTCATCACGAAATATGTCAAGACCTGATAAGTATGAAATCGGAGACATTCAGATCACTCAGTGATCTATTACGACGACGGGAATTATTGAAGCCAACGCGTAACATGGACGTGAATGAGCAGTTGTTTATTTTTTTAACCATTTGCGCACAGGGCGCTACGAACCGACACACTTCTTACTTGTTCCAGCATTCTGTAGAGACAACCTGTCGTTGGTTCTATACAGTGTTGCAGGTTATATGTTCGTTGAAGGACGAATTCATCAGACCGCCAGACTACACGGCTGTTCAACCTTTGATTGAAGAGCACTCGTACAAATATCGACCATGGTTTGATGTACGTTTTGATTGTTCCCTCAAAATATTATTGCATGAAAGAATTGTTACAACTATTGGAATTCTTTATGATGGTACTAAGTATTTAAATTCACTCGTAATGATCCAGGGATGTATTGGGGCTATAGATGGCACACATATCCCATGTGTGCCACTGCGGGATAATGCGGACGCATGGATAAATCGGAAAGGCCAGCACTCACAGAATGTATTAGCGGCATGCTCATTCGACATGAGATTCACATTTATGTTGGCCAGATACGAGGGATCCTGTCATGATTCCAGAATGTTAGACGAGGCAATAGCATTCTACGGTTTCCCAATACCGCCACAAGGTAAGCATAATTATTTACTTATAGTAGAATTTTAATATAATAAAGTTTTAAATATATACACACACGTGTAACTCAAATGTTTATTGGAATTTTTGTAGGAAAATTTTACTTGGCAGATTCGGGCTACGCAAATAAGGACGGTTTCTTGAGCCCATTCCGACGAGAGACGTACCATTTACCGGAATACCGAACATGTCGGGGCGGCCTACGCAACCGTAGGGAAGTATTTAATTACACACATGCATCTCTGCGGAACTGTATTGAGAGAACATTTGGTGTCTGGAAGGCACGATTTAAAATTCTTAAAGGCATCAACAGCTACCCGATGGAAAAACAGAAAATGATCCCGGTGGCGTGTGCAGTTTTGCATAATTTTATCAGGATGGTGCAGGTTGGAGATCCTTGTCTAGAAGAGTACGCGTCAGATTGTGTGCCTGTATATGGGAACGATGATGTGAATGACGATTACGTGCTTGATGACGGGATCGATGGGGCTGGCCCCAGTACAAGCACGCAACAAGATGGCTCGAGGAGGGGTGCAATGAATCAGTTGCGAGACATGATGGCTGATAATATGTGGGTCAGATATCAATTATCTCCGTGGTATAAAACCACTTGAAAGCTCGTATAGTAGTATTTTGGGCTACATTAGGACTGTAAGTATTAATTTGTATTTTTTAATAATGTAAACACAATTTGGTGTTATTAATTGAGCGTATTTTAATTATTAAATTTTCTGTTGCTGGCACCTATAATAGACTGTTAAATTGGGTTCGAATTCGAGCCCAGTGCTAATTTTCAAGTTAGATGTAATTTTTGAAAAAGTTTATCCATTTGGTTCGTTAGTTTGAGTTGAAATATTTTAGTTGTAATAGTAAATTTTTTTTAATTTTTAGAAAACACAAAAAAAATTTTGGGAAAAAAACAAACTTTTTAGGAAGATGAAAAAAAAAAGAACAGTTTGAGTTGGAATGAGTTGATGAAGCAAACAAGTCAGGTTGTTGACTTTTCAAAGAAAGGAAAAAATTGAGGTGGAAAAGTGAAGTTTAGTTGGAATTAGATAAGTTACAAAAATAATTAAAAAAATTGGAAAAAAGTTGTTTAACTCTATTTCTTCACATCCAAACAGGGCCATTGTTTTTTTTAAAAATTTTCAACTCAAACTTTTTTACCAAACACTCAACTCAAACTAAACTTTTTTTTCAAATATTTTACCAAACACTCTTCTTCTCATCTCAACTCAACTTAACTCAAACTCAACTCAAATATTTTAACTCCAACTGACGAACCAAACGGACCCTTAATGATCGTTCTGTCCCAGTTTGAGTCCAAAATTCCCATTTTACCCATTTTCATCTAATTATCATACACAAGTGAGAAAATTAATTATTTAGATGGGTAAATTAATAACAATATATTGAAGCTAATATTAAACTAATTAAAAAAAATTAAATCAAATTACACAAAATCAAAATAAACTAATCTAAATTAAAATTATGCAAAATTAAACTAAATTAACCTAAAATTTATTAAAATGCTCAAGAACATAATCAATTTACATACACAGAAGTGGTAAAATAACTATATTTTATAGAGTTATCACTTTGACAGGAAGCACTTTTGGAAACTGGAAGCTCTTCTGACAGAGCATCAAAACATTTCCAGAAGCTACTTTTAAACTTGAGAAGCCAAAAGCAGCTTTTAAAAAAGCTTTGCCAAACATGCCTTAAGTTCCACATGAAATTAAATGGTTTATTAATGAATGTGTCAAAAATGTTGTGGTAGTTAAACATCTAAAAGTTAATGTGCTCAATGATAAGAATAACCTTTTTCACTTTCTATTAAATAGAAGATTTAAATTTGAAATATTTACATCTAGGTTTGTATTAGAAATTAGAAATCTTTTGTTAGAAATGTGGTTGTCTTCATATAATACGTGCATGGACTTTTCATCCCCAATTTAATGAAAAATTAAGCCAATTAGGACACATTGCGACAAGTTTGAAAGTTCAAAAGGAAAATTACTAAAATGAAAGTTTAGGGGGTAAATTACAATGAGTAATATTATTCTTGACCATGACAATTTTTTTAGACTACATATAATTTTAATGTTTAGAGAAGATTTTATTGGTTAAATAGATGAAGAATCTATTTGAACACATCTTTTTTGTATAGTATAAAATTTTAGAGCGTGAATATTCACAAATGAAATATCTATGAAAATAAAAATAAAAGGAGTGATTTTTAATTCAGTTGCCACAGTAGACTTTCAATCTAATATAGAGTGGGCACTTCAACACTCATCAACCAAGGCTTGGACAATTAAAAACTCATTACAAATCCAAAATGTGTGTTTTAAGGAAAAACTAGTGGAAAAAAAGATTTTAACTAAAACTATTTAAAATAGTAACTTTAATACAAAATATAATATAGTAAGTTAAAAAAAAAAAAAAAAAAAACCGACTTAATTGGTTCAAACATGTACTCATATTAACGTAAGGAAATCAGGAATTTTGTTGAACAATTCATCATCTTATATTTATTACTATATATAAGAAGTGGTGATGTGGAAAAAGACAAAAGTTTTTGTTTCAACTTGCATGCTAGCTCCACCTTCTTGTATGCTTGTGCATTTATATATATATATATATATATATATATCTTGTTTGTGTGTTTATGTATTCTATAACTACAATAAATATATACAAGAAAGGATGCTTTTTGTTGGAAAAATCTGAATATGGAGACTTGAAACACGTAACGATTAAACTTCGCTTCCAATATATGACAAGCCTTCAGAAGAAATTGTAACTCCAAGCAAAAGTGAAAATTCTAATAAAAACATAATACAATATTTATGGAAGAATAGCAATAGGAGAGAGAGAATTTGAATTTTTTCAGTGAATGAAATTTGATTTTTCTACAACTCTTTGAATAAATCTAACAAATTTTGATGACACCTTTTGGAAAAAAACTACCATTTAGAAAAACATATTTTTTTCTGAAAAAAATACAACCATTTAAGAGATTTCAGAAAACATATATTTCCTAAAAAAATACAATTCTACAAAAGGTTAAATCTTTTTGCAAATTTAAATTTAAATTTAAATTCAAAAAATAAAATTAACAAAAAAATATATTTATTTAATAGCAGTTTAATAGCAACTTGTCATGTCACGCACATGCATCCCGCCCCTAAGTGTCAAGTGCCAAGTGCCAAGTGCGTCTAATAAGTGCCAAAAGCGCTTCTACAATCTCATTGCCCATGTCACTTGTGCATGTCCAAGCCACATAGACACTTTTCACATGTCATTAAATTACCCTTTCAAATGTGAAAAGACTTATAAAGTGCCAAATACTTTCATTATTTTTCCATGTGTGACTTTTACATTTAGTTAATTGTCAACACCCAATCATATTAAATTTATGTATGAACAAAAACCCAACAGTTTTTGCACTTCAACTTCAAAAAGACAAAAATATTTTTGGTTCTTCAACTTCAATATGCCGCATGTTATTACTTTAATACTCCTTGTTATTTATTTATTTTTTTTTTGGCTTTTTTATTAATTTTTTTAGATGTTGTGGATTTTTTATATTTCATTAAATTGTTGTTTTTTGATTTATTCTTTATATAGTATTTCTCCAATATATCCCCCACTTGAATTTTTTTTCATACAATTTCCCTTCTTTTTTTTTTTTTAATGTGATCTTAATAAGTGTTACTTCTAAATGAGTTTTTATGGATTTATATATTTTTCCCACATATGTCCTTTAAATAAAATTACTTAATATTTAAGTTTTTCAACGAAAATGTAATACGTCTTTTAAAAGTGATAATGGCTATTGTATTATTTGTTATTCAAATACATGTGTACTTGCTTTCACGTATTATTTTTGTCCAAATCTTATACTATACTTGTAACACCCGAATTTCTTCGGTTCATATTTTATAGAAATTTCGTGTAAATATTTACCGTAATCGGTATTTCATGAGGAAGTTCGTTTTAGAACTTAATTTTGTAAAACGAGTTCTTAAGATTTATTAAGACTCAAAAACAAATTGCATGAACTCGCAAAAGACCTTTATGAGTGAAAGGAGGTCGTAATTGCACATTTCAAGACAAGTCGACGTTGACCAATAAGTCAGTTAGACCAAAACGGTCGAAAATGTCAAACAAGAATTTTAAGATCGCAGTACAAGTGAAATTACTGCTAAAAACTCATTTCTTGATTAAGATGAGTTTGAATAGAATTAAAATCACCTTAGAAAAATCAAGCATACTAAGTTAGAGTTCAGGGCGAAAGGATTCGGAAAAATAAGAGAAAAATTTTTCCGATCGAGTTTTTCACAGATCGAAATTTTTAAATGCAATGTAATTTTTGATACTGGGTATTTAAGCAACTCAGTATTAAAATTTATTGCAATGTGTTGAAATTACACAATTTTTCAAAAAGATTGAACCAAACAAGCCTTTAAGCTTAATTACATCACAATTAAGCTAAGTTAGGACATAACCCTCCACACACATGGACCAATGAGCATGTGACACCTCCTCTATGGGTTGTCAACCACTCCCCCACTCCTCTCCCCTAACAGCCGGCCACTCAAGCCCCATTGGGCAATGGCTTGCAAAAATTTGAGGACCAAATAGCAAGATTTGAACCAAATTTACCTTGGAAAAGAAAGCCTAGGATTTCCCCTAGCTAGAGACACTATTTCTAGGGATTTCAAACCCCAAAAGTCAGCAGCCCTTAACCCCATTCTCAGCCATACCATTCAGCATTTCCCCTCCAAAAATCCGAAGAAGAGAGAGAGAGAGAGAGAGAGAGAGAGCTAGGGAGATCAAGAGAGTTCAAGCCAAAATTTTGTGAGAGAACCCCCTAAAGCCTTCGGTTTTCTTGTGAGTTCAAAGGAGAGATTTGTTCAAAAATTTTCCCCTCTCTTTCCCATCTTGCCGAGTGTTTGGGAGTTGAGAAAATCCAAGAAAAAAAAATTTCGGGTTTTGGCTAGAATCAAGGGTTGAGTGAGGGTGTGATCTAGAGCCAAGAAAAACCAACCATTTTGTGAGTTGGTGCTTAAGGAGATCCACGGAAATTTTAAGGTAAGATTTTTGGGCATTTTCTTCTCTTTTGCCAAGGTTGGTTGGGGGAGGAAGTTAACAAATTTTGTGACCATTTTTGAAGTCCAAACCGTGCACTTTGGAGGCTAAATCTCGACTAGGAACAAGCTAGTGACACCCCCGGATTTTTGAGGTAAAAATCCGAACTTTACCCTAGTTTTTGGTTCAAATTTTTGGTTCATTTTCTCAAGAGTTTTACCGTGTATTTCAAGCACAAAAAGTTGTAAGAGCTTAAGCTCATAATTTTCGGTTTTAGCCCTAAATAGCTTAGGTTATATTTTTATGCTTGATTTAGGTTTTTGAGGTGATTATTTTGCATGTTTGGTTGGAGATATGCTCTATGATTTTTGTGTGCTAGAGATGCATGCTAGGGTTTCTATTTAAGGGTTTTATGTCCCTAATATGTTTATCAAATTTCTAGATGCATGTTCTAGGGTTTGTATGATGATATGGTTGAGCTTTGTTGTATGTATGTTTCTCTCTCAAAACCGTGGACCAAGGGGTCTCGGCCTTGAGTCGAATCCGAAAACACGGGATTTAAACTTTTATGTGTATGAGGGACGTTAGAGGACGTGCATGTGTTAGTAGGTCCCGCATTGGGCGGTCGAGCTAGAGCGACGCATAGGGACGTAAAATTTGGACTAACACCAAAACTGCTCTCGGGTCCAACACCCGGCAGCTCGGAAAAGTGGGATTTACAGGTCCTTAGAGGCCGAATGGGTAAAAACTTAAAACACGAAAGTTGTTCGTTAGGGTGTTTCCTAAGGGAGAACATGGACAGATTTTAAAAAAATAAGGCTCCAATGGCCTTTGTTTTTAAGAAAAACCGAGAACTGGCCAGGGTGACCAAGTTCCAACGATTCACATGTGTTCAAACAAAAACTGGTATCAATTGAGCCAGAATCAGAAAATGTTCAAAACATGAAAGTTTTAGATCTTTTTGTTAGCTACAACTTTTGTGAAGAAAGCGTTTCCAAATTCGTTTTATATTTTAAGTTATGAATTTTCAAACAAAAGCCGTGCAGTGAGCAAAATCTCATGCACGGGATTTTCTAGACCAATGACTAGGAAAAACGTTTTTCTAACTTTCAAACATCATTTTCAAACCCGAAAACCATTCCAAAGGCGGTTTTCGATCCCCAAATGTTTTATAGAAATATTTTCAAGTGTTTTGTAATTTTCAAGACAAGTTTGGGTGCTATTCACCAAACTTACTTAAATAAACAAGAAAATGATTTTTTTAAGCAAGTTCAAGGTTTTCAAGATTAAAATGAATAAGATACTGCGTTAGTAGCCGGAAAATTATTCCGAGTTACTAGGGCCTTGCCCAAGCCCAGAGTTAACCTTGCGGATTGAGGTTTAAGTTAAGATTATGATTCTCTACATGAACCCTTAATTAATAATTCCGTTGTGGGTTACGCCGTGTGACCCCTTCACATGTGTTAGTAGAGGGACATATAACCGAAAAATATATATGTTGGTTTAATCCGACATTAAACGATCCTAGAATAGAGACCTCACGTGTAAACATCCATGGGCAGGAGGTGACCTGCGAGCGTGCTCGGGAAAGGAAATTCGATCACGCGAACAACGAAGACAAGGTAAGTAGAACGCCGCCTACAGCATAGGCTAGAGTTGTATGTTTACCTAACATGTTTGCTTTACACTGTTTAAGTGTTATTTGATGATTTGCTCGATGGTTGCAATATGCTTACTGTATGATGAATGTTTCAAATGCTAATGCCATGCTTTAAAAGTATGTTTCAAGTATTGTTATTATGCTTACATGAAAAAGTACGCCTGTCCATGCATTGATAGAACATGAGATTAGGAGACATCATATAAGTATGCTCACTAATCTATCAAGTGGAAAGATGTCAAGAAAGACATACAAACAGAACGTTTGAGAAAAGGCCACAAGAGCCAGTGTCGTGCCCCCTGATGACGATCGGGTCGAAAGCTTGGGTAATCTCCTCAAGCTGCGCGCCGGGTACGTGCACATCAAGTTAACGGGCCCACAAGTAAAATCAACAAGATAAAGTGTGATACAAGAAAGCAAGCATAATTGGACATAAACGGTTCATGCATTTCACGATAGAATGTCATGTTTAAGATGAAGAAATCGATGATATGATGCCATGTTTATGCTTTCATGTTTAAGATGCCATGTAAAAGGTTATGTATGTTTCATGTAATTGGTTCGCGGTATAGGAGTTGTACTTGCTGAGCTTTCGCTCATTGTTTGAAGTTTATGCTGTAGGTAAACAGCCTGTTTTGAATTAACTGCATGGTGGAGGGTGAAGCCGGTGGCTGTGAAATGATGAACGGGTTGGGGTTCGCAACTCAGAAGGATTTTATTAATATATCTATTTTGAGAAAACAGACAGTTATTTTATTTGCGTATGAGTGTATGTAAATATTTTCTAAGTATAATGCTTCCGCTATAAAAAAAAAAAAAAAAAAAATCCCCACTATTTTCATGATTAAAAATGGGATAAAACAAGTTTAAGTTCAAGTAAGTTAAGTCAAGTGACGGCCTGTGCAAGGCGGGTCGTCACAATACTATTTTATTTATTTCGTCCAAAACTCATTTTTTTGGTTCAAATAGGAAGCTTATAATGGTACTGGTGAGTGCTGAGTGAACCTCTTATTTTATTTTATTTTCTTATTTTTATAAATGGACAGTTTCTTGCTCTTCAACTTCTTTACTACTTGCTTTTATTTCAATGTTGATTAATCTATTTTTGGTTATTTTACTTTTTAATATTAAATTTTAAAATCTCATAAAAATTTATAGAGTAATTTATATAAATAACTGAAATTATAAATGTATAATAACATGTTGATTTATATATTTAATAGAGAATTCCTTTCAAATATCTGGGGTTTCCTTTATTCAAAGGCGTTCCAAAAAATGATGTTTTGCAAGCTGTGGCAGATAAAGTAATTTCAAAATTTGCTGAATGGAAAGGTGAAACTCTATCAATGGTAGATAGACTTACACTCATCAATTCGGTGATTGCCAGTTCTCTGAATCATAGTTTCATGATCTACAAATGGCCGAAATATCTCCTTCACAAAATTAACATTGCTATGAGATATTTTCTACGGACCGGAAATATAGAAAAATCAAAGCTTGTCAAAGTAGCTTGGGAAAAGGCTTGTCTTCCTAAAAAAGAGGGCGGTTTGGGCATTAAGTATTTGGAGGCTACAAATACGGCGTTTCTTCGGAAATTTGCTTGGCGAGTGATGACTTCAAATTCACTTGCGTTCATTTTTATGAGAATGCGAAATACACAAAGATTTCAGGCATACTAAGGAGGGACCAGTTTTGTCATTTATTTGGCCTGCGGTTAGAAGTTTTATGAGGAGCTTGTGGAGGAGAGTATCTGGATTGCGGGCAGTCAATCTAATATTAATTTTTGGAAGGATAATTGGATCGGTTACTCAATTGTCTCCAAAATTAATATTCCAGAGAACGCAACACTCAATGCCACGGTTGGCAATTTCATCCATGATAATAGCTGGCGGCTGCCTCAATCATTCTGGGACGCATTTCCTTCCATTGTGAATGAAATTCAGAGTGTTCCCATTGCTAGCAATAATCTCGATCAGCTCAGATGGAGACATTGCACAGACGGATTGCCAATGGTTCGCAAGTTTTATGAATTCATTCGACCAAAGAAACCGATTGTTAATTGGGGTGAAGAATTTGGAGGAAATCTGCTAACACTATTTGGAGCCGCTTGGAAGACGTTTCCATGCCAAATTATGCAAAGATAGTATCAAGGATGTTATTGCTTCTGCTTATCAATGCCGGATGAGTTCCATATCCAAAATAAACCTGTCAAAGCTCCACGAATTATAGAAGAATTGGCTGAAAATCAATACTGATGGTGCTGCTAATGGCTCTCCTAGTATGGCAGGTTGTGGGGGATTTTTCAGAACTTATAGAGGGTTTTTGTAAATACTGCTCAATTCCTCTTGGAATGTTGAACGCATGCGAGGCCGAACTTATGGAGATCATAAATGCCATTGAATTTGCTATCCATTATAATTGGAATAATCTCTGGTTTGAGTGCGACTCAATTTATGTGGTTAATATTCTTAGTTCAAAGAGTAGAATTATACCCTTGCGTTTTTTGGGCGCACGATGGATTTGTGCACTCAATTATCTGGACATGATTAATTATCATGTCAAACACATTTGTTATGGAGACCTGTGTAAAGTTTTATGCTTTTTCAAATGGGCAGAGGTTTGGCTGCCAATTTCTATAAAATTTTTGTGACCAGATTTCGAAACTGTTTTTGGTAGCCTAAACAGTTTTTGTTTTTAACAAATTATATACTGTTAGAAAGCTCTAGATGTTTACTTTCATTTAAAATAAGTTTCTGGTCATTTGGATTCCTATACGAGATTTTATGAATTTTTTAAGGGCAGAGGTCTAGCTTCAAGTCTTTCTAAAGTTTTATAATTTTGAGTAAATGTTAGGTTTTTGTGTTTTGATGTTATTGAATGATGAAATAGGCCTATTAGGTGCTGCTATGATATGATGGATGTATTTGATAAATTATTAAGTCATTTTAATAATTTTTTATATTTATTATTTATGGCATGAACAGTTCTAAATGCAAGCACTCGAGACCTTAATCGCACATCACCGTTGGAAAAATTTTAAAAAAGGTTAAGTAGGACGTTTACGTAAGTACACTCTCACCTGGAACATGAATTAAAAATTTGAGAAGCATATGTTTGATGTTGATGATGAAGTTATGATGTTTTTAACTAATACTTCTCCTATGATGACGTTTGATGAAAAATATAGATATGTATATATATAAATATATTTATTTTTATGTTTTAAAATGATGTTGTACAGCTTTGATGGTCACTGTTGGTTTGGTATTAGCTACCCCACTCGTTCCGTGACTATCGCGTTATGACGGTATAACGCCAAGCCCAATATATGACGGTTTTGAAAGTTAAAAAGTTTTTTTTTTTTTTCAAAGACGTTTTTATTTATAAAGATAATTTATGATGATGACAAAAAAAATGTTATTTACATTTGTAAGATTTAAGTGTCTTACTAAGCCTTTGCTTATATAAGTTAATTCTTGTTACAAATAAAAGGAAAAGTTAAGATGTAGCAATTGAGAAGTTTGGAGCAGAAGCGGGATGATGTGTGATAGGAAAATTGGAAGAACGATCATGGGATGAACACTTTTAATTTCAAATTAGTCTTGAAACTTTGGTTTATTGTTATTTTGATTAAAGGATTAATATGGACTTTCTTAAATTTATTTTGTAAAATGGTTTTAAAAATTTATATTAATTATGAAAGTTATTTTGATAAGGTTTTTTTTTTTTTAAATTTAATGGTTTTCTAAAATTATCTAAGTAAAATTTTTCGATAAGTCAAGATTTTTATTTCAAGTTTATTATTTTCCACAATTTTATAATAAATGATTGTTAAAAAAAGAAGTCAACTATAACGGCATGTGAGGGGTCGTTATAGAGCAAGAGGGTGTAAAAGCAAGTGCATGTAGCATTCCTCTTTGGACATTTTTTCAAATAAAATACTTTTGTAAGTTGCTTGAGACGCGGAGCCATGAATTTTTGTTAGTGAGACTAATAATTAAATAAATATCCCTAAAAAAATAATTAAATAAATATTATGATAGGGTAATAAGATCTAATTATTAACGTTTAAGGTAACCGGGTAGATTACAACTGGCATTCTAGCATAATACCCTCTGATGACTAGAGTCAACACGGACCGTCGATGGTCTTTGATTTCCGGTCACCAGTCGTGGGAGAATATTCTGGTAAACACTTTTCATAGTCTAACTAAATACTTTTGGTAATCAACATGGCTCTTCAATTGTGGAGAGTATTCTAGTAGAATTTTTTTAGTAACCTACCAGAATACCTTTTATATTGTACCGGATTATTTTTTATATTTCGCGGATTAGTTTTTGTATTCAACCGGATTGTTTTTATATTTTAACAGATTATTACAATATTATGGCATAATGATTATCTTAATTTACCAAATTAATCATAAAAATTTGCATAAATTTTTGAACTATGTTATAAAACAAATGCAAAATAGCATAAACAGTAAACTACAATGCGTAAGTAAAAGAGACACGCAAGAAACATAGAGAGAGAGAGAGAGAAAAAAAAAAAATTTTATTTATCTTGTTGTGTTGTTGTGTGTTAGATTTTCACAATGACCATATATGTAGACCTAGAATCATAAAATAAGGGAAGCTAGAAGCCTTTTATGCATCGTACATGGAGTTTGTAATGTATACTCACATTCTTCATTGGCTTTCTACAATTAGATATTTATCATTATCTCATAATTAATACCCATAACCTTATATCTTCTCATATGTACTATTTCATATGGGTTTTTATTTTTACTCTAACAGGATTTATGTATTCAAATCATTTAAACTTTAAGTCCATAACTTCACTTTAGTGCATGGGTTTGCGTCTTTTACTTATCGGTCAATCTTACGACATCATTATTTTTCGATGGATTTTATTCACGTATTCAAGATCCTTGTTTCTTGTTATCTCTTTGTTCAATCTTTTTAAGCCAGAAAAAAAATACAAAGGCCAGGGTTAGAAGCCTGAAAAAATACCAAGGCCAGAGTTACAAGTCTGAAAAACTATTGGGCGAATTTACTGGATGAAGGAGTTTGAAAATCAATTGTATCCTTTATGAAAATTATGCTATCAACTATCGTGTCATTACTCACAAAAAAACGGAAATTGTTGCATCAGGTTCGTGAGAGAAATTAGTAGAACTGGATATTTTGAGGGAAGAAAAACTGAACAAGTTAAACTCTCATCAAGAAGATTTCTCCGTGCAACTTTAGTGCTCATAATAGGAAGGTTTTAAAATAAAATAAAAAATACTAAAGGTTATTCTCCTTAGTTATTTTATTTGATCACTTTGAATTTTTTTTTTCTCTCGTTATTTTTAGGTTTTTTTTTTATGTTTTAGTTGTGAAAAAATCTCTTTTGTTTTCCTTTCAGAAAAATTTTGCTCACATTATTATTATTATTATTATTTTGATAGTCTGATGAAAAGACAAGAAGAAACTAATGGATTGAAATATGTAAACATGTCATTGATGGAAATAGCATTAGAGGAATTACAGTGGTAATTTTCATATTGAGACCATTGATGATTTGACCAAGAGATCAAATGTATGTTCCACATTGGAAACAAAAAATATCCTTCCCAATTTGCCCTGTGTAAATACTGTTCTTAATAAACATAACAAGAGAATTAAACAAACCATTAACTGAGTTACTAATTTGCTATCATCCATACAAGCTACTACATAGCAGTTTTTTAGAGAGAAACAAAAAGAAAAAAAAAGAAAAAAAACGTGTCCTCTTAATGACTTGGCACATTCTTTTCTTGATTGTTGAACAATCAGGCAAAACATGTATCAGCTATCTGCGCTTACACAATTTACGCCTTATCGATCCATGACCATAGTCATGGTCATAGTGTTTTTCGAAAATGAATCTGGCTTACTGGAGGAATGGTCTCTTTCTTGTGAATCTGTTTCCATGAAATAGCCTGGCGGTTTTGGTTTAGGTAGCTCGTTGTCACTACCTAACATGAGACCGACAGACGACATGTTCGGTCTGTCCACAAGACGTTGTTGCACACATAAAAGACCAACATGTATGCAACGCAACACTTCATGCAGATTAACGTCTAAATCCTTTAAGTGTACATCTACAAGTTCAAATGGGCGTCCTTCTTTTACCAATGTCCATGCCTAGAAATATCAAGGAATAATTTATCATTTGTCATTTTGACATGATAGAGAATCAAAAAACAACTAGACAGCCTTTTAAGACTTACATGTCCAATAAGGGTAAGCCCTGTGTTGTTCTCATCTTGGAAGCTTATATTTTTCTTCCCACTTACAATCTCCAACACCATTATACCAAAGCTAAATACGTCAGATTTTGTTGAGAATTGACCACGAAAAGCATATTCTGGTGCCATATAGCCACTATATGAAAAGTATCAATAGTTAAAATGATAGGCACTCATTGCAAGAAGAAGAAATTTTTAACTATAAAGAACTCTCAAGATTAATACTCACTAAGTTCCTACTACTCTATTTGTGTTCCCTGCAGTTTGATCTCCTACAAAAGTTCTAGCCAATCCAAAGTCAGAAATTTTGGGATTCATCTCATTATCAAGTAGAATATTACTAGTTTTGAGATCTCTATGTACAATCCTCAATCTGGAATCATGGTGAAGATATTGAAGCCCTCGAACAATACCACATATGATTTGGAAACGCTGAGGCCATTGTAATAGTTTACTTTGTGCTTGACCTAGGAAATTTGTTCATCAAGTTAATCAAGTGATAAAAAAATTTAGACAGCGATATAAAAAATAGAATAAAGTGAACATGGATTCCTACCAAAAACAAAAGAGTTCAGACTCTTGTTAGGCATATATTCATAAACCAGCAACTTCTCTTCTCCATGGATGCAACAACCAAGAAGCCTTATAAGATTCCGATGCTGAAGTTTGGCGATTAATTTTACTTCATTTTTAAACTCGTTTAATCCTTGCTGAGAACTCAATGATAATCTCTTGACGGCAATCTCTTGTCCATCTTCCAAGATACCCTGAACTCCAATTTATTAATTGTAATCAGAACTGTGAAATCCATTTTTGTAAATTTTACATTTTTCGTCCTATTCAACATTTTTTTGAACAAGCATATATGAAAAGCTTACTCGGTATACTGGTCCAAAACCACCTTCTCCAAGCTTATTTTTTACTGTAAAATTATCAGTAGCAGTACTTATTGTAGCCAGGCTAAACAAAGAGAGCTCAAAGTCATCCACTTTTGTTCTGTTTTCCGGTGTTCTTTCATAATTTTTCCCTGTTTTCACCGAAAGATACCACAAGTTCAAGTAAATCAACAACGTCTAACAACCCAAAAGAATATCAAAATCAACTTGAATAGTAATAACAGAAATAGCCTTGATTATATGCACGTTTTCAAGTAATAACAAAAGAACAACACTACAGAACTTCGTGGAACGAAAAAGGAAAAATGATCCGTACGTTTCTAAACATGATCAAAGCAAGAGTAGTAACATAAATACCTCTCATTGTCTTCCTGCAAACGTAAAAGCCAACTAATATCATCCCTGAAAGTGATCCAAGGACTGCAACAACTATTATTGCTCTCAACTTTCGATCCTCTTCTGTGGCTACTTACAGAATAAGAAAATGGAAATATCACTTGCAGCAAAAGAAGTGAATAATCATGGAAAAATATAGAACTTCGACGGAAAGTACAGGGTTTACCTAGCTCTGAAGCGGGTAGTCGAATATATAGTTTTTGTCCATTATCAGGAACTTGTCTAATATCCATGAGATTACCAAACCAAATCCAACAGCCCTTCCCTTCTCCACTGATATTGCGGTTTGAATACGCCACACAAGAACAGTTGTTCAAGCATTTCACCCTGCATTCCTGTAGATTCATACCGTCGTTAAACCAAGTATTTCTGGTATCCGGCATTTTTATTCCGTCAAGTTTGAGAAAACCATCTTCATCTTTCTCTTTTTCCTTTGGGCAATTCAACTGATTACTGCGTACACATCCTTCAGACCAGTCCCTTAAATCCCATTTTAGTGGGGACTTGGGCTTGAATCCTTTCAAACATTGGCATCCCACAGCATCACTTATCATACAATTCGCGTTGGCACCGCAGTGGCCATAGTAATCACAGTTGTCCTTGGGTATTGAAATATACGATCTCCAACTCTGGTCTCCTTCCATCCATATAAGTCGTTGACATACGCTCTTAGTTTGATTCAGGACTATTATTGAGATAACCGATTTGTTCTTGATGTTGTACGTGTAATAGAACTCATTAACGTTGTAAAGAATATGGTTATCAAAAAGTTGACTCGGCCTTTTATCTGGTGAACCACTGAAACCAATTCCATTCCACGGTCCAGTGCGGAAGTATGTTGTCGTGCCTTTCATGTAATACACTTCAGGGTAAATGCCACGTTCATCCTCAAAGCCAGAACTCAAATCTCCAGGACAAGGGTCATCCCAATTCTTCCATGCCGTTAATCGCCTATTGAGACCTCTACTCGAATCCCATCCAGATTTCATCCCCGGTAAGGTAGTATCCGAAGGGTAGTCAAAGCTTTGCCACAAATAGTTCTCGGAGTTTATATCTCCCTCTTCTCTTAATACAAGATTCCCGGTATCTAGGAGCTGTGCTATTGGCTTCTTAGCCTGTTTTGATGAGTTTGCAAACCAAACCACACTCTTGTTTTGAGACGTGAGCACAAAACTTCCATTCGAGTTCACAGTCAATAAGCCAGAGGAATCATTAATCGGGTTGCATCTATTTGCAACCCAAACGACGGTTTGAACTGGGATTTTCTTGTACCAAATTCCGACATAACGATTCTTCGAATTTCCCAGGCTGAAGAAACCAAACTCAAACATTTCTTCTTTGGAAACCAAGGTTGTTCCGTCCTTAATAGATTGGGAAGAACCAATGAAGTCAATTGAAGAAGAAACTGTTTGGAAGAGAAAAAGGGAAATAACAACTGTAGTGAACATCAGACTAAAAAACATGGCCATTTTTTTTTTCCTTGGCTTTTTTTCGCAATTTTTACTCAAATTTGATAAAAAGTGAAGGAATGGGCTTTGAGAAGATTGCTTGGAGGACACAACTATCTCGTAACTTTGTATTCACGTCTTTGGCGTGGCTTTAGTCAACAAAGACTCACTATGCAGTTTAGATGATCCAGTTTTCTTCACTAGGCACACAATAGTCTAACTATCGTCCAACGAGGGACAAGTCCTTGTTTTGATATATGAAAAATGATATTTTTGACCAAGACTTTTTATTAAAGTTTTTTTTTTTTTTTATGATATTCACATAAGCAAAAACACATTTATCCCACAAGACAGATTGAAGGGTCTTCAGGAGGAGGAACTTAGTGGACTCATATGTGAACCCTACTAAGTTATAAGTTCCAGACAAGTACAGACTAAAAGAGAACTTATGACATTTATAAGCCACTCAAACACTCCACTCGTGATACTTATCTATCTCCCGGGATATGTGTATTTTTCATTGTGTGAATATCAACGAAGACTTTTTAGTAAAGTTACTATAAAGAAAGCAGAAATCCGAGATAGTTGAAGTTGAGCAATGTTACTATCCGCCAAATCTTCAACAAAATCGGTATTAACTCACGCCTGGATTCAAAAGGTGGACATATTCACCTTATTGGATTGAGTGGATTGTACTTTTTTTTGTCTAAGATGTTCTTTAAATTATCATAATATAATATTAATATGGCGTTAGGTAAAATACAATATTAAGGTTGTTACAATCTAATCTAATAGTTGATTCATACAATGTAAAATTTGGTCGGGGTCTCCAGGGATTGTCATCAGTCTCCGAGGTTTGGACGTGAGCCTGACTCGAGTCCTGAAGTAAAAATTGATAAAACAATTTGTGCAACGGAATACCTAGTATGGTGAACTTTTGAAAAAAAAAAAAATTACAATAATAACAGAATCGAATAAACCGATATTTAAGCTTTTATATTTTTTTTTATTTAGGTTTTTATGTTGAATGGCTTTAGATCTAAGGGGGTGATTACATTCAAGATGATTTTTGGTTATGCTCATGCCTTAGAAACACGTTTGGAGGTGTCTAAACCAAGTAACAACCATTTCAAAACCTGTCCAAATTTTCAGTCACGGTTTTATGCTTCAACGACCATGTAAACGACATTTTTAGCTTTTTTCATCAACTGGAAAGTTTTATATCTGGAAGTTTAGAACAATTCTTTCTCAAATAGTGATTATCCAATTCGGACTTTTGGATCACTTTTCAAGCTATTTTCCAAAACTGGACAGAAACTGGAGTAAACCTGCCCAGCCGCGGATTTTAGTCCAAACGAGGGTTTTAGAAGCCGAGTTAGCTTTTTCTCAAAATTTCAGGTTTCAGATCTCTTAAAAAGCTAAAATTTTTATCAAGATAATGTTGTCTAAAAACGTCTCTAGAGTAGACTTTTAGGACGATTTACAAACTACCGTAAGAAATGAGATCTCCTGATAACAGGATCTCTTACCCCAAAACGAGTATCTTATAGGACGAACTAGATTTAAATCAAAAGAGTAAAATATAGATCTTGATGAGATCTAAAAGTTCCATGAAGATCGTTTTGTCTATAAATGAGATTAAGATTGAGTTTTGGACAGATTTTAAAACTGGGCAAAACTGGAACAATGTTCCTTGAATAAGGATTTTGCCACGGACGTTACTTTTGCGAAGAGTTACAGTGCTTGCCAGAAGAAGGAATTGGGAAGAACCAATTTTACGAAGGACGTTCCGTCGCTAATGGATTGGGAAGAACCAATGATATCAACTGCAGAAGAATTTTGGAAGAGAGAGAGAGAAATAGCAACAGCTATAAGCCTTGAACTGAAAAACCAGGCCATTTTTTTATTTTTTATTTTTTCTGTTTTTTGTATTTTCTGCTTAATTTTAGGTGATAAAAAGTAAGGAAGAATATCTACTGATTTGGGCCTTGAGAAGGTTGCTTGATCCAGTTTTCTACACCAGGCACTACTCATCAGAACACATTAGTCAAAACTTAAAAATATCTCCTGTTTGGGTGGTGAGTTTAAACTCACTACCATCAACTCAATTTTTATCTTTTTCCCCAAAAGTTTTTTGTCTTTTATGAAAAAGTCAACCAAAATCACTATTTAAACTTACAAATCTTAACTCAAACTCAAACACCAAACGGGCCCTAGTCTATTTATTTATTTATTTTTTTTTTGGTTTCTTTAAAAAAAAAAAAAAAAAAAGATAAATAGACTAGTTTTTAACACTTACTAAAATTAATGGTCTAAATTTTTTAACTTATAAAAATGACCGTTAATCAATAATTAATTATAATCAATCCGTGATTGATCAAATATACAAATAGATTAATGCTTGTCAAAGCTTAATTTTAGTTCATACTTTTATTGAACTGAAACAGACGGCCACCAACTCGGGTCTCCTTCCATCCATATAAGTTGTTGACATACGCTCATAGTTTGATTCAGGACTATTATTGAGATTACCGAGTTGTTCCGTCCTTAATAGATTGGAAAGAACCAATGAAGTCAATTGAAGAAGAAACATACTGAAAAACATGGCCATTTGTTTCTGGTTTTTTTTTTTTTTTCTCCCCACTTTTTTGCTCTAGTTTATACAAAGTGAATACTTGCTTTGAGAACAAGATTGAAGGACACAGAGCTAGCATATGACAAGTATACAAGTCTTTGGCTTGCTGTCACATTAGTCAACATTAATAGTCCACTATGCGACAAATAGCATGATCCAGTTTTCTACACCAGGCACCACTCATCAGAACACATTAGTCAAAACTTAAAAATATCTAGTATTTTTTTTTTTTTTTTGGTTTCTTAAAAAAAAAAAAAAGAAAAAAAAAAAAGATAAATAGACAAATTTTTGACACTTACTAAAATAAATGGTCTAAATTTTTTAATTTACAAAAATAAATCCGTCATTGATTATAATTAATCAATAATTGACAGTAATTAATCATTGATTGTTTGATTAATATTTTTTTAAAAACAATCATTTTGCTAATTTCATAAAACTTCGGCTATTTATTAAAAAAAACTTCATTATAAAAGGCTATTACCAAAATATCCTCTTTTTTTTTTGTAAGAAAGTGACAAATAAAGTATTCACATAAATTAAAGAAGTAAATGACATATTTATAAAATTGTTGTAGTGAATAGCATGTTTATGAGCAAGTATGTCTTTTTTTTTTTTTTTAAGGAGTACTAGGTAAATAATTCACTTACGAACAAATTTACTATTTATTTTAATAGTTTCAAAAATATGTATGAATTAATTTATAGCTTGTGTGAATATATTATTTACTATAAAATACAACCCCACCCCTCCCTCCCCTCCGCTCTCCCTCCCCCCGCGCCCCCCCCCCCCCCCCCCCCCCCTCCCTTTTTTTTTTTTTCCCCCCCAAGCCTATAAGGTCATTAGACCATTTGTTCCTGCCCATGGAGGTTTTTATTTTGTCACCTTAAGCTTGTGCATGTTAGGAATGAGAGAAAATAGGAAAATGAATTTTGGTACGAGAGAGAAGAAATATGGAGGTGATGGAAATTGTGAATGATTGTATAAAATAAAATAATAAAAAAAGACTTCTGTTTTTTCCTTTATGATTGGTACGGGAGATATAAAGAACAGGAGTTAAACTTTCACTTGTTTAGTATTAGTGGTTGTAGTGAGAGAAAGATAAAATCTTATTCATAAATTACTTTTTTTTTACTAATTAATATAGTGTAGAAAATTTAGAAAACAAAAGATAAATAAGAAAGTTAAGGAAAAATTTGTACTTATGGTCAAGTACATGAACAATGAGTTTCCCTTCCAATAATTCAGGACTATTATTGAGATTACCGAGTTGTTCCGTCCTTAATAGATTGGGAAGAACCAATGAAGTCAATTAAAGAAGAAACATACTGAAAAACATGGCCATTTGTTTCTGGTTTTTTTTTTTTCCCCCACTTTTTTGCTCTAGTTTATGCAAAGTGAATACTTGCTTTGAGAAATAAGAATGAAGGACCCAGAGCTTATGCAAGTCTTTGGCTTGCTGTAACATTAGTTAACATTAAGAGTCCACTAACGCATTAGTCAAAACTTAAAATTAAATATCTTGTCTTTTTTTATTTTTATTTTTTTTTATGTTTCTTTAAAAAATAAAAAATAAAAAAAAAAAGAGATAAACGGACAAGTTTTTAAAATTTACTAAAATAAATGGTCTAAATTTTTTAATTTTAAAAAATGATCGTTAATCAATGATTAATTATAGTTAATTCGTGATTGATCATAATTAATCTAATAATTGACAGTAATTAATCATTGATTGTATGATTGACATTTTCTTATAAACAATCATTTTGCTAATTTTATAAAACTTTGGCTATTTATTAAAAAACTTCATTGTAAAAGGCTATTTACCAAAATATCTTTTTTTTTTCTTTTTTTCTTTTTTTTTTTTTTTTTAAGAAGTAAATGACATATTTATAAAAATTACTTTTTTTACTAATTAATGTAGTGTAGAAATTTTAGAAAACAAAGGATAAATAAGAAATTTAAAGGAAAAAATTGTACTTATGGTCAAGTACATAAACAATTAGTTTCCCTTCCAATAATTTAGTTCGGACTGGGATTTTCTTGTACCAAATATCTATTAGTTTGTTAATTCTCTCAAAAGATTAAGTTATTAGGAGGCAGGCTAACAATAGTTTTATATTTCAACACTCTTCCTAACATGCAGCCAGACAATAGACAAACATGCAGACAAATATTAATTTGAAAGTCCAACACAAATTATAAGAAGCCCGAAATATATTAAAGGCACAACACGCAATGATAATAAAGGAGGTTAAATAGTGCAATTGTAGAGGTTCGAACTCAGAACCTCCTTCTCTGATACCATTTTAGTTTACTAATTCTCTCAAAAACTTAAGCTGTTAGGAGGTGAACCAATAATAGTTTTGTATTTCAACAATTCTAACGTAACGATTCTTCGGAATTCTTGGATTGAAGAAACCCAACTTAAAACTTCTTTAGAAACTAAAGCTCCGACTGCCGAAGAAACTATTTGGAACAGAGAAAGAAAAAGCATCATAAAACAAAGGCCATTTTTTTTTTTCTGTAATTTCGCACTCTGAAAAGAAAAGCATCATAAAACAAAGGGTCATTTTTTTTTCTGTAATTTCGCACTCTATCGTTGGTTTTAGTTCTTCGCACAGAATTATAAGCTAATGTTGAAAACCTTGAACGACACGGCCATTGGTCACATTTCAAATAGCGAAATATGTGGAAAAATTATTTGCATCCGCAAATGATCTTTCAATTTTCATCACTCATACAATGACGAAAAATATGTGACTTTTTGCACCCACATGAAAGCGAGGAGATTACAAAACACGACATTTCAAATTACGTACTGATCAATCAGTTTCCAAAACTTCAAGACGTTTCGGTTTTGAAGTGGCAGAACTAGTGGCGGAAGAAAGCTTAGTTATTTTTGTACCCCTCTTAATCTTAAAAATTTGAATAGTTATTTTATAATTTTCCTCAAATATTTAAATGTATAATAAATTTATCCTTTATTTGTTCCTTGAAGTTTTTTAAATAACTAAATTTACATAATACTTTAAAAAACTTTCAATTTTATCCAAAGTTTTGATTTTTAGGACTCGTATATATTTGAAATTTAATATCTCAAATAATTTAAAAAATCAACTAGATTATTATAAAATTCGCAATTATTTGAACTCCATACTTCAAAATAAAAGCAAACTTTATTTTACACTTATTTTATTTAGGAAAACCATCAACGGAAAAATTACAGTAAATAACATTTTTACGAAATTAATTAATGTAAATAATAATTTTTTAACAAATTTGTAGTAAATAGCATATTTACTAAGTTAGTGATATATTTAAAAGACATAAATAATTATTTACATGATAAATCTTATTTAAATGAATCCTTGATATAGTAAATCTACTTTTTACTTTAAATATTTAAAAAAGCTGTTACTTATTTCAACTATAATCTGAGAACTGTTATTTACTTATTTCACCCTAAAATCAAATATACAAATAGATTAATGATAGTAAAAGATTTTTACGTCGTAATTTTAATTCATAGTTTTGATTTAATAGGCACCCCTGAAAAAAAAAAAAAAAAAGTCTCCACGCCTCCACCACTGTCCACTTGGCATAATCGAACATAAGCATGGTGTATATGTGGCTTATATGAACCATCGTACATAATGTTTTATTCTCAGGTCATTGGTTCCTTTTGCATTGATTCATGGCTTAACAAAGAAACTTGACTAGTCAACCTCTAAGCCCATTTATTAAGTCAAGAAAGGAACATCAATCAACGACACAAAGACATCTATATTATTTTATTTTTTTTGGCAAATTTCACTTTTATCCCGATATTACCAAAAAATACTACCCAAACTACATTTTGTACTATCCGTAAAAGCATCCAAATCGGCACGATTTATTTTTTTAGGTTTTTTTTTTTGGGCGCCTACTTTTTGTTCCAAATATTATTTATGTTATTAATCGAAAGAAAACCCTAAAAATTGAAAGCAACCATCTTTATGCTCGAAAGAAATAAGAAGTTCATATGTCGACCACAAGTAAAGACATAGAAAATTTGATATGACTGTAGGATTTGATTCAGATGGAATTAAAATCCCTATCTAGTAGCTACTATTAGTACTAATTTTTACTTGTTAATTGTAATCTTTGGTTGAATATGGATAGCTTTCTGCTATTTCCTCTTATCGTTTAAGTTAATTTAGTTATAAAAAAAAAGTTGTCGAAATTATTGGATTTACACTAAATTTGAGGCGGATGCCAAAATAGGATAGGCACATATTATTGCTGAGTTTCCATTGAAGGAATCTTATATGTGCAGAAGAATAAAACCCTGAAATTCCTTGAGCAAATCCAAGAGTCAATTGTCAAAAGTAACATCTCATTCTCTTACCTGTAAAAATCAAATTTACAAGTAGTAATCAGATCTACTGTTTTTTTTTTTTTTTTTTAATATTTACTTAGTAAAACTATTTTATTTATTTGTAAATACTAGATTTACCAGTAATTGAATTTAATCATTTTTGTAAATTACTTATTTAGTAAATCCAATTTCTTTACATGTAAATATTCAGATTTACCTTTTTATACATTATTTACTTAGAAAATCTATTCTATTTATCCTTTCAAAAGAAAATTTGTTCTATTTATTTGTAAGTACAAAGATTTACAAATAAATAATTAGATTTACTTTTTTCTTAATATTATTATATGGATTTACATAATAAATATTGGATTTATTTGATGAATAACAAATCTTAAAAAAATAAAAAACGATGTGGTGAAAATTTTCAGATTTACATGAAAATAACTAATTTTTAAACTAGTAAATATGATTGTATTGCATTTTACATGTGATTTCTTATATTTATACAGATTTACTTGTAAATATTTGGATTTATTTTAGTAAATATACGGATTTACTTGTAAATATTTAGATTTACTTTAGTTAATAGACTTACTTGTAAATATTTGGATTTACTTTAGTTAATACTGTATTAATACTAATAAATATCATGTTTAGCTTTGATAATAAACAAGTGAAATAGCCAAATTTAGAAGTAAATAACAGATTTTCAAATTATTACAAAATAATTTGAAAATTCTACTAGTAAATACATAGATTTCTTTTTAAAAAAATAGTAAATACATAAATTTACTTGAAAATCCAAATATATTAGGAATTAAATATTTACTTGTAATCATATTTATTTATATTAGTATAATGCATTTCCTCTCTAAAAAAAATAATATAATGCATTTCCCCAAATTTTGTTAAATTGCAATTTTTACCCTTAATTTCAAAAAAAAAACAAAAAATAACCCAAATCCCCAACCCTCAAATCAGACCACCCAAATCCAGATTGTCTACTACTGACGTCGCCGCCACACAGCCGAGCGGAGAAGAGGTGATCGGCGATGCTAAGCCGGTGCCAACGAGGATCACGATTTTTGGGTCCTAATTCTCTACGAACCAATTCGGTAATTTAATGCGTTTGACGATGAGGAAATCATGATTTTTCTGGCGATTTTGGTAGCGAATTTGCAGCGGGCTCTCGCAAGGGAGAAGGTCGACGATGCTACACTGATGCCAATGAGGATAGCGATATTTGGGTTGCGATTTTCTGTGAACCAGTTCAGAAATTCAATGCATTTGGCGAGGAGGAAATCATGATTTTTTCGTGATTTTGGTCGCGATTTTGCAGCGGTATTCCTCGCGATTTTTTCCGGCTTATTTCTCGATGATCTAAGCTTAATGCCGCGACGATTCTCTTTGTTTCTCACTATCATGATTTTCCGGTGGGTTCGCCGTCGTGAGTGAGGGCGTCGGCTGGATCAGAGAGCTGAGGATAAGGACGGGGGTAAATCCAGAATTTCAAAACAAATAAAAACTAAACATGCTATTTGGTTATGGCATGTTTATTTGGTGAGAATACTCTAAGTTGGTAACTTGGCATATCAAGAAAGGATTTTTTAAGGCCCAAGTAAGGATAGAACGAAGTTGCTGTTCATAAATTAGGTGAAATTATTCTTTTTGACATAATATAAAATGAATATAAAAATGATATTTTAGTGAGAGTTTCACTAAACTCATTAGGACAGAATATTTCTCTCAACATAAGCTATCAAATAATGTAATCTCTGGTAAAATATTATTAAGTGGGAAAAATGACATTTTTGACCTTGGAGGGTAAAATTGTGATTTGATAAGGCTATGAGTGTCGTTTGAGTCCGAGAATTTACATTCAAGAATAACGGACTAAAATATGCTATATGTTAAATTCCCATGAGAAATGGACATAAAATGATGCAAAATACCCTTTAGGGGTCAAAATGTAAATATAAAAAGTTTAAGGCTAAACGTGAAATTTATTAAAATTATTATTTTGGAGTGTAGAATCTGAAAGAAGGATCTTTAAGCTTCACTTGAGTGAAAAACGTTCAATTGTCCATAATGGGAACAAGTTAGTCCATTTTAGGGACTAAAACGCTAGAATAATTTAAAAAAGGGGTCAAATTATAAAATTAGAAAACCTGACATGAAGGCAGTGTTTTTCCTAGTTTAAGGGCAGTGTGCAAAGCCAATTAAGTTGGGTAATTAATATGGTTAAGTATTGGTTTATGATTGGGCCATTAGAAGAGACAAGTACGGGTTTTAAATGTCGAGAATTTTGATAAATGTGGTTGAAAATGTATATAAGGTATAAAAGGCCTTTTCGACAGCTTTTATTGCTGCAAACATGGTATTAGGGCCTTGGGAGTTGTCAGGCTAAAATAGACCTTATTGGGCCTAATGGTAGAATGGAAGACTAAATAAAATGGGTATTAATGGATAATATAAGTAATGATTTAAGTATTTAATTATTTTAATAATTATTAATCATTAAAAAATAATTAATTATTTCAAGGAGATTCAAGAGAAATTAATTTAATTGTCGACTAATTAACATCAAATTATATTAATTATTTATTTATTTACTAATTAATATTTAATTAATTATGAATCGACTATCTTATAATTATAAATGTTGGTTAATTAACTTTTAATTAATAATGTTACTTGATTAATTATTATTTCAGATAATTAATACTAATTTAGTAAATAAAGATTTAAATATGAGCAAGTTAAGGTTTAATATTCTATCAATCCTCAAGTAAGGGAATATAAGGATTAAGTAACCAATTTATGGAAAATTCATTTCCTTAAGGATAAAAGTATATAAAAAATGTGTAATTAATAATTAAACTTGAACATAATTAATAATTAACTACAAGCAGGAAGTTTTATAAGACACTTACTAAGAACAAAGAATAAATTTAAAAATCCGCTCGAATCGATGGGTGTCAGTTTAAAATAGGACACCAAAACGGCAAAGAAGTTGAGCGGGGCAAGAATCATGAGAAACTTCAACTTCAAGATTTTTCGTAAGTACAGGCCCCACCTACAGTGTGGATTTCATATTGTCATGTTCGATGTGTATTTTGTACTTACATGACCGTTATGCTAAATTGTCATGATTTCATGTTTAGTTACATGCTTTACAAGACATGTCATACTTCATGTTCATTCTATAAATTAACGAGTCATGGTTGAGTAATAAGTAAAAAATTAAGATGTGTCGTGACAACCTCCATCAGAGTGAGGTCTTCATGAACGATTTTAAATATGACCTTGGGTGTTGACAATTGGGTCGCTCTCCCGTCTTCCCTATATAAGGTTGCGCACACCTAGTACGTACACAAGGGCTCATAATTGTATGTTAAGACTAAGTATGTCAAGAATAATAAGTTAAGAATAAAAGTATAAACATAAATGGTCATGCATTGTGGGATTTATGTTTGTACTTACTGTAATAACCGACTTTTATGCAAATTACGATTTATGTTATTTGAAATCAAAAGTTTGTATTATGCATGTTTATATGAAATGTCTGATCTGATTTTATCACAATTAGAATTTATGTATGATTTTATTCCGGTCAAAGTTTGACCAGGAAAATTTAAGATACGATTGCGACGGTACTGCAGTATAATCAACAGTATGAAATTATACTGTGAAAAATCGTCATTATGTATATGGAAGTGAAATTAAGGTACGAGACTGTTATAGAAAAATCAAGCTCAATATTTAGAGTAAGAAGGCCGAGAGGTTTCAAGTTCGGAGAAAAAAATTTTACACAGTCCAGTTAAACGCAGATGAATTTTGGACTGCGGTTCAGTATAACAGTACTGTTTTTAATTGAAAACAGTATTGATAATATCTAAATCAATATGATATTAGACTGTATGTTGGAAATCAAGCCAAATGGAGCTTAATTAAGGGACACCTCATCAAAAAAGTTAATTAAGTAAATTTTTGGATTTTTTTTTTATAAGGAAAGTAATAAGAAATGTTGACCATTGACTATGCTTGCCCACCAAGCAAGTCTCCCTTGGCCGGCCACCTTGCATGGAATTGTGGACAAATATTCTCTTTTTAGGGGATTGAATTGCAAAGTCAAAGAAAATCAAATTCACCATAAATAGGTGGTGTGTGAAAATTTGACCATTTAGTTCACACTTTAGTTCACAAACCAACACCAAAGCCGAACTCAAGAAGGAGAAAAGTGAACCACCTTGGACGGATTTTTTCGAGAAGAAAAGCAAGAAAAACTTTTGGATCCAAGCTTGAGAATTATCTTCCAAGATCTAGAGGTAAACCCTCTCAACCTCCTAAGTTTTCCACTAAGTTTGGAGCAAGGTTTTTAAGTGTATTTCAAGTAATTGGTTGTAAGAGCATAAGCTCATCTTCTCTCTTTTTCATGCAATGGTTTTAGGGTGCTAGTATGTGCTTGTAGAAGCTTTAGAGAGCTTGATTTATGTGGTTGGTTGTGTTTTTGGTTTATGCTCTAGAAATTATGAGCTAAGGGTGTATGCTCACCACATGTTTGTTATATGTCCCCTTTATGTTCAAGTATGATTTTGGATGATCGGAAATGGGATTGATGTATGTTATGTGGAGGGTTTGAGAAAAAACCCCAAAACCTTAATTATGGTTGAATTTACCATTAGGGTTTATGTGTAATTAGTATGGTATGTATGAAAGGTATGACATGGAAAACGTTAGGAAATGCGCTGCATGTTTGTCCTAGGCTCACGGTTTTAACCGTTTGAGGTAGTGTGCACGTAATTTTGCGTGCGAACCAACGAAACCGAAAACTGCCAGTTGGGACCAAAACAGGATAGCAAACTGGAATCAGAATTTTGAGGCCCTTAGAGGCCGAATTTGAAGAAAGTCAAAACATGAAAGTTGTAGAGTAGGGTTTTTCATAGAGGGTAGCGCGGACAGTTTTACAAAATGAGGCTCCAATGACCTCGGATTTTATGAAATCCCGAGCCTGACCGTGCCCAGGATTTATGCACGGTCAGGATTAGTTTAACAAGGAATATGAACATGATAATGTCCGAACTAGGTTTTTCTCAAAACACGAAAGTTGTAGGGTTTCTCGAAAGCTAAAACTTTCGTGAAGAAAACTTTTTCAAATTCGGCTTTGATTTTTAAACTGAATTGGTTTTCAAAAACAGTACAGGAAATAGGGAATTCCTGTACAGGATTTTTAGAAACAGTGCAGGAAAAGAGTAATTCTGCACAAACACTGATAGATTGACAATGTGAAACTGTTCCAAAGACAGTTTCCAATAGTCAATAAGTTTTACAAATTTTACTTCATGATTTCAAATTATCAAAGTCAAACAAAGGATTTTGTACCAAAAATAAGGTTTTCTAAAAGAAAACAAAAATGGGTTTGGAACCAAATTTTAAAATAATTCGATTAGGATAGGTTCAAACCCTAGGGTTACTTAAGGTAACCAAGTAGGATAACGCGAGAAGTAAATAAGGGGCATATAACTAAAGTTATATAAGGGTGTTGGTTATATCACCAACAATTCTAACCCTTACTTTTATATGATAACAGAATATAGAACGCGACAGTGTCCTGACGGAATCAAGCACGACATCGGACACAGCAAACGCGAATAAGGTAAGTACAACTCCGCCTACAGCATAGGCTTTGTTGTGTATACTTGCCTAAGTATGATTGCTAAATGCTATAAAATGTTATATGCTATGTGCTATGTAATAAGCTAAGTGCTACGAAATGTTACATGCAATGTGCTATGGAATATGCTAAGTGCTATGAAGTGTTATATGCTACGGGTTACGGAATGTTATGAAAAGTGCTATGAAATATTATGAAATATGCTAGAATCATGTTATGATAGGATATATGATATGTTATGGTTATGGTATGGTTAAGATAAGATCATGATTTAATTGTGTGAGACATCACGAAGCATGTTCACCAATTAATAAGAATAAGATCAAGATATGAAACGATGAAAGTTATGATGACAAGCGAGCTTGCCTATGTCGTACCGACCCGCGTGAGGTCGGGTTGAGCTATGGCAAGAGTAAGTCCATAGTTTCGCGCCCGGTACGGACACTTATGCTATGGGGCCCATATGTTAAGATAAGTTAAGAAAGTAAATTATGAATGAATAAGAAAGCATAATGAAGCATAAATGACTCATGCATATGTATGAAAAGCTATGCTATGTTATGATTACGATATGCTATGTATGTTATGTTATGACGTGTTATGTATGTATGATATGTCTGTGTAGTGTCACGGTTTATAGTAGTTGTACTTGCTGAGCGAAAGCTCACTGTCTTACGTCTATGCTGTAGGTAAGCAACCTGACAGCAACTATTGATACAAGATGGAGGAGCGTGGCAGGGCGAGCTGTGAAATGTGGGAATATATGCCGCTATGCGTTTTGATATTTACGTATTTATTTTATGTGTTTTAAATTTTACGCCTGAACGAATTTATTTAGTAGACGTTATTTTCTACGTACGTATTCGTGTGTAAATCGCGTCGTATAAAAAAAAAATTCCGCTGTTACGCTAAGTAAGTATGTACGTATGTATGGTAACGGCCTGTGCTAGGCGGGTCCTTACAGAGTTGGTATCAGAGCGGTTTCCTGCAGTCCAATTTCACAGTCAGCCTGCCATCGCCGCCATCATTGTAAGTTCAAAATTATTTTCATGAATTAATTTCTATTATGCGAATATGTTATGTTAGATACGTTGATATGGACCCCGCACGAGTAGCTTAGAACCGATACTCGATTACGTCGTTCTACGAGTTACATCCTCTACTTTTCGAGGGCACGAGACGGACCGTGTCGTTAGCAGTATGGCTATACGACACAGAGCGGATTTTTCGTACCAGTCACATAGTGGCTTGTCTACAGGTCTCCTTAGCCAGTCGGTGCCTAGTAGCGGACGCTCATTTATGGTGGTTGATGCTCGGGGAGCGAGCAATGCCAGATCGCTCCTGGGCGCATTTTCGCACGCTAGTAATTACGCGTTTCGGGCCCCGTACCCTACGAGGGAGCAGATACGACGTACCGTGATCCCGAGATTTATCGGGATATGTACCTCGAGCGGTACTATTGTTACGTAACAGATTGGCACGCGTACCCACAGGAGTTGGTGATTCTTCGCAATGGATTACCTCCCCAGATTCGACAGTACGTCCCAACACCTACGCCTGACATGACCAGGGACATATGGTTGAGTACATCATGGACGCCAAGGTCGTAGCTCATGCCATGCAGACCGATGCATACATAGTTGAGCTTCAGGTACCCGTCGATGACGCCGGTATAGGAGAGCCGATAGTTGAGGCGGGCCCAGTTTTTCTAGAGGACCCGATTCCAGCAGTTCCACTACAGAAGATACCCACCCCCGAGGTTGAGATAGAGGCCAACGATTATGACGCTGACGACGACATGGATGCTCCCGAGGATCAGCCCGAGGATCCTCCGATTATCGATATCTCCAGCGATGATGAGGATGAGGATATGGAGCCAGAGCCCGAGTCAGGAGATTGGGTTGAGGATGCGGATGATCTAGACGACGATCCCGAGGTGATTTTGTACGACGACGGAGATTGGGAGACAGACTCCGACGCCTCCTCTGTGATCACGATATAGTACATAGATTAAATATAGATCGACCGTGTAGACATCTTTTGACTTAGGACCGACTTTCGTTTGTTTATTATGTTTAATGATGGGATTGTATGTATGTATGATGGTAAAGTGGTAGCCACTTCCATCATAGTGTGGATCATGTATATATAATACGATGTACATAGTATGTACATACGTTATGGCAAATATGATGTATTTTTTTTAGTATACAAAAAGACCAAGTATGAGATGTACGTAACAATGTTATGTTACGATTATGAACGTTATGATAAGTTATGATAAGTTTACGATGATATTATGTTATGATAAGAATATGATATGATGAGATCGAGAGAGATCTCCAACATAATGTCTCTATGAAATGATATGATGTCTTATGATGTGATAAGCTATGATAAGTCGTGACGATGTCATGACACGATGTTTTATGATACGATAATATTATAGCATGACGATTTAAGACACGTCATGACGTAAAGTGCATGAAAGAAAGGATATTAATAGTACGATAATATCTTTTCTTATGGTTTAATAGGATTTTAGAAGATGGTACGTCTTCCTAGAACGATGCCTGTTAATCCGCCCGAGCTAGATTTAGCAACCGTTGTAGCGAATTTGCAACGGCAGTTGCTTGAGCAACAACGAGAGACGGATAGACTTCGAGAGCAGCTTGCTCGAATGAATCAGAGATCCCAAGATAATCAGGTCCCACCTTGAACTCATAAAGTACCCCCAGCAGTACCTTAGGTACCGGAGGAACGCCGAATGCTCAACCAGAAGTCCAGCCAGAAGTTCCGATAGCACTCGCTGGAGTACCAGTAGACCCTCCGTTAGTACGAGAGGATTTGTTATATGAGCGATTTAGGCGTATGAGGGCGCCTAAATTTAAAGGACCAATGGACCCGATAGCCGCAGATAATTGGCTAATCAATATCTAAGTTATTTTGAATTTTAAAAGACTCACAGAACAGGAGAAGGTTTTTTGTGCTTCTTTTATACTCAAAAAGGACGCGAGACACTGGGGAATGACCACCCAGATCCGTCGAGATGTCACGACCATAAGTTGACAAGATTTCGTAACCAAATTTCTATATGATGTATATCAACCAGGAAATCCTTGAAACTCAATAAAATGAGTTTACGAGCTTGGGACAGAGGTCGATGACAGTAATGGAGGCTGTCAAGAAGTTTAAGCAATTAGCTCGTTTGTGTCCGAAATAGGTACTAAGTGAAGTAGAGAAGGTAAGAAGATGATGAAGATGTTCCGCACGGACATCTCCAAGCAAGTAAGTGCTGGTAGTAGCCCACCTACCCTGACATCCGACTGTGTAAGCCGGGCAATAAGAGTTGAGTACTGGATTAACCAGGACAAGGAAACAAGGGCTTAATATTTTAAGACTAAGAAGGAGGAAAAGGCTGTGGTAAAGCAGCTGCAGCCCGACAGAATTCGGAGTCGTACGCAAAGGGGCAAACCAGTAACCCTAATCAAGGTTCCAAATAGTTTAGGAGGAACAAAAGGAAAGGGAATGTTGCATATCAGAGTCAACAAAGGAATTACCCTCAAAAGAGGAACAACAGAGGAAATGAGGGTCATAATAATGACTACCCAGTATGCGCTCAATATGGAAAGGAGCACCTGGGTTTATGTAGATCGGGGTCGAATACTTGCTACCTTTGTGGCAAAGAAGGCCATTATGCAAGGAATTACACTCTGAACAGTCAGAATCAGAACCCTAAGCTAGGATGTATGCCTACACCAAGGGAGATGCCGAAGCAAGGACTTCGCATGTGGTAACAGATCAGATCTCTATTGTCACATATGACGTTATTGCATTGTTTGATTCTGGTGCCACTCACTCATTTGTATCTATGGAGTTTGCCAGAAATTAGAAAGAAGTGTAGATAGTTTAGAACAACCTTTCAAAACCTCTCTGCCATCCGGAGAAATTTTGTGGTCCAACTTGTGGATACAAAATATTTCCAATGTTATCTATGGCAGAGAATTGTATGTAGATCTCATCGCAATCAAGCTTTAGGATTTTGATGTGATCTTAGGAATAGATTTCTTAGGTTAATACAACGCTCAGTTCGACTGCCGAAAACGTTGTGTGGCGTTCAACCTTTACGAAGAGGAGGAATTTAACTTTTACGGACAGCCCCGGAGCTTAGCCATCAGATTGGTTTCGGCAATGAAGACCTGGAAGATGTTAGCTGAAGGATGCTAAGGATATTTAGCTAACATACTGAACAAAGATCGAGAAGTGGAGTTAACGCCGGAAGATATTCCCATTATAAAGGAATATGTGGATATCCTTCCGAAAGGGCTTATTAGGACTTTCGCAGGAACGGAAGATTTCTTTCAAGATCGAGTTGTTACCTGGAGCTACATTAATATCGAAAGTGCCTTATCGTATGGTATCCACTGAGCTAAGAAAACTTTAAGTGCAGTTGCAAGAACTACTTGACAGGGGATTCATCCAGCAAAGTCACTCTTCTTGGGGAGCGTCTGTTTTGTTTGTCAAAAAGAATGATGGATCATTACGTATGTGTATTGATTATCATGAGCTGAACAAGATTACGATTAAGAACAAGTATCCCCTTTCGAGGATTGACGATCTTTTTGATCAACTTAGGGGAGCAATGGTATTCTCGAAGGTTGATTTGAGATCGGGATACCATCAACTCAGAATTAAGGAGGCAGATGTTTCTAAAACGGCTTTTCGGACGCGTTATGGGCACTATGAATTTCTGGTTATGCCGTTTGGGTTAACCAACGCACCAGCTGCTTTTATGGATCTGATGAATCGCGTATTCAAGGAGTACCTGGACAAGTTTGTTATCGTTTTCATTGACGATATTTTGATTTATTCAAAGTCCATTCAAGAACATGAGCAGCACCTCAGGATGGTTCTAGAGACGTTACGGCGAAATCGACTTTAT
This sequence comes from Ficus carica, assembly GCA_009761775.1. NCBI lineage: Eukaryota > Viridiplantae > Streptophyta > Magnoliopsida > Rosales > Moraceae > Ficus > Ficus carica. The sequence continues at coordinate 8,802,523 of CM019750.1, forward strand.
GCCAAGTTCACAAAATGTGAATTTTGGCTAGAAAGAGTGCATTTCTTGGGTCACATAGTGTCAAAGGAGGGAATCTCCGTTGATCCTGCTAAAGTTGAGGCAGTTAGTACATGGCCTGTACCCAAAAATGTTACGGAGATACGAAGCTTTCTTAGATTGGCTGGATATTATCGACGTCTTGTAGAAGGATTTTCCAAGATTGCGGCGCCACTTACAGCTCTTACTCGGAAAGGAAAGAAGTTCGAGTGGACGCAAAAATGTGAAGAGAACTTTCAAGAGCTTAAGAGGAAGCTTACCAGTGCACCAGTATTGATAATTCCTGACGTAGATGCAGGAAATTTCATGATTTACAGTGACGCTTCTAAGACCGGATTGGGAGCTGTCCTAATGCAAAAAGGGAATGTGGTCGCCTATGCCTCACGTCAGCTAAAGGATCATGAACGGAATTACCCAACTCATGATTTAGAGCTCGCAGCGGTGGTTTTCGCATTGAAGATTTGGAGACACTACTTGTACGGGAATAGATGTGAGATCTACACCGACCATCAAAGTCTCAAGTATATCTTCACTCAAAAAGAGCTCAATATGAGGCATCGAAGATGGTTAGAACTCGTGAAGAATTACGATTGCGAAATTCTTTACCACCTAGGAAAAGCAAATAAAGTAGCGGATGCTCTAAGTAGGAAGTCATCCGGTATGTTGATGTCTCTTGAAAGGATGCCCAAGCCGCTTCAGAAGGAAATTTCAGATTTCAACATAGAGATGATAACTGGGAAATTGGCTGCTTTGACTCTTCAGTCCAATCTCCTAGAATCTATTAAGCTTCATCAAGGGAAGGATTCCTTTCTGCTTAAAGCGCAACTTTTTGGTGAAAAGAATAAGGAATTCAAGACCTCTTCGAATGGGCTAATTTATTTCAAGAAAAGGATCTGCGTTCCTAACTCTGAATTCCTTAAGAAACAGATCATGTCTGAAGCACATGAGACGCCATACTCGGTACATCCGGGAGCTACCAAGATGTACAAGGACCTCAGAGAAAGCTATTGGTGGCCAAATATGAAGAATGAAATCGTTAAATTTGTGTCGAAATGCCTAACTTGTCAGAAAGTTAAGGCTGAACATCGGCAACTTGGCGGAGATCTTCAGAAAATAGAGTTTCCAGAGTGGAAATAGGAACAAACTACCATGGACTTCGTAGTTGGTTTACCCAGAACCGCCAGTGGAAATGACATGATTTGGGTGATTGTTGATAGACTAACCAAGTCCACCCACTTCATCGCCATTAAGGCCACCTGTTCAGTGGAGAAATTGGCTTAAATATATGTATTCCAGATTGTTAGACTTCATGGAGTGCCAAAGTCTATCATTTCAAATCGGGATGGGCGTTTTACCTCTCGATTTTGGAAGAGTGTTCATACGGCAATGGGATCGAAGTTAAAGTTCAGTACAGCCTTTCATCCCCAGACGGATGGGCAGTCGGAGCGAACTATTCAAACTCTAGAGGATATGCTTAGATCATGTGCTTTGAATTTCAAAGGAAGCTGTGATCAAAAGCTGCCTTTGATCGAATTTTCTTACAATCATAGTTATCACGCCTCAATTGGTATGGCTCCATTTGAAGCGTTGTATGGAAGAAAATGTCGATCTCCAATCCATTGGCAAGAAGTTGAACATAAGCAGCTTCACACTACGGATTGCATTAGAAAAACCTCAAAGGATATTAAGATGATTAAACAGAGATCCGACGTAGCTTTCAGTAGACAGAAAAGTTACGCTGATAAACGTCTAAGACCCTTAGAATTCCAAGTTGGAGATTTTGTTTTCCTTAAGATTACTCCTATGAAGGGAATTATGAGGTTTGGAAAAAAAGGGAAAACTTAGCCCAAGATACATCGGACCATTTGAAATCCTTGATATGATTGGAAAAGTAGCCTACCAGCTCACTTTGCCGCCAGAATTAGCTGCTGTACATGATGTTTTCCCACGTTTCAATGTTGAAAAAGTATGTACCTGATCCTTCCCATGTTCTAAGTCAATAACCAATTGAAGTCTGAACTGATCTGACATATGAGGAAAAGCCAGTTCAGATCTTGGATCGGGAAGAAAAGGTTTTAAGAAACAAAACCATTCCTATGGTTAAGGTTTTGTGGCGAAATCATAATATTGAAGAAGCAATGTGGGAACTAGAAGATGATATGAGGAAGAATTATCCCCACTTGTTTTAATTTTCGGGGACGAAAATTTTTAAGGGGGGTAGATTGTAATAACCGACTTTTATGCAAATTACGATTTATGTTATTTGAAATCAAAAGTTTGTATTATGCATGTTTATATGAAATGTCTGATCTGATTTTATCACAATTAGAATTTATGTATGATTTTATTCCGGTCAAAGTTTGACCAGGAAAATTTAAGATACGATTGCGACGGTACTGCAGTATAATCAACAGTATGAAATTATACTGTGAAAAATCGTCATTATGTATATGGAAGTGAAATTAAGGTACGAGACTGTTATAGAAAAATCAAGCTCAATATTTAGAGTAAGAAGGCCGAGAGGTTTCAAGTCCGGAGAAAAAAATTTTACACAGTCCAGTTAAACGCAGATGAATTTTGGACTGCGGTTCAGTATAACAGTACTGTTTTTAATTGAAAACAGTATTGATAATATCTAAATCAATATGATATTAGACTGTATGTTGGAAATCAAGCCAAATGGAGCTTAATTAAGGGACACCTCATCAAAAAAGTTAATTAAGTAAATTTTTGGATTTTTTTTTATAAGGAAAGTAATAAGAAATGTTGACCATTGACTATGCTTGCCCACCAAGCAAGTCTCCCTTGGCCGGCCACCTTGCATGGAATTGTGGACAAATATTCTCTTTTTAGGGGGATTGAATTGCAAAGTCAAAGAAAATCAAATTCACCATAAATAGGTGGTGTGTGAAAATTTGACCATTTAGTTCACACTTTAGTTCACAAACCAACACCAAAAGCCGAACTCAAGAAGGAGAAAAGTGAACCACCTTGGACGGATTTTTTCGAGAAGAAAAGCAAGAAAAACTTTTGGATCCAAGCTTGAGAATTATCTTCCAAGATCTAGAGGTAAACCCTCTCAACCTCCTAAGTTTTCCACTAAGTTTGGAGCAAGGTTTTTAAGTGTATTTCAAGTAATTGGTTGTAAGAGCATAAGCTCATCTTCTCTCTTTTTCATGCAATGGTTTTAGGGTGCTAGTATGTGCTTGTAGAAGCTTTAGAGAGCTTGATTTATGTGGTTGGTTGTGTTTTTGGTTTATGCTCTAGAAATTATGAGCTAAGGGTGTATGCTCACCACATGTTTGTTATATGTCCCCTTTATGTTCAAGTATGATTTTGGATGATCGGAAATGGGATTGATGTATGTTATGTGGAGGGTTTGAGAAAAAACCCCAAAAACCTTAATTATGGTTGAATTTACCATTAGGGTTTATGTGTAATTAGTATGGTATGTATGAAAGGTATGACATGGAAAACGTTAGGAAATGCGCTGCATGTTTGTCCTAGGCTCACGGTTTTAACCGTTTGAGGTAGTGTGCACGTAATTTTGCGTGCGAACCAACGAAACCGAAAACTGCCAGTTGGGACCAAAACAGGACAGCAAACTGGAATCAGAATTTTGAGGCCCTTAGAGGCCGAATTTGAAGAAAGTCAAAACATGAAAGTTGTAGAGTAGGGTTTTTCATAGAGGGTAGCGCGGACAGTTTTACAAAATGAGGCTCCAATAACCTCGGATTTTATGAAATCCCGAGCCTGACCGTGCCCAGGATTTATGCACGGTCAGGATTAGTTTAACAAGGAATATGAACGTGATAATGTCCGAACTAGGTTTTTCTCAAAACACGAAAGTTGTAGGGTTTCTCGAAAGCTAAAAATTTCGTGAAGAAAACTTTTTCAAATTCGGCTTTGATTTTTAAACTGAATTGGTTTTCAAAAACAGTACAGGAAATAGGGAATTCCTGTACAGGATTTTTAGAAACAGTGCAGGAAAAGAGTAATTCTGCACAAACACTGATAGATTGACAATGTGAAACTGTTCCAAAGACAGTTTCCAATAGTCAATAAGTTTTACAAATTTTACTTCATGATTTCAAATTATCAAAGTCAAACAAAGGATTTTGTACCAAAAATAAGGTTTTCTAAAAAGAAAACAAAAATGGGTTTGGAACCAAATTTTAAAATAATTCGATTAGGATAGGTTCAAACCCTAGGGTTACTTAAGGTAACCAAGTAGGATAACGCGAGAAGTAAATAAGGGGCATATAACTAAAGTTATATAAGGGTGTTGGTTATATCACCAACAATTCTAACCCTTACTTTTATATGATAACAGAATATAGAACGCGACAGTGTCCTGACGGAATCAAGCACGACATCGGACACAGCAAACGCGAATAAGGTAAGTACAACTCCGCCTACAGCATAGGCTTTGTTGTGTATACTTGCCTAAGTATGATTGCTAAGTGCTATAAAATGTTATATGCTATGTGCTATGTAATAAGCTAAGTGCTACGAAATGTTACATGCAATGTGCTATGGAATATGCTAAGTGCTATGAAGTGTTATATGCTACGGGTTACGGAATGTTATGAAAAGTGCTATGAAATATTATGAAATATGCTAGAATCATGTTATGATAGGATATAGGATATGTTATGGTTATGGTATGGTTAAGATAGGATCATGATTTAATTGTGTGAGACATCACGAAGCATGTTCACCAATTAATAAGAATAAGATCAAGATATGAAACGATGAAAGTTATGATGACAAGCGAACTTGCCTGTGTCGTACCGACCCGCGTGAGGTCGGGTTGAGCTATGGCAAGAGTAAGTCCATAGTTTCGCGCCCGGTACGGACACTTATGCTATGGGGCCCATATGTTAAGATAAGTTAAGAAAATAAATTATGAATGAATAAGAAAGCATAATGTAGCATAAATGACTCATGCATATGTATGAAAAGCTATGCTATGTTATGATTACGATATGCTATGTATGTTATGTTATGACGTGTTATGTATGTATGATATGTCTGTGTAGTGTCGCGGTTTATAGTAGTTGTACTTGCTGAGCGAAAGCTCACTGTCTTACGTCTATGCTGTAGGTAAGCAACCTGACAGCAACTATTGATACAAGATGGAGGAGCGTGGCAGGGCGAGCTGTGAAATGTGGGAATATATGCCGCTACGCGTTTTGATATTTACGTATTTATTTTATGTGTTTTAAATTTTACGCCTGAACGAATTTATTTAGTAGACGTTATTTTCTACGTACGTATTCGTGTGTAAATCGCGTCGTATAAAAAAAAAAAATTCCGCTGTTACGCTAAGTAAGTATGTACGTATGTATGGTAACGGCCTGTGCTAGGCGGGTCCTTACACTTACTGAGTTTAATCTCACACATTTTTACGCTCCTACTGTAGGTAATCCGGGCAAGCGCCATATGACCTGAAAATGTCCTTGGACTAGCAATGCGGATGGAGTGATACATGAAAGTGTAGTTGTGGAATGGATTATCACGTAAAATATTCCAACAAAAGATAACAGTCATTTGAAAGTTATTTTGAAATTTAGTTTTTTAAATTCTGGTTTGAATTCTGCTAAACGTATGGACTAAACTAAGTATTTTGGGTTGCAACATTATTATTATTAATGACGAACTACTTGAAATATTTTCTTAAACTATTATGTTCCGCGATTGTGTTTTATTAAGTTTTATTTTAGTAAGTTAAAAAAATTCACCATAATTTTAAGGACTTAGTAATCGGTCATGAAACTTATCAAGTTTTAAGTCTAAGTAGTGACAGTCATTTATTATAATGTAAGTACGGGCTGTGACTTTTTGTGTATTATATGGATGATCCAATCCGCAAGGATCATAATTAAGAATTGTTTGATCGTCTTTCTCTGAGGAAGAGGAGAAGACATATTTGAGAAGAAAAAAAATACAATTAAGACTATCAAAAATACTTATTACAGTTATATTTTTTTTAATAAAAAAAGCAAGTGTTTATTTGGGTCATCAATTTGAATTCAAATTTTTTCTGTTCAACTCACATTCAAATTTAAATTTTCATTGTTTAAAAAATTTATACTACATTTATTTTTCTATATCTTGTAGTAAAAAATTAAGTGGGTAAACAATTAAATAGAAAAAGCGAGAAAAAAAGAGCAAGGAGCATTGATGTAAAAGCACACGTGCCGAAGAATGTTAGAAGATAAAAAATTTATTTTTTTTATTTTTTTATTTTTTAGTTTTGGTCATTTAGCAGTTGAAGTACCAAAAACCTTAAAAGCCAATCTATCTTCTATTTTAGACTAGCATCAGAAAAGTGAACCAAGGAAAAGTAAAATCAAAGAATCTTGTTGGGTTGTCACTTTTGCTATTTATTTCATTTTTAACTGTTTACGGACCATCTAATTCCTTGAAGTTGAACTTTGGCAAATTACACAAAACGGTCGAGTTCCGGACTTGGGGTGGAGTCGTAAATTTTTAGTTAGGGTGATTTTCACCCAAAGCCATAGTTAAAGGATATTGACTTGTCTCATTTTGATTTATAATATTTAATTTTAGATGTCCAATTATCCTGACATTTCTGACAAACAATTTTGATCAATCTGTTAATATGCTCTTTGACTTTTCATATTGGATCTAGTACAAAAATAGTGCACACGGATTTTAAGAGGGATAAACGGTAAAAAAAATATATATATATATTGAAAAAAAATATCTATAAAGAAGAATACTAAAACAAAATCTTAATTAGGCCAAGCATCAAGTTTTTTGTTTTTTTTTTTGTTTTTTTTCCTTTCAGATCCGGTTTTCTTTTAATTTTTCTTTTTATTCAAATTTGTCCATTTTATGCTAGTCAAAATCCTCATTTGGCATTTTTCATACTAAGAGCCCATTTGACGGAATTTTGTTTGCAGCCAATAAAAGAAGAGAAGTAAAAACTGTGACTTCTCAGTAAGTATTTGGAATCAAAATACTTTTGAGGTTAAAATTATCTTTAAAGTAATCTAGTAATTAATAAAAACGTCAAAATAATCTTAGTTAAATCTTTTTAAGCCAGAAAAGAACACAAAGGCTGGAGTTAAAAGCGTGAAACAAGCCAGAAAAACTATTGGGCAAATTTACTGGATGAAGAATCTTTTTAAAATTAATCTATCCTTTATGAAGATGATGCTATCAACAATCATGTCATTACTTTCAAAGAAGTGGAAATTGATGCATCAGGTTCGTGGGAGAAATTAGCTGAACTAGATATTTTGAGGGGACAAAACCGAATAAAAATCTCATCATGAAGATTTCTCCGTACAAACTTAGTGCTCATGATAGGTAGGATTTAAAACAAGAAAATCCCAACGGTTATTCTCCTTAGTTATTTTATTTGGTTACTTTTGAATTTATTTTTCTCTCGTTATTTTTAGATTTTATATGTTTTGGTTGTGAAAAATTATTTTTATTTTCCTTTCAGTAAATTTTTGGCTTAATATAAATTTTTTTTTGATAGTCCGATGAAAGAACAAGAAGATACTAATTAATGGATTGAAATATATAAACATGTCATTGACGGCAATAGCATTTGAGGAATTACAGTGGTAATTTTCATATTGAGACCATTGATGGTTTGGCCTAGAGATCAAATGTATGTTCCACATTGGAAACAAAAATATCCTTCCCAATTTGCCCTGGGTAAATACTATTCTTACTAGACATATAACAAGAGAATCAAGCAAACCATAAACTGTGTTATCAATTTGCCATCATCTATAGAAGCTACTACACAACGGTTCCTTGAAAAAAAAAAAAACACGTATCCCCATGATAACTAGGCACATTCCTTTCTTGATTGTCGAACAATCAAGAAAAGCATGTTAGCAATCTGCGATTACACAATATACGCTTTGTCGACCCTCGACTTCAGTCATGGTCATAGTGTTTTTCAAAAATGAATCTGGCTTCCTAAAGGAATGTACTCTTTCTTGTGAATCTGTTTCCGTGAAATAGCATGACGGTTTTGGTTCAGGTAGCTCGCTGTCACTACCTAACATGAGAATGACGGACGGCATGTTGGGTCTGTCCACAGGACGTTGTTGCACACATAAGAGACCAACATGTATGCGACACAATACTTCCTGCAGATTAAGCTCTGAATCCTCTAAGTGCACATCTATGAGTTCAAATGGGCGTCCTTCTTTTAGCACTGTCCATGCCTAGAAATATCAAGAAATAATTTGTCATTCGTAAGTCTGACATGATAAAGAATCAAAAAACAACGAGACGACCTTTTAAGACTTACATGTCCAATAAGAGTAAGCCCTGTGTTGTTCTCATATTGGAAGCTTATACTTTTCTTCCCACTTACAATCTTCAGCATCATTATATTAAAGCCAAACACGTCGGATTTTGTTGAGAATTGACCACGAAAAGCATATTCTGGTGCCATTAAGCTACTATGTGAAAAGTATCAATAGTTAAAATGATAGGCACTCATTGCAAGAAGTAGAAATTTTTAACTATAAAGAACTCTCAAGATTAGTACTCACTAAGTTCCTACTACTCTGTTTGTGTTCCCTGCAGTTTGATCTCCTACAAAAATTCTAGCCATTCCAAAGTCAAAAATTTTGGGATTCATCTTGTTATCGAGTAGGATATTGCTAGTTTTGAGATCTCTATGTACAATCCTCAATTTAGAATCATGGCGAAGATATTGAAGCCCTCGAACAATTTCGCATATAATTTGGAAATGATGACGCCATTGTAATAGTTTACTTTGTGCTTGACCTAGGAAATTTGTTCATCAAGTCAACCAAGTGATAAAAAAAATTTATATAGCAATATTAAAAATAGAATTCAACGAACATTGATTCCTACCAAAAACAAAAGAGTCCAGACTCTTGTTAGGCATATATTCATAAACCAACAACTTCTCTTCTTTATACATGCAACAACCAAGAAGCCTTACAAGATTCCGATGCTGAAGTTTGGCGATTAATTTTACTTCATTTTTAAACTCGTTTATTCCTTGCTGAGAACTCAATGATAATCTCTTAACGGCAATCTCTTGTCAATCTTCCAACATACCCTAAAATCCAATTTATTAATTGTAATCAGAACTGTGAAATCAATTTTAGTAAATTTTACATTTTTCGTTCTGTTCAATGTTTTAGTAAGTTCAGTAACGGCCATGTAAGGCAAGTTGTTACATATAAACGATAATCAATTAACATAAATACATACCAATTTGACAATCAGTTTTGAATGATCAAGTAAGTTTCCTGATGAAGAGCATCAACCACTTGATCTTCTTATTACTCTTTCACCTCCGGGTACGCGTAGTAGAATATTCGATAAATAATCAATACTTCTTTTGATAGTTGTGAGCAGCTTTCTCTCCTCAAAACCTTAATTTTGATTTAGAATTCACGTGGAAAAAAAAATGAAAATTTCGCTTTCCTCACTCTCTAAAATACACAAATAGTTGGGAATAATTATCAAATATTTACCATCAATCAAATATTTGTATCATCCGACAAATATTTAATTCACTAATTTCTGATAATCATTATCGACTAAATTTTAACTTTTGATTTAAATAAAAAATTATCCACATAAAAATATATATTATTTGACTTCTAATACAATTTAAATTATTGTGAATATATAATCCAATTTATTATCTCATCTGCTTTTTCAATTTCAATTAAATTGTGATCATTATCCAAGATAAAAAAAAATTAATTTATACATTAATTATTAACTGTTATCTAATACAAGTCAAAATTATTGGAATTTACAATATTTTCTAAAATTAAAATACCTTATTGATAAAATTAATTCTTCCCCTGAAATTATTTGAAAAATCTGATACTGCATCACCATACCATATGGGCGTAGTCCTTGACTAAAACCGCCATGTGTCCAACGCTCACTCCCAGGAAAGAAGAGTGACATTTTCTTTTGCACTATTGTCCTATCTGAGACAATTTTGGCATAGTGCCGAATCATCAGAACTTATACCGAAATGTTTTATTGGAATTTGTGAGCTAGTAAGAGGACTCGATGGATGCATAAAATCAAAGCTAAAAATAATGAAGCTGAACTGTGATAGTCATCAGTCCTCTAGAAGGAAAAGAGTAAGTTATGAAGTTCCACATCACTTAGGAATGGATATATATTATGGTTCAAAAGTAAAGAGACCACCTCCTAATGGTATGAGGTCTTTTGGGATGAGCTTAAAAGCAAAACCGTGTGTGTACAAGGCTTAAAACGAACAATATCGTACCAAAGGGAGACATAGATCGTTATAAATGGTATCAGAGCCTATACCCAATTGAAAATATAGTCAATGAGGACGTTGGGCCCCAAAAGGAGGGATGATTATGACCTAGAAAGAAAAATGTAAGCTGTGCAGTCTCACATCACTTGGAAATGGATACATGTGATCGTTCATAAGTAAAGAGATCACCTCCTAATGGAATGAGGCCATTTGGGGTGAGCTCAAGAGTAAAAACGTGTGGGTACGAGGCACAAAACAGACAACATCATACCAAAGGAAGGCATGGGTCGTTACTCGAACTATTTGATTTTACACTGAATTACGAAAGCTCAAAAATATTGCTTATGTCCACAACAAATATTATAATGTAAAATCCCCAATGGATATTCATAATCGAGATTACGGTTAAATGTCTGTTTTACTTTCTCAGTTATTTTATTATTAATTAAAGTTTTCGTCATTTCATCTTCATTAAACCCTATTTATGAAATCTGTTATAAATACAAAATTATTTGGTAAACACATTATACAATGACGGAAATCTCTTGTATTGTTTAATCAAGTCCCAAATGATACTCTAAAAGACTAACATTAACTATTAAAAAGAGCTATGGATTCTATCTATGAATAACGTTGTCATCATCTAAGTAATGTAACTCTAACCTATCAAGTGAAGTTGTCATCATGTAGCATCTAACCTTTTAATAAATCAAAAGATATATTAATGCATAGATATGCAATTGCTTATTCATTCAAGACTAGGATATATCCATCAAAGTGAATAAATTTATTTTACATGAAATTATTCCATAAATCAATATCATTATAGGTCCATCCAATATTTATTATAATCCCATCATTTTTCTTATTGCTTCTACTTAGAAAACCTCATTCCAATAGTTAAGATAATTTATCTCAAAAGAGTGAAAGTAGACAAACATTACAGTATTTCTAAAGTCAAAGTGTCCTCTTTCCTTAACAATTGCGGACTCTCAATTTAGATTATCGTTTTGATATCATACCTTCTTGCATATCTATATCAAAGTCATTGTACCGATAATCTTGATGCTTCACTTGTTATAAAACTACACTAATACAAATATTCAAAACATATGAAGCAAAAAATGCTTAAACATTGTTGATGGATAAATGTCTAAAATCTTGAACAAATTTTCACTTTAGGGCTTTATTCCTAACAAGCCCGTCATCGTTCCCGGTCCCGGGCGGACCCTGAACCACAACCACAGGCAAATTCGGACTTGTCCTTGTCCTTGTCCTTGTACCGGCCTTCAACCTAGGACCGAGCATACTATCCGGGGCCCATGCTGACCCGACCACTGGGATTGAGCTGACCTTGACTCTAATCCCAACACCATCCTGAGCCGATCCCCTAGTCATTGTTCCCAATTTCTGGCTGACTAACCATGGGTCTAGGCCCACCCCATCACCATTTGCAAGCCGAACCTAAACTCTACCCCTACCTTGAGCCCCTGCCGACCCTACCCATGACCTAAACTGGCCTAATCTCCAAGCCTGGTATAAATACTAATGTATAATATACTAAAAATATGCTGTGTGAGGTTATACAACATTGGTTGTGTTAGTTTACTGTCCGTTTTAACTTGCACATCATAATAGTATTACTAAAAAAAGTAATATTTTTAGTTGTGCCCCACTGATTTGGCCTCTTTAGTTGTGACGCCCCGACTTCCCAAGCCGGGTCGACACCATACATACTTGTACTTATCTTACTTGAAAATTTGAGAATAAATTTTTTTTTTAAACATATATACATAGATTATCTTGTAGAGAAAAACTTGTCATGCATACATACTATACTGAAAGTACATTATCAAATCTTCAAACTTCATACATACTGCATAACTTAATTTACTTTTGAGATATATACATATTAACTTAAAAGTGGTTGCGGAAAATTTTACGTAGTGGTATCCTACACCGCCCTTCATCCGCCGCATTGTCCACATGGCCCACCACTTAAGCTGTAGGTTTTTTACCTACAGTATGAAATATACAAATGAGCTTTCGCCCAACAAGTACAAACATATCTCACAAAACATTTTAAACCTCTTAAAAACATGTCAATCATCATGTAATTTGTGCATGATCCATTTATGATCGATTTGAATGTCTTATGCTTCATTAGGGACTTAATCTTGAACTTATTATCTTGTCTTAACATGTGGGCCCATAGTGTACGTATCAAAAGCGCTCAGCCTCCAGACATAGTTAGGATTTGCAAGGCCCTAAACAGTTCTGGGAATCATAAACTTGACCCTCACACATCAACGAGAGGTTAATAATCATAACTTAACTTGAATATGTATCCTCCTCGATCATGGGAGGTTGGTACGACATCTTGCTTAACTTAGTTTAGTATTAGTCTTGTATATTCTAAGACTAAGAATCTTTAGTTGTGCTCTTATTAGTCATGGTGCACATGTGACATAGACATGGCATGACTTATCATGACTTAGCATGATATGACGTAACATACTTAACATCGCATGACTTAGCATAACTTCTCATGGTATAATATGTCATAGCATAACTTAGCACATCATAGCATGGCATCACATATCATAGCATGACTTAGCATAACATAGCATGTATACTTGAAAATAGTATTTACTATTTTCCATACTGTAGGTGAGGTTGGTACTTGCCTGTTATGCTATATCTTGGGTTTCGTTGCTCCGGCTCAGGTTGCAACTGCAGGTTACTTCCTGCTATTAAAAAGAATATAGGATAAGGATCCTATAAAATGTTGGTGACCTATCCAACATTCTAGTTATATGTCCCCCAAACATGTCTTGACCATTTACTAGGTTACTAATTGCAACCCTAGGGTTTATGGTCGACCATACTTGATTTATTACTTGCTACGTTACTTGAAGTAACCTTGGGTACTACACCCAAGCATACATAAATAGTATTAGGTTACTATTCCTATTATTGGGCCTATGCATAGTAACTGGGGTATCCTACCCGGTTACTATTGGTCATTATCTTATTACCAAATTTAAAGATGACTTTAGAGTCCAAAATTTGTTTTTTTTTTCTCTTTGCTCTGGAAAAACTAGGTTTTTATACCCTTGTTCAACTTTGAAAAATTGTAATTCTTTGAGAAAGGTTTGTAAAAATTATTAACTATTGGAAACTGTCTTTGGAACAGTTCCCTGCTGCCAATTATCTGTGTATGTGCAGGAATGTCCTTTTCCTGCACTGTTTTAGAAAATCCTGTGCAGGAATTTCCTGTTTCCTGCACAATTTTGGAAATCAGGTTTTAACTTTAAAATCTGTATGGAATTTGAAAAATCTTTCTTCGTGAAAGTTTTAGAACTTGAAAAATACTACAACTTTGGTTCTTCATACAAAACCCAGTTCTGCCTTTAACTTGTTCATATTTTAAGTTGAAACTGGCTGGCCGTGCACAAAGTCTGGGCAGACCAGGCTCGGGTTTTTGTAAAAACGAAGGCCTTTGGAGCCTTATTTTTAAAAACTGTCCATGCTGTCTCCTAGTAAAATCCATTCTCTACAACTTTTATGTTTTATGTTTTGCCTAATTCGGCCTCTAAGGGCCTCAAAATTACCTTTCCAGAAAACTGGTTAGTTTTTCCCGAAAACTGACAGTTTTGTTTTTAACTTGGCTTTACGTCCTAATACGCGCACACTACCTCAACCGCCCACAGCGGGAGCCTAATATCAGTCATGCAGCGGTTTCTAACGTTCCATTCCATCATCACAAATTCATAAATCATTCATGCATCCACATGCAAACCCTTGGGTGTGCATGCACCAAGCTAGGGTTTGCATGATTCTAGGTTTGCCTAACCATTCCTCACATCAAACACTTAGCATGCATCATCTAGCATAAGCTTAAACATACTTGGGGACATATAACTAAATCATGCTTCAAACATGTAAACTCTAATTTCGTGCAACCAAAGCATAAAATCATGCATACTTGGTAAATAGAACCACCTAAACCATAAATTCAAGCACCAACCTAAAAATTCTAAACTAGGGCATAAAAAGTAAATTGAGCTTATGCCCTTACATCCAATGCTTGAAATACACTTAAATTTCCCAAATTGAAGCTCAATTTAAAAGCTTAGGGTCAAAGGGTTTACCTCTAGGGTTTGGAATTCGGTTCTCAAACTTGGATCCCAAAATTTTCCCTTTTCCTTGGCTGCCACCACAACCGGTTTTCCCCTCCAATGGGGTTCCAAAAATTCAGCCACCCTTTGCTTGTTTGTTTTTTTTTTGTTTTTGTTTTTTTTTTTTTGTTTTTTTTTTTTTTCTCTCCATAGGGTTTGGTTTTGTGAGGGAGAGTGTGAGAAGAAAATTGGCAAGAGTTTGGCTAGATTTCTCTATTTTTTCACTAAAAATCCGCCCCCCCCCCCCCCAACTCTATTTATAGGCTTTTTGAACTTTTCAAAATTGCTAAAAAGTCCTTGAACTAGGATTTAATTATTTTTTTAAAATTACATATTGGTCCTTGAAGCAAAAATATTTGCTAATTAGTCCTTACATGTGGTGGCCGGCCATTTGCTCCCTTGGTGCCCAAGTTTTGCTTACCTCATCTTGATGACATCATGTGCTTACCTCATGCTTACATCATCATTTTTCCAAAATTGTACTTTTTGCCCCTAAAGACAAAATATTTGCAATTTGACCCTCCAAGTGGCCGGCCATGTTGGGTGCAAGGTGGCAAAAATTTTGATTTCGTTCCACCATTTTTTTAATCCAAAAGGATGTCATAAATCTAAGATAGGGTGATGTCATCATAAGGCCTCGTTTGGCTTGTTCCTTAATATGCAGTCAACTTTTAAGCTAACACAGATATTTCCAATACTGTGCTCACTAATACGCAGTATAGTTCAGTAATGTTATACTGAACCGCAGTCCAAAATTTATCTGTGTATAGTCGGACTGTATAAATTTTTTTTTTTTATTCAAAGTCATTTGGCCCTTAATACCCTAATTTAGGTGCTTGATTTTTCTATGGTGGTTTTAAATCTTAATTATGCTATTTTGTCCATAAAGACGGTTTTCGCAGTATATTTCCCATACTGCTTATCATATTACAGTATCGTCTTATATTTGACCTCTTTGGTCAACCTTTGACTTTTCTGGTCAACTTTGACTTTTTCGGTCAAATTTTGACCAACATGAATTCATGAAATTTCGTCATGCCTTTTTCTTTAAAAGGCCTATTATGAAGTCTTGTGGCTAATTTATCGAGAACTCAACCATATACCGATAAAATTATGAATTTTGTATTGATATTCATAATTTTCATAGAATATCACATAAACACATGGTACGAACTTATATTTCTTATGTACAGGAAAATCATGAGTCCATAAAATTTTGGTCATTACAATCTACCCTCCTTAAAAATTTTCGTCCTCGAAAATCAGAACAATTCGGGGTAGCTTTTCTTCATATCTTCTTCGCGTTCCCATGTCGTTTCCTTCATCTCATGATTTCGCCATAGGACCTTAACTAAAGGTATAACCTTGTTTCTTAGCACCTTTTCTTCTCGTGCCAAGATTCGAACCGGTTTCTCCTCATACGTCAGATCCTCGTGAACCTCAATTGGTTCGTGGTCCAATACATGTGATGGATCCGAGATGTACTTCTTTAGCATCGACACATGAAATACATTATGTACATATGCTAATTCTTGGGGCAAAGCCAATTTATAGGCCACATTACCAATTCTTTCCATTATTTCGAATGGCCCTACGTATCTTGGACTTAATTTCCCCTTCTTTCCGAATCTCATAACTCCTTTGAATGGAGCAACTTTGAGGAAAACCAAGTTTCCTACTTGGAATTCTAGAGGCCTTCTGCGTTTGTCGGCATAGCTCTTTTGTCGACTAAATGCAGTTTCCATCCGTTGACGTATCAGTTTCACGGCCTCAGTGGTTCTCCGAATAAAATCTGTGGACACAAGTTCCTTCTCTCTTATCTCGTACCAGTGGACTGGATATCTACACCTTCTCCCGTACAGGGCTTCATAAGGAGCCATTCCAATTGAAGCTTGGAAACCGTTGTTGTACGAGAATTCAATCAAAGGAAGCTTCTTATCCCAAGTTCCTTTGAAGTCCATCACGCATGCTCGTAACATATCTTCTAGGGTCTGAATGGTCCTCTCTGATTGTCCATCCGTTTGAGGGTGAAAAGCCGTACTAAAAGTAAGCTTTGTACACATTGCTTGATGTACACTTCTCCAAAACTTAGAAGTGAAACGACCATCACGATCGGAGATGATCGTCTTTAGAATCCCATGATAGCGAACGATCTGCGCAATATATAATTCCGCTAGCTGGTTCACTGAAAAGCTAAGCTTAATAGCAATAAAGTGCGCAGATTTCGTCAAACGATCAACAATCACCCAAATTGCATCATTGCCACTGGGAGTTTGGGGTAGACCAACCATAAAATCCATGGTCACTTGGTCCCATTTCCATTCTGGGATGGAAATTTTCTGCAATTCTCCCCCTGGACGTTGGTGTTCTGCCTTCACCTTTTGACACGTAAGGCATTTACTGACAAATGTAGCAACGTCATTCTTCATTCTGGGCCACCAAAAACTTTCCTTCAAGTCTTTGTACATCTTTGTGGCTCCAGGATGAACGGAATATGGAGTCTCATGAGCCTCTTTCATGATTTATTCCTTAAACTCTTTCATGATTTAGTCCTGGAGTCTCATGGCTCCAGGACGAGTTTATTCCTTAAACTCGTCCTCGTTATGAATGCATAATCTATTTTTCCGATAGAGTATGCCCTCATCCGATATGTTGAAGTCCGACTCCTTTCCTTCCAAGATCTCATTTCTTGTCCTAAGCAGTGAGGCATCTCCTTCTTGTCGCTCATTCATGTTATCCAAAATGGTAGGATGGAAGGTTAGGGCAGCTAAACTTCCCGTGATAAGCTCTATTCCAGCTTCCACTAGCTCTTTCTGAAGAGGCTCGATCAACGACTGAATTGACATCAACGAGGAAGACGACTTCCAACTAAGGGCATCGGCTACTTTGTTAGCCTTCCCAGGATGGTAAAGGATGTTTATGTCATAATCTTTCACCAATTCGAGCCATCTTCTTTGTCTCATGTTAAGCTCCTTTTGTGTGAAGATATACTTCAAACTCTGATGATCCGTATAAACTTCACACTTAGTACCGTAAAGGTAGTGTCTCCAGATTTTGAGCGCAAATATTACCGCTGCAAGTTCCAAATCATGCGTCGGATAATTCTTCTTATGATCCTTAAGCTGTCGTGAAGCATAAGCGATCACCTTTCCATTCTGCATGAGAACGGCTCCCAATCCTATCTTGGAAGCATCGCTATATATTACGAAGTTCCCTTCCTCTACATTTGGAATTGTAAGGATCGGAGCACTAGTCAGCTTACTTTTCAGCTCTTGAAAGTGTTCTTCACACTTTGCAGTCCATTCGTACTTCTTTCCTTTCCGTGTAAGTGCGGTGAGCGGCGCTGCAATCCTAGCAAATCCTTCGATGAAACGTCGGTAGTAGCCTGCTAAGCCCAGGAAACTACGTACTTCGGTGATGTTTGTCGGAGCTGGCCATTTACTTATTGCTTCAATCTTAGCCGGATCTACAGATATACCTTCCTTGGAGACCACATGTCCTAAGAAATGGACATTTTCCAACTAGAATTCACACTTTGTGAATTTAGCATAGAGCTGGTTTTGCTTTAAAATCTGTAAAGCAATCCTTAAATGCTCCTCATGCTCCTCCTTTGATCTTGAATAAATCAAGATATCATCTATAAAGACGATAACAAACTTGTCCAAGTAATCCTTGAATACTCGATTCATTAGGTCCATAAAGGCTGCTGGAGCATTTGTCAATCCAAATGGCATAACGAGGAACTCGTAGTGGCTATATCGCATACGAAAGGCCGTCTTGGGAATATCTCCTTTCCTAATTCGGAGCTGATGATATCCTGATCGTAGGTCAATATTCTAAAAAAATTGAAGCTCCTCTCAATTGATCAAACAAATCGTCGATCCTAGGCAAGGGATACTTGTTCTTGATGGTAATCTTATTCAATTCCCGATAGTCAATGCACATCCTAAGAGTGCCGTCCTTCTTTTTAACAAACAAAACTGGGGCTCCCCATGGTGAGTAGCTTTGACGAATGAATCCTCGATCCAGAAGCTCCTGTAACTGAATCTGCAGTTCCTTAAGTTCGGCAGGCGCCATCCTATAAGGTGCCTTGGATACTGGTGCCGATCCAGGAAGTAATTCAATCTCAAAAGAGATCTCTCGTTCTGGTGGCAATCCTGGCAACTCTTCAGGAAAAACCTCTATAAACTCCTTGACTATCGGTACTTCTTCCGGCCTACTCTTGGTTTCTTACATCTTATCCACTATATTGGCTAGAAATCCATTACATCCTTCTGCCAACAACTTTCTGGCCTTTAGCGCAGAAATAAACATTTTCGGCTGTTTTGGAGTCGATCCTCCAAAAATAAACTCCTCGCCTCCAATTGGCTTGAACGTGACAGTACGTCGTGGACAGTCGATAACTGCGTTGTACTTCCCCAGGATATCCATACCCAAGATGACATCGTAGTCGTATAGGTTAATGATGATCAAGTTGACATACATTTCCCTACCACATATAATTATTGGAACGTGACGTATCTAATAATTAGACAACAGAATCTCCCTGGAGGGTAATGCAGTCCTAAATGTTCTTCCAATCCTATCACTTGCTCTTCCTAGTTTCTTAGCGAACATAGGTGATGTGAATAAATGCGTAGCTCCAGAATCAATTAATACGTAGGCATCTTGTTGGGCAAAAGGAAGCTGACCTGTCACCACAGTGGAAGGTCCAGCTTGAGCATCCTCCTTAGTGTAGGCATAAATGCGTCCTTGAGGTTCTGGAGCTTCCAGTCTGCCTTGAGAGATTGTAGGTCCTTCGAGCTTCATCTGTGCTGCATGAAGTTGAGATCCCTGTCTTCTCTGTTGGTTCTGTGGATTCTGGAGATTGAGATAGCAAATTCTAGCATAGTGGCCTTCCTTGCCACATAAAAAGCAGCGACTGGTTTCAGCACGGCAATCTCCTGGGTGCCTCCTCCCACATTTCTGACAAGTGGGATAACTGTTGCTATCAGGAGCATTCTTCTTTTGGGGAAATTTCTGTTGATTCCCCTGTCCTCCTGCGTTCCATTTCCTCTTTTGTTGGTTGTTGCCGTACTGCTTGTTATTGTTGTTTTGACCCAAAGGTCCTCCTTGACCTTTCTGTTGTGGAGTTTGGCCTAGCCTGGCCTGATTCTGCTTAGCTTGGGTCTTTTCTTCCCTTTTTTCCTTGAAGAACTTAGCCCGTTGTTCCTTGTTTTGTCCTACCCAATACTCAGCTCGAATTGCCCGACTGACACATTCGACAACAGTGAGTGGTGGATGGGGGCCACTGCTAATTACTACTGTCAAATCTGAGCGGAACATCCTCATCATCCTTCTTACTTTGTCCCTCTCGGAACTAATAAGGTGAGGACATAGACGTGCTAGCTGCTCAAACTTTTTGACAGCTTCAGCTACAGACAGATTTCCTTGGCGGAACTTATCGAACTCGTCTTGTTGAGCTTCCATGACCTCCGTGTTGAAGTACTTTTCCTTAAATTCGTCCACAAAGTCCTCCCAAGTCATCTGAGTAACATCTCGCCAGATCTGAACTGTTTCCCACCAGAGGCGAGCATCTTTTCATAACATAAAGGATGCACAGAGGACTTTTTCTTGATCATTGAGCCTGAGGAAGTTTAGGACAACCTGGAGGTCGATTAACCAATTATCGGCCTCAATCGGGTTTGTTGACCCCTCAAATTCTGGTGCCTTCATGCGCTAAAATTTGTCATATAGTTCTTCCGGAGTTCGAGCCAGGGGTGCTGGTGGAACAGCTACAGGCGCAACAGGTACTTCAGGGGCTATAGGGTTCTCTGGAATCACCGGGTCAACATCAGGAATTTTTGGTGCAGCAGGCTGATTCACAGGTGCTGGTGGCACCCCAGCATCAGGAGGTCCCTGATTCTGCTGAGCTAACTGAGCTCTAAGCCGTCCTATCTCTTGTTGTTGGGCTAACATCATTTGCCTCAGTTTATTCATCTGGGCCGCAAGATCAACGTCTTGGGTCTGTGCCTTTCTACGCTTTGGTGGCATGGTTCTATACGGAAAAACAATGAAATAAGCTTAGCTTCTTGTGTTACAAAATTAATGAAATCATATCTTTTATATAGAACCAGAATCTTCATTCCATATTATAGCATAACATCGAACATATCTGAATTCATCATGACCTTGTTCATATTTCATTCACAACAGGAGTACAAAATCATAACATTTGGGAAGGTATAAAACTTTCCCATCATTTCCGTACGTCATCTAGTTGCCACCACCAAGCTAAGGCACCGCCCGACGTCATCCCCGTATCCAACATTTTCCTTATGTGGCAAAAGTTCCACAATTACCACATATAACTTTCATAATGTTGATCCAATTCAGCTTTCACCATACCAGGGTGTAGTTGTGATGCCCTAGAAATTCATAAGCTTAATTTATGAATTATTATTATGATCTCTTCATTGATATGCTTCTAATAAATTGTTTTGATGAATATCAAATTTCAAGATCATGAACGACTAAATTTATGCGAAAAACTTATTGTGTCGTATTAGGGGGGATAACGATAATTTTTGGGAAGGACCCCGATTTTTATTGGTAGGTCAATTTAATGATCTTAGAATTTATTTTGATCATACTAATAGCTAAGTTTTGGAGGTGTGATTAAGAATTAATGTGTCACATAGGTAAAAGATGAATTATTAGTATTTACTCTTAGGAAATCCAAAGGTGGAAAATTGATCAAAAATTGTGCTTGATTTGAAATCAATGGTGGAGATTTTATGTTAAGAGATCCTAGGCAAATCAATGGCTAAGCTTTGAGTGATAAGTGACCAATGAGGACTTAGGGTGAGGATAGGTGTGATGGAAGATCCAATGGATGAGAATAAAGATGACAACTTGGATCAAGGGTGGAAATTGGAAGAAAGAAAAACAAAAAAAAAACAAAAAAAATTTGAGAAGGCAAAGGGGGGATCGGTTTTGGTTCAAGAAACAAGGGGAAATGTGATCAAAGGAGAAAAGAAGAAAGTGGTGCATGCATGCAACCACATGTAAGAAATGACATGGTTTATTTTGACAAGTTGACTTAAGGAAATGACAAGTGAAAGTGACCTTTCATCTCAACTTTATTGAACCAAATTTCACCCAAAAACTCCCCCCAATGTGCCGGCCATTCAAGGGCTGATTCAGCCAAGTATTTTTCAAATTTTCTCCCCCAAAAGACAGCTCTCTCAAGGCCAAAGTTGGCTAAGCACAAACCCCTAACACCCATTTTTCTTTCTCACACAAGTTAAGCTCTCAAACCCAAACTCTCTAACCACCACCAAGCTCTAAACAAACCAAGAACCACCAACACTATTCTCCATCTCCAACACCCCTCAAGCACTCTCCTCAATCCATTTACAAGCTCTAAGAAACCCCGTCATCAAAACCGAAGAGGTGAGAAACGGAGTTAGAAGACGTTCTACTGAAGGTAACCTAGTGGTACTCTTCGTGTTTTCAGTCTTTTTGAAGAACTAAAGCATGATATTTAGTTATGATCTTAATGATAGACTTTTCTTACTTAGGAAAAAGTTTTGAGAAGAACTTGGGAGGTTCGAGATCTCAAAGGATCCCCGGAGCATTTCGGTAAGATTTATGAACCTTGTTGAAGTTCATAGTTGTTGTGATGATATAGTATACATTAGAAAGTTTGGTATGAAAAATAAACTGTATATTAAGATTCTTCAGAGTCTAAGTTTCATTTTAGGCTTTGGAATCACTTGATTTGCTTTTATATGTCAAAAGTTATGTGCCTTTGAAGTTGTGACACAAAAATAATGAGAAAATGAACTTCCGAGCCACAACATAGCCACGGGTTTAGTGTACTCCGAACCCTTTAGACTCAAAATTTTGGATAATAAGTTTTAGATCTAAAAACTAGACTCTTTAAGCTTTCCAACAAGATATCTTACGCCTTGAACGGATAAATGTGCAATTTTTGACGAATTTTACAGGTTTAGGCTACGAACCGAAAATCCTTGCTGGAACCCTGTATTAGCCACGGATTTTGTAGATTTTGAGTTAGTAAACCATAACTTTTTACAAAACTGTTTTTATCATATAAAATAGACATTATAAGCTTTCCAATGACATATCTTTTGTCTTATTTGGACTTTTAAGCAAATTGTTATGATTTTTCTAAACTTACCAATGAATCTGGACTTATTGTATAAATGTGAGACCAACAGTGACAAAACCTAAGTTTATGATGTGAAATACTCAAGCACTAAAGGAAATAACTTTACCACTGTAAAGTAGACATCTTAAGCTTTAAAACGAGATATTATACGTTTAAAACGGATATGTACATAAATTTTAATAAATCTCTTAAGATTGTAGTGTAATCTGGTAATCTAAGATTTTACCATAAGACACTTAGAAAAACGTCCACATTAATATTTGAAATACTTGAAATCTTGGAAAAAACAAGTTATAAAGACAGAAAATAGATATTTCAAGCTTTCCAATAAGTTATCAAGTGTCAAAAACGGAATTATACTCAAATCTAAATAAATATTACAAGTTAAAATCCTACACCGATAAAACGATTAAACATTAAAATGTAACACAAGAGTAAGTTTTGACATATGAACGTATTTAGTTATGAAATGAATTGATTTTAATCGTATGATCAAATAACGTGAAAACCCTAACTTTATAAAATTAAATCATAAGTTTTAAATGGGTCAAGATAAAGTATACTAGAGAGTTACTATACATATACCAAGAGATTACTTTAGCCCAACTAAATGAACATAACTAAGGGAATTGGACTAGCCCAATAATCAAAGAGAGGTATACCCTTAGGTGACCCATTATCACCTTAATGGATTTATTAATTAATTAATTAATTAATACATAACTTAATGTAATTAATAAAGTAATTAATTAATTAACTGATTAATAATTAATTAATTAATTATAAGGGTTAGTATATAATAATCAAGATTATTATGTTGAATAACTATATAATTATAATATATGATTAATTAAAGATTAATTAATCATTAATTATTAATAATTGATTTAATCATCAAAATAATTATGGATAATTAACTAGAGATTAACCAAACATCAATTATTGAATAAATCAAATTTTTAATTATTAATATTAGAATTAATAATTAATAATTATTATATGAGAATGAATATTTAAGTAACATAATTAAATTATTAACAAGATAATTACTAATAAGTCAATTAAAATTATATAATTTAATTATAATTTCTCAATTAAATAAAGTAATAATTAATATTACTTAATTAATTAATTAGTTAATTAATTAATTAATTAATTAAAATAATTAATTAAATTAAATTAATTGAATAATAATTAATCAAAATTTATTTAACACTTAATAATTAATAAGGATTAATTGTTAAGGTTAATTATGATGTAAGTAAATTAAGTTCACTATAGTTTATTAAAAAAAAATAAAAAAATAAAGTAATATTACTGTAACTCGATCTAATAATGAGATACTGTTAATCAGGACAATTTCTCAAATCCGCATAGTAGGAGATACAACTCCGGAAGTTTAAGCACATAAGACAAGTAAGTACAAACCTCACCTACAGCATGAAATAAAATGTTTTTGTTGTTGGTGTTCTATGTTTTCTATGATTTACCTTGATGAAGTGATGAATATATGAGTTATATGTATTGTATTAATTAAGCATTTAACATGCATAAATTTTCATATACTGTTATGATTGACATGCCTCATAAGTACGTTTGCAATAATGATAGATGCATAGTGACATATAAATCCATATATTGTCACAAATAATAAGAATGAGGCTAACGAAAGATAGGACTAAGTGTCGTACCAACCTCCAACTAGTGAGAGGATATGATAAGAATGAAAGTTATAATATATGACCTTGGAGGTTGTTGGAGGGTCGCTCCCCTAACTCCCCATTGGTTGCGCGCATATGGGTACGACATAGGGGCCCTTAAGTAGACAGACATATAAATAATAAAGTATAATTGAACACATATAGTTCACATGTATTTATAAGCATTCATAATGTTACATGTGATGATATGAATTGTATGAAAATGATTTGTGAGATATTGTTTGTACTTGCTGAGCGAAAGCTCATCATTGTGTGTTCATGCTGTAGGTAACGCGGGTAAGCAGCCCATTACTTAGATGTCTTATGGACTGGCGAAACTGTGCGGAGGCGATGAAGGACGGGAGTGGGATACCACTACGAAATTAATTTCCGCATTTAGACTTCGTAATTTATTTTGTAATGACTATACTTATAGTTATGTCCCAATGTTTTGGTACTACTATATTAGTATGAGTACTTTATGAGAAAAAGACTTTAGACTCTTTCCGTATAATTTTTATGAAGTTATAACTTTTTAAAATATCATCTAGTTACGATTTTAAATTGGTTAATTAGTTGCTAGAGGTTTTCAAATTCCTCTGTTAAAAATTTTTAGTGAGTCTAACTTTTGTAGTACGAATACAATAAAAAAAAATTTATGTATTTTTTTTAGAACCGAACATAAATAAGTATTATGACTAAATTAGATAAGAATAAGTAAGTTAATTAACGGTCCGAAAAGTCGGGTCGTTATAGTAGTAGTCCCTTGAAAGCGTCAGGAGTATCATTTCCCATCATGGCCATTGAAGAAGAGTGCTTATTACGCATATAAGGTCTTAACTAATTCTAATTGTAAGAAAATAACTTAACTTACTTGGGCTGTTGCAGAAATGATGTGAAGCGATGTGAAGTAGGCTGGCAGGATACCGCTTTGATACCAACTCTGTGACGCCCCGACTTCCCAAGTCGGGTCGACACCATACATACTTGTACTTATCTTACTTGAAAATTTGAGAATAAATTTTTTTTTTTTTAAACATATATACATAGATTATCTTGTAGAGAAAAAACTTGTCATGCATACATACTATACTGAAAATACATTCTCAAGTCTTCAAACTTCATACATACTGCATAACTTAATTTACTTTTGAGATATACATATTAACTTAAAAGTGGTTGCGGAAAATTTTGCGTAGTGGTATCCCACACCGCCCTTCACCCGCCGCATCATCTACATGGCCCACCACTTAAGCTGCAGGTTTCTTACCTACAGTATGAAATATACAAATGAGCTTTTGCCCAGCAAGTACAAACATATCTCACAAAACATTTTAAACCTCTTAAAAACATGTCAATCATCATGTAATTTATGCATGATCCATTTATGATCGATTTGAATGTCTTATGCTTCATTAGGTACTTAATCTTGAACTTATTATCTTGTCTTAACATGTGAGCCCATAGTGTACGTACCAAAAGCGCGCAGCCTCCAGACAAAGTTAGGGTTTGCAAGGCCCTAAACAGTTCTGGGAATCATAAACTTGACCCTCACGCATCAACGAGAGGTTAATAATCATAACTTAACTTGAACATGTATCCTCCTCGATCACGGGAGGTTAGTATAACACCTTGCTTAACTTGGTTTAGTCGTAATCTTGTATATTCCAAGACTAAGAATCTTTAGTTGTGCTCTTATTAGTCATGGTGCACATGTGACATAGACATGGCATGACTTATCATGACTTAGCATGATATGACGTAACATACTTAACATCGCATGACTTAGCATAACTTCTCATGGTATAATATGTCATAGCATAACTTAGCACATCATAGCATGGCATCACATATCATAGCATGATTTAGCATAACATAGCTTGTATACTTGAAAATAGTATTTACTATTTTCCATACTGTAGGTGAGGTTGGTACTTGCCTGTTATGCTATATCTTGGGTTTCGTTGCTCCGGCTCAGGTTGCAACTGCATGTTACTTCCTGCTATTAAAAAGAATATAGGATAAGGATCCTATAAAATGTTGGTGACCTATCCAACATTCTAGTTATATGTCCCCCAAACATGTCTTGACCATTTACTAGGTTACTAATTGTAATCCTAGGGTTTATGGTCGACCATACTTGATTTATTATTTGCCAGGTTACTTGAAGTAACCTTGGGTACTACACCGAAGCATACATGAATAGTATTAGGTTACTATTCCTATTATTGGGCCTAAGCATAGTAAATGGGGTATCCTACCCAGTTACTATTGGTCATTATCTTATTACCAAATTTAAAGATGACTTTAGAGTCCAAAATTTGTTTTTTTTCTCTTTGCTCTGGAAAACTAGGTTTTATTTCTTTATAAAAACCCTTGTTCAACTTTGAAAAATTGTAATTCTTTGAGAAAGGTTTGTAAAAATTATTTAACTATTGGAAACTGTCTTTGGAACAGTTCCTTGCTGCCAATTATCTGTGTATGTGCAGGAATGTCCTTTTCCTGCACTGTTTTAGAAAATCCTGTGCAGGAATTTCCTGTTTCCTGCACAATTTTGGAAATCAGGTTTGAACTTTAAAATCTGTCTGGAATTTGAAAAATATTTCTTCGTGAAAGTTTTAGATCTTGAAAAATACTACAACTTTGGTTCTTCACACAAAACCCAGTTCTACCTTTAACTTGTTCATATTCTGAATTGAAACTGGCTGGCCGTGCACAAAGTCTGGGCAGACCAGGCTCGGGTTTTTGTAAAAACGAAGGCCTTTGGAGCCTTAGTTTTAAAAACTGTCTACGTTGTCCCCTAGTAAAATCCCTTCTCTACAACTTTCATGTTTTATGTTTTGCCTAATTCGGCCTCTATGGGCCTCAAAATTACCTTTCTAGAAAACTGGCCAGTTTTTCCCGAAAACTGGCAGTTTTGTTCTTAACCTGGTTTTACGTCCTAATACGCGCACACTACCTCAACCGCCCACAGCGGGAGCCTAATATCAGTCATACAACGGTTTCTAACATTCCATTCCATCATCACAAATTCATAAATCATTCATGCATCCACATGCAAACCCTTGGGTGTGCATGCACCAAGCTAGGGTTTGCATGATTCTAGGTTTGCCTAACTATTCCTCACATCAAACACTTAGAATGCATGATCTAGCATAAACTTAAACATACTTGGGGACATATAACTAAATCATGCTTCAAACATGTAAACTCTAATTTCGTGCAACCAAAGTATAAAATCATGCATACTTGGTAAATAGAACCACCTAAACCATAAATTCAAGCACCAACCTAAAAATTCTAAACTAGGGCATAAAAAGTAAATTGAGCTTATACTCTTACATCCAATGCTTGAAATACACTTAAATTTCCCAAATTGAAGCTCAATTTAAAAGCTTAGGGTCAAAGGGTTTACCTCTCGGGTTTGGAATTTGGTTCTCAAACTTGGATCCCAAAATTTTTCCCTTTTCCTTGGCTGCCACCACAACCGGTTTTCCCCTCCAATGGGGTTCCAAAAATTCAGCCACCCTTTGCTTTTTTTTTTTTTTTTTTTTTTTTTTTTTTTTTTTTTTTTTTTTTTCCCTAGGGTTCGGTTTTGTGAGGGAGAGTGTGAGAAGAAAATTGGCAAGAGTTTGGCTAGATTTCTCTATTTTTCCACTAAAAATCCGCCCCCCCCCCCACCTCTATTTATAGGCTTTTTGAACTTTTTAAAATTGCTAAAAAGTCCTTGAATTAGGATTTAATTATTTTTCTAAAATTACATATTGGTCCTTGAATCAAAAATATTTGCTAATTAGTCCCTACATGTGGTGGCCGCCCATTTTCTACCTTGGTGCCCAAGTTTTGCTTACCTCATCATGATGACATCATGTGCTTACCTAATGCTTACATCATCATTTTTTCCAAAATTGCACTTTTTACCCCTAAAGACAAAATATTTGCAATTTGACCCTCCAAGTGGCCGGCCATGTTGGGTGCAAGGTGGGAAAAATTTTGATTTCTTTCCACCATTTTTTTAATCCAAAAATGATGTCATAAATCTAAGATAGGGTGATGTCATCATAAGGCCTCGTTTGGCTTGTTCCTTAATATGCAGTCCACTTTTAAGCTAACACAGATATTTCCAATACTGTGCTCACTAATACGCAGTATAGTTCAGTACTGTTATACTAAATTGCAGTCCAAAATTTATCTGTGTATAGTCGGATTGTATAAATTTTTTTTTTATTCAAAGCCATTTGGCCTTTAATACCCTAATTTAGGTGCTTGATTTTTCTATAGTGGTTTTAAATCTTAATTATGCTATCTTGTCCGTAAAGACGGTTTTCGCAGTATATTTCCCATACTGCTTATCATATCACAGTATCGTCTTATATTTGACCTCTTTGGTCAACCTTTGACTTTTCTGGTCAACTTTGACTTTTTCGGTCAAATTTTGACCAACATGAATTCATGAAATTTCATCATGCCTTTTTCCTTTAAAGGCCTATTATGGAGTATTGTGGCTAATTTATCGAGAACTCAACCCTATACCGATAAAATTATGAATTTTGTATTGATATTCATAATTTTCATAAAATATCACATAAACACATGGTACGAACTTATATTTCTTATGTACAGGAAAATCATGAGTCCGTAAAATTTTGGTCATTACATTAGTATCTCTGGGCTTTTCGTAATTTCATAGGGTTAAATGTTGGGTTTTTTTTTTTTTTTTTTTATGTTAATCAATTGGACCTATCTTAAAATTTTAATTAAAGGAAAAAAAAAAATACTTCAAATCATCAGAGTCCAATGATTTATTTGAAACAACATTTAAAAAGGGGTCAAATTATAAAATTAGAAAACCTGACATGAAGGCAGTGTTTTTCCTAGTTTAAGGACAGTATGCTAAGCCAATTAAGTTGGGTAATTAATATGGTTAAGTATTGGTTTAAGATTGGGCCATTAGAAGACAAGTTAGGGTTTTAAATGTCAAGAATTTTAGTGAATGTGGTTGAAAATGTATATAAGGTATAAAAGGCCTTTTCGACAGGTTTTGTTGTTGCAAACATGGTATTAGGGCCTTGAGAGGTGTCAGGTTAAAATGGACCTTATTGGGCCTAATGGTAGAATGGAAGACTAAATAGAATGGGTATTAATGGATAATATAAGTAATGATTTAATTAGTTAATTATTTTAATAATTATTAACCATTTAAAAATAATTAATTATTTCAAGGAGATTCAAGAGAAATTAATTTAATTATCATCAAATTATATTGATTAATTATTTATTCACTAATTAATATTTAATTAATTATGAATCGACTATCTTATAATTATAAATGTTGGTTAATTAACTTTCAATTAATAATGTTACTTGATTGATTATTATTTCAGACAATTAATTCTAATTTAGTAAATAAAGATTTAAATAGGAGCAAGTTAAGGTTTAATATTCTATCAATCCTTAAGTAAGGGAAGATAGGGATTAAGTAACCAATTTATAAAAAATTCATTTCCTTCAGGATAAAAGTAAATAAAAATGTGTAATTAATTATTAAACTTGAACATAATTAATAATTAACTACAAGCGGGAAGTTCTATAAGACACTTATTAAGAACAAAGAATAAATTTAAAAATCCGCTCGAATCGATGGGTTGTTGGTTTAAAATAGGACACCGAAACGGCAAAGAAGAGGAGTAGACATATTTGAGAAAAAAAATACGATTAAGACTATTAAAAATTACTTATTACAATTATAATTTTTTTAATAAAAAAAGCTAGTGTTTATTTAGGTCATCAATTTGAATCCAAATTTTATTCAAATTTAAATTTTCATTGTTTAAAAAATGTATACTACATTTATTTTTCTATATCTTGTAGTAAAAAATTAAGTGGGTAAACAATTAAATAGAAAAAGCGATAAAAAAAGAGCAAGGAGCATTGGTGTATTAGCACACGTGCCAAAGAATGTTGGAAGATAATTTTTTTATTTTTTTATTTTTATTTTTTGTCATTTAGCAGTTGAAGTACCAAAAAACTTAGCCCCTGTTTGGGGCTCCGGTTCGAACCTTGTTTTCCTAGTTTGAATTGAACTCTTGTTGTTTGGCACCCTTGTTCAGCTTCAGTGCTAGGCTGAACCGTTATACAGTGACTCGAGTTATGTTTACTGTTTCTCGAATCTTCCCTGTTTCCTCTGTCTCCTCCGTGCCTGCCCCATCTGGCCGATTCTCTTCCTCCTCAACTCCGGCGCCCATGTGCTGCTGTCAGGGACTCTGTGCGCTGTGCACCCATCCCATCGGCCATCTGCTGCCCAGGGGTAGCTCCGGTTAGTGGTCCTCCTTCCTCTCTTCCCTTTGCTTATATCGATTAGGGTTTGCCTTCGCCCAGTCCCCTTCAAGCAGATGAGGCGCCGGGTGAGGCTTGGGAGAAGAAGGTGAGCCGGTGTCCGGATAACCCAGTATTTTGAATTTCGGAAATCATATCGTCGACCAGTCAACTCGTGCCCGAATCCGACTCCTTCCACTGGGTACTCATCCTCAGGCTCCAATTCGGTAACCCTAGTATATATTCTTCCCCTAAATCGCACTATATATTGTCTAATTTCGCCATGTGTTTGAGGTTTCGAGAGCAATTGCAGTGGTCAAGCTTTTGTCTTGCACTTGATTGTATTATGTGTTGCGTTGGACCTGTGTTGATTCTCCATTTTATGATTTTGCCATTGTGCTACCTTACTTTGCATTATGTACGTGTGTTTGAGCCACATTGGTGCCCTTGTGCTGCCTATGGTGTGATTTTGTTATTGTGCTGCCTTGGTCTGGGATATATTTGTTAGTTTGAGCCACATTGATGCCCTTGTGCTGCATACTGTCTGATTATGCCATTGTGCTGCCTTGGTGAGCATTATTGCCGTGTGTTTAAGCCACATTGATGCCCTTGATCTGCCTATGGTTTGATTTTGCCATTGTACTACCTTGATTTGCATTATGTACGTGTGTTTGAGCCACATTGATGCCCTTGTGTTGCCTATGGTGTGATTTTGCCAATGTGCTGCCTTGGTGTGGGCTATATTTGTTAGTTTGAGCCACATTGATGCCCTTGTGCTGCCTATGGTGTGATTTTGCCATTATGCTGCCTTGGTGTGGGATATATTTGTTAGTTTGAGCCACATTGATGCCCTTGTGCTGCCTGTTGTCTGATTTTGCCATTGTGCTGCCTTGGTGAGCATTATTGCCATGTGTTTGAGCCACATTGATGCCCTTGATCTGCCTATGGTCTGATTTTGCCATTGTACTACCTTGATTTGCATTATGTACGTGTGTTTGAGCCACATTGATGCCCTTGTGCTGCCTATGGTGTGATTTTGCCATTGTGCTGCCTTGGTGTGGGATATATTTGTTAGTTTAAGCCACATTGATGTCCTTGTGCTGCCTACTGTCTGATTTTGCCATTGTGCTGCCTTGGTGAGCATTATTGCCGTGTGTTTGAGCCACATTGATGGC
This sequence comes from Ficus carica, assembly GCA_009761775.1. NCBI lineage: Eukaryota > Viridiplantae > Streptophyta > Magnoliopsida > Rosales > Moraceae > Ficus > Ficus carica. The sequence continues at coordinate 8,834,391 of CM019750.1, forward strand.
CTTGATCTGCCTACGGCCTGATTTTGCCATTGTACTACCTTGATTTGCATTATGTACGTGTGTTTGAGCCACATTGATGCCCTTGTGCTGCCTATGGTGTGATTTTGCCATTGTGCTGCCTTGGTGTGGGATATATTTGTTAGTTTGAGCCACATTGATGCCCTTGTGCTGCCTATTGTCTGATTTTGCCATTGTGCTGCGTTGGTGAGCATTATTGCCGTGAGTTTGAGCCACATTGATGCCCTTGATCTGCCTATGGTCTGATTTTGCCATTGTACTACCTTGATTTGTATTATGTTCGTGTGTTTGAGCCATATTGATGCCCTTGTGCTGCCTATTGTGTGTTTTTGCCATTGTGCTGCCTTGGTGTGGGATATAATGATGCCCTTGTGCTGCCTATTGTCTTATTTTGCCATTGTGCTGCCTTGGTGAGCACTATATACGTGTGTTTGTGCTGCCTTGATGCCCTTGTGCTGCCTATGGTCTGATTTTGTCATTGTGCTGCCTTAGTGAGCACTATATTTGTGCTGCCTTGATGCCTTTGTGCTGCCTATGGTATGATTTTGCCATTGTGCTGCCTTGGTTAGCCCTATATTTGTGTGTTTGTTCTTCCTTGATGCCCTTGTGATGCCTATGGTCCGATTTTTTCATGTTGGTCACTTCAGGCTTGATTTTGGGTTGATCTTGGCACCTTTTTGATCATTCATAGGCTGCCGAGATGATCCATCCGGGGGTTTGGCTATGATGATAAATGCCCATCGGGTCAGATTGTAATTTCATCTGACTGATGCGTCATTAACCCGATATCATTTAGGTAGTTACCGGCGGTCCAAGCCATGGTAGTTGCCATGCTATCGTGTCATTGACATGCCTCAGATGCACTTTTTGATCATTTCATTCTGAGCCAACTTTTGTTGCCAATACATGTTGCCTTATTTGTATGATATGATATTTTGCTTTTTCCTGCGTTAAGGAAATGCCTCGCAAAGCATCCGGTGAGTCGTACGTATGGACCGACGCCAAGGAAAAATTATTCCTTGAAAAACTTGCTGATCACTTGGCGGCAACTGGCGGGAAGCAGCCAACAGGTAGCATTCTGGAGCTATGGGCCAATGAGTTCAACACTCGTTTTGGCGGTGTGCAAGCTTTGGCATCCACTTTATATACAAAAAAAGAGCGCATGAGAAAGATTTATAGGGGTTGCCGCACCGGCCTTGGATATGATCCGGTGACGGATACGGTTGTTTGCTCGGACGAAACGTGGCACAACTTCATCAAAGTAATCCAACTTCCTAATTGCCTTCTATAATATTATATAGAATACCAAAGCGACCAGTACACGCAAAAGTTAATCGTTTGATTTTTTCAGGATAACAAGGAGTGTACCCATCTCCGCTACGAGGGACTTCGCAATAAGGAATTGTATTATAACTTTTTTGAAAAAAACCATGCAGCAGGTGCCTCAGGTTTCAGATCTGTTATGATGGGAGGTGGAAGTACGCCATCGTTCGATTTTGATTTCTCCATGGACCAGTCCGAAACACAGCCGGGTTTAGAGGAGGAAATTAGTCCGAGCAGAGGTGCGCTGAGGCAGGCAAACACGAGAGTTGTGAATGACGAAGGTGGTCCATCCCGGTCACGGGGGAGTGCTGGGAAGCGGAAACAAAGGGACGTGACGGATGAGATGACTTTCGAAGCAATGCAGGAAATCGCGAATCATTTCCGCGGTCGCTCCCAATCGGGAACCAGTAGCGACCAAACCAGCCAGAAAGATCACATCTTGGACTGCATGAATATCATGAAGGAGATGGGTATTCCACAATATCAGAGAACGATAATATGGCACTACTTCGATGCTCATCCGTGACTTCAGCGTCCATTCTGTCTGCTTGACGACGGCGACTAGAGGGGCATTATTGCCTCAGTTGTGTCCACCCAAATGCCACCACCGAATTGATTTTTATGTTATAGGAGCATTATTTTCCCGTTTCATTTCAGTTAGACAAAACATTGAGAGTTAAACTTTATTCTTTTCGTTTATTGGTGCCTTGTTTACGTTTTATATGTATTAACCTTATTTGACTGATAATTTGCCCATATTGTCTGCTAAGCCAATTTATGTTTCATGATTACATTAATTTCCATTATGCATAATTGCGTGCCTGTTAACTACGGGTTTGTAATTCGTCAAACAATTATATTAATAGGTGGACACAATCGGAAAATATAGTCAATACATGTGCGCCATGGTAACTAATTTAAAATTGTATTCGGATAATTGATCTACAACAGGTAAAATAGTGCATTTTCAACAACAACAAATTACAGGAATGAACTGGTTCGGATCCGCATCTGATAATGAGGAGGACGCCCAAGCTGCAACAAACGAACAATGCGACGATGACGATTTGCTTGTAAAGGCAGTGGTATCTGTGGCAAATAGTCGGTGTAACAGGCGACGAGTAACACATCCAATGCATAATTCAATCTTAACTGGCAGCATGCGTGTGGAGGAGATACTAAATGGCCATGACGACGTAATTCAAGGAATGATCAGTATGAAATCATCAACCTTCAGAGTACTAAGTGGCTTATTGGGTAGTCGGGAATTGTTGACGCTAACTAATAACATGAATGTGAACGAGTAGTTATTCATTTTTTTAACCATTTGTTCACAAGGCGCTACAAACCGACACGTTTCGTATTTATTTCAGCATTCTAAAGAAACAATATCACGTTGGTTCTTTAAAGTGTTGAAGGTTATTTGTGCGTTGAAGGAAGAATTCATCCGACCACCTGACTACACGGCGGTGCAACATTTGATAAATGACCACGCGGAAAAATATCAGCCATGGTTTGATGTACGTTAATGATGTTCTCTAATTTCATATCGAACGGTTTTTGATTAATAATATCCCCTTACTGTTCATGATGTTACGCTTACTGAATATTCTAATGGGTCATGCAGGGTTGTATTGGTGCTATTGATGGGACACACGTCCCATGTGTCCCAAGGCGCGAGAATGCTGATGGTTGGATTAATCGTAAAGGGTTTCACTCGCAGAATATTTTAGCGGCCTGTTCGTTTGATATGAAATTTACATACATGTTGGCTGGATATGAGGGATCATGTCATGATGCCAGAATGTTGGACGAGGCAATATCATTCCATGGTTTCCCACTGCCCCCACCTGGTAATTGTAATTGTCCCATTATTGCATAATTTAAATATACGAACTTAGGTTAAAAATATTGGACTTCTCCTAATGCCGTGTGTTTATATGATAGAAAAATTTTATTTAGCAGATTCCGGCTACGCCAATAAGGATGGTTTCCTGAGCCCATTTAGACGGGAGACGTATCATTTACCAGAGTATCGAAGACGTCGTGCCAGGCTAGGCAACCGAAGGGAGGTATTTAACTACACGCATTCTTCGCTGTGAAATTGCATTGAACGGACGTTTGGTGTTTGGAAGGCGAGGTTTAAAATACTTAAATGCATGAACAGTTATCCGATGGACAAACAAGTCATGATTCCCGTGGCGTGTGCGGTTCTGCATAATTTCATAAAGATGTTGCAGATTGGGGACCCATCTCTAGAAGAGTATGTAGCTGATTGCGTGCCTGTACGTGGGAACGACGACGTTAATGCGGATTACGTGTTGGACGACGGGATAGATAATACTGGGCCCAGTATAGGAACAGAGCAACATGGCTCAAGTACGGGTGCGATAAATCAGATGAGAAAAAGAATTGCGGATGCAATGTGGGAACGATACCAATCATATCCATGGTATAGAACCACGTGAACGAAAACAAATATTATCCGTTTGGGCCAGAGTCGGAATGTAATAGTTACTTTATTTTGATGATTCTTACATTACAAACAATGTACATTTTGTTGGGGTATAATATTACAATAAAAGGAATTTTGTGACATTTTTGCTGTCTCACGTTGATTGGTTTTTATAATTTGACATATTATCATTTTTTCCAATTTTATTTACTAAAATATACGTTAGAATGTTAAAAAAAATTAAAAAACTTTATTCCCCTCATTTTCTTATCATCCAAACAAGGCCCTTGTTTTTTTAATTTTCAACTCAACTTAAACTTTTTCACCAAACACTCAACTCAACTTCAATTTTTCAACTCAAACTTTTTACCAAACACTCAACACTTAAACTCAACTTAAAAATCTTAACTCAAACTTGTAAACCAAACAGGCCCTTAAAAGCCAATCTATCTTCTATTTTAGACTAGCATCAGAAAAGTGAATCAAGGAAAAGTCAAATCAAAGAATCTTGTTGGGTTGTCACTTTTGCTAATTATTTCATTTTTAACTGTTTATGGACCATCTAATTCTTTGAAGTTGAACTTTGGCAAATTACACAAAACGGTCGAGTTCAGGACTTGGGGTGGAGCTGCAAATTTTTAGTTAGGGTGATTTTCACCCAAAGCCATAGTTAAAGGATATCGACTTGTCTCATTTTGATTTATAATATTTAATTTTAGATGTCTGATTATCCTGACATTTCTGAAAAAAAAAAAAGTTTTGATCAATCTGTTAATATACTCTTTGACTTTTCATATTGGATCTAGTATAAAAATGATGCACACGGATTTTAAGAGGGTTAAAAAAAAAAAAATTCTAAAAAGAAGAATTCTAAAACAAATCTTAATTAGGCCAAGCATCAAGTTTTTTTTTTTTTATTAAATTTTTTTTTTTGTTTTTTACTTCCCTTTTAGATCCCCCTTTTTTTTATTTTTTATTTTATTCAAATTTGTCCATTTTATGCTAGTCAAAATCCTCATTTGGCATTTTTCATACTAAGAGCCCATTAGCAAAGCTTTTGCTTGCAGTCAGTAAAAGAAGAGAAGCAAAAGCTATGACTTCTTAGTAAGTGTTTAGAATCAAAAAAATTTTGAGGTTAAAATAATCTTTAAAGTAATCTAATAATTAATAAAAACGTCAAAATAATCTTAGTTAAATCTTTTTTAAGCAAGAAAAGAACACAAAGGCCAGAGTTAAAAGCCTGAAAAAAAATACCAAGGCTACATTTACAAGCCAGAAAAACTATTGGGCAAATTTACTGAATGAAGAATCTTTTTAAAATTAGTCTATCCTTTATGAAGATGATGCTATCAACAATCATGTCATTACTTAAAAAGAAGTGGAAATTGATGCATCAGGTTCGTGGGAGAAATTAGCTGAACTAGATATTTTGAGGGGACAAAACCGAATAAAAATCTCATCAAGAAGATTTCTCCGTACAAACTTAGTGCTCATGATAGGTAGGATTTAAAATAAGAAAATCCCAACGGTTATTCTCCTTAGTTATTTTATTTGGTTACTTTTGAATTTACTTTTCTCTCGTTATTTTTAGCTTTTTTATGTTTTGGTTGTGAAAAATTATTTTTATTTTCCTTTCAGTAAATTTTTTGCCTAAATTAAAATTTTTTTTTTTGATAGTCCGATGAAAGAACAAGAAGATACTAATTAATGGATTGAAATATATAAACATGTCATTGACGGCAATAGCATTTGAGGAATTACAGTGGTAATTTTCATATTGAGACCATTGATGGTTTGGCCTAGAGATCAAATGTATGTTCCACATTAGAAACAAAAAGTATCCTTCCCAATTTGCCCCTGTGTAAATACTATTCTTACTAGACATATAACAAGAGAATCAAGCAAACCATAAACTGTGTTACCAATTTGCCATCATCTATAGAAGCTACTACACGGCGGTTCTTTGAAAAAAAAAAAAAAAAAAGACACATACCCCTATGATAATTGGGCACATTCCTTTTTTGATTGTCGAACAATCAAGAAAAGCATGTTAGCAATCTGCGATTACACAATATACGCTTTATCGACCCTCGACTTCAGCCATGGTTATAGTGTTTTTCGAAAATGAATCTGGCTTTCTAGAGATATGGACTCTTTCTTGTGAATCTGTTTCCGTGAAATAGCCTGGCGGTTTTGGTTCAGGTAGCTCGCTGTCATTACCTAACATGAGAATGACGGACGGCATGTTGGGTCTGTCCACAGGACGTTGTTGCACACATAAGAGACCAACATGTATGCAGCGCAATACTTCCTGCATATAAAGTTATGAAGCCTCTAAGTGCACATCTATGAGTTCAAATGGGCGTCCTTCTTTTAGCACTGTCCATGCCTACAAATATCAAGGAATAATTTGTCATTCGTTAGTCTGACATGATAGAGAATCAAAACACAACGGGACGACCTTTTAAGACTTACATGTCCAATAAGGGTAAGCCCTATGTTGTCTCATATTGGAAGCTTATACTTTTCTTCCCACTTACAATCTCCAATATCATTATACCAAAGCCAAACACGTCGGATTTTGTTGAGAATTGACCACGAAAAGCATATTCTAGTGCCATATAGCCACTATGTGAAAAGTATCAATAGTTAAAATGATAGGCACTCATTGCAAGAGGTAGAAATTTTTAACTATAAAGAACTCTCAAGATTAATACTCACTAAGTTCCTACTACTCTGTTTGTGTTCCCTACAGTTTGATCTCCTACAAAAGTTCTAGCCATTCCAAAGTAAAAATTTTTAGGATTCATCTTGTTATCGAGTAGAATATTGCTAGTTTTGAGATCTCTATGTACAATCCTCAATTTTGAATCTCGGCAAACATATTGAAGCCCTCAAACAATATCGCATATGATTTGGAAATGCTGACGCCATTGTAATAGTTTACTTTGTGCTTGACCTAGGAAATTTGTTCATCAAATCAACCAAGTGATAAAAAAAAAATTTATATAGCAATATAAAAAATAGAATTCAGCAAACATTGATTCCTACTAAAAACAAAAGAGTCCAGACTCTTGTTAGGCATATATTCATAAACCAGCAACTTCTCTTCTTTATGCATGCAACAACCAAGAAGCCTTACAATATTCCGATGCTGAAGTTTGGCGATTAGTTTTACTTCATTTTTAAACTCGTTTATTCCTTACTGAGAACTCAATGATAATCTCTTGACGGCAATCTCTTGTCCATCTTCCAACATACCCTGAAATCCAATTTATTAATTGTAATCAAAACTGTGAAATCCATTTTTGTAAATTTTACATTTTTCGTTCTGTTCAATGTTTAAGTAAGTTCAATAACGGCCACGTAAGGCGAGTTGTTACATATATACTATAATCAATTAACATAAACACATACCAATTGGACAATCAGTTTTGAATGATCAAGCAAGCTTCCTGATGAAGAGCATCAACCACCTGATCTTCTTTATTATGACTCTTTCACATCCGGATGTGTGTGAGCACGTGTAGTAGAATATTCGATAAAGAATCAATACTTATTTTGATAGTTGTGAGCAGCTTTCTCTCCTCAAAACCTTAATTTTGATTTGAGAATTCATGTGCAAAAAAAAAAAAAAAAAAAAAAAAATTTCGCTTTCCTCACTCTCTAAAATACACAAATAGTTGGGAATAATTATCAAATATTTACCATCAATCAAATATTTGTATCATCCGACAAATATTTAATTAACTAATTTTTGATAATCATTATCTACTAAATTTTAACTTTTGATTTAAATAAAAAAATTATCCACATAAAAATATTTATTATTTGACTTCGAATACAATTTAAATTATTGAGAATATATAATCCAATTTATTACCTCATCTTCTTTTTCAATTTCAATTAAATTGTGACCATTATCCAAGATAAAAAAAATTAATTTATACATTAATTATTAACTGTTATCCAATACAAGTCCAAATTATTGGAATTTACAATATTTCTAAAATTAAAATACCAAATTGATAAAATTAATTCTTCTCTTGAAATTATTGAAAAATTTGATACTGCATCACCATACCGTATGGGCGTAGTCCTTGACTAGAACTGCCATGTGTCCAACGCTACCTCCCAGGAAAGAAGAGTGACATTTTCTTTTGCACTATTGTCCTATCCGAGACAATTTCGGCATAGTGCCGAATCATCAAGACTTATACCGAAATGTTTTCTTGGAATTTGTGAGCTAGTTAGAGACCCAATGGATGCATAAAATCAAAGCTAAAAATAATGAAGCTGAACTGTGCTAGTCATCAGTCCCCTAGAAGGAAAAGGGTAAGTTGTGAAGTTTCACATCACTTAGGAATTGATATATGTTATGATTCATAAGTTAAGTGACTACTTCCTAATGGCATAAGGCCTTTTGGGATGAGTTTAAAAGCAAAATTGTGTGTGTACAAGGCCTAAAACGAACAATATCATACCAAATGAGGCATAGATTGTTATAAATGGTATCAGAGCATATACCTAATTGGAAATATAGTCAATGAGGACGTTGGGCCCCAAAAGGAGGGATGAATATGACATAGAAGGAAAAATGTAAGCTGTGCAGTCTCACATCACTTGGAAATGGATACATGTGATGGTTCATAAGTAAAGAGATCACCTCCTAATGGAATGAGGCCATTTGGGGTGAGCTCAAGAGTAAAAACGTGTGGGTAAGAGGCACAAAACAGACAACATCATACCAAAGGGAGACATGAGTCGTTACCTGAACTATTTGATTTTACACCGAATTACGAAAGCTCAAAAATAGTGCTTTTGTCCACAACAAATATTATAATGTAAAATCCCCAATGGATATTCATAATCGAGATTAGAGTTAAATGTCTGTTTTACTTTCTCAGTTATTTTATTATTAATTAAAGTTTCCGTCATTTCATCTTCATTAAACCTTATTTATGAAATCTTTTATAAACAGAAAATTATTTGGTAAACACATTATACAACGATGGAAATCTCTTGTATTGTTTAATTAAGTCCCGAATGACACTCTAAGAGACTAACATTAACTATTAAAAAGAGCTATGGATTCTATCTATGAATAACGTTGTCATCATCTAAGTAATGTAACTCTAACCTAACGAGTGAAGTTGTCATCATGTAGCATCTAACCTTTTAATAAATTAAAAGATATATTATTGCAAAGATATGCAATTGCTTATTCATTCAAGACTAGGATATATCCATCAAAGTGAATAAATTTATTTTACATGAAATTATTACATAAATCAATATAATTATAGGTCCATCCAATATTTATTATAATCCCATCATTTTTATTATTGCGTCTACTTGGAAAACCTCATTCCAATAGTCAAGATAATTTATCTCAAAAGAGTGAAAGTAGACAAACATTACAGTATTTCTAAAGTCAAAGTGTCATCTTTCTTTAATGACTGTAGACTCTCAATTTAGATTATCATTTCGATATCATACCTTCCAGCATATCTATATCAAAGTCATTGTACCGATAATCTTGATTCTTCGCTTGTTATAAAACTACACTAATACAAATATTCAAAACATATGATGCAAAAAATGCATAAACATTGTTGATGGATAAATGTCTAAAATCTTGAACAAATTTTCACTTTAGGGCTTTATTCCTAACAAGCCCGTCATCGTTCCCGGTCCCAACCACAGGCAGATTCGGACTTGTCCTTGTCCTTGTGCCTGCCTTCAACCTGGGACCGAGCATACTGTCTTGGGCCCATGCTGACCAGACCACTGGTATCGAGCTGACCTTGATTCTAATCTCAACACCATCCTGGGCCGATCCCCTAGTCATTGTTCCCAATTTCGGGCTGACTAACCATGGGTCTAGGCCCACCCCATCACCATTTCCAAGCCGAACCTGAACTCGACCACTACCTTGAGCCCCTGCCTACCCTACCCATGACCCAAACTGGCCTAATCTCCAAGCCTGGTATAAATACTAATGTATAATATACTAAAAATATGCTGTTTGAGATCATACAACATTGATTGTAGTAGTTTACTGTCCGTTTTAACTTGCACATCATAATAGTATTACTAAAAAAAGTAATATTGTATAGTATTTTAATACGGTGTACGAAACATGTCATATATAATATATGTGAAATTAACAAACAAACATGTACTCAAATAATTAACAAACAGGACTTGACCTTTTCTCTTCTTACGTGCACGGAGGTGACGAAGCCAACACTGTGGGTCACCAATGCTATAATTTTACTGTCTGTATGAAAAAATACGTTTTAATGAATCATCTATTTCTGTTACCAGACTTGCAAATTGTTTGTCTGTTTCATTTTATAATTTTTTTTTTTCTGCTTTGCAATGGATGCAAATAAGTCTATTGGTTAATTAGGTTTAAGGATATAGAAGAACCACTTAAGTGACAAGAGATAAAAAGCTGGAAAAATATGAGATTAATCAATCCTAATTAGGATACAAATGAAGGCTAGGGGAGCGCGTAGTCTTTAGTAATTTTTCAGTGGTGCCCCACTGATTTTGTCTCTTAAGTATCTCTGGGCTTTTCGTAATTTCATAGGGTTAAATGTTGGGTTTTTTCTTTGATGCTAATTGATTGGACCTATCTTAAAATTTTAATTAAGAAAAAAACTTAAAATTATCAGTCCAATGATTTATTTGAAACATTCCTCACTTAAAGATGAAATTAATGATTTATTTTCTAGATGAACAATCATAACAATTAGTATTGCTCACAAAATGGCATAAATATTTGTTGGATTGTTTGGATCAGGCTCGTGAGAGAAACTATCAGAAATAGACATTTTGAGGGAAAATAGAAATAGTAATTTTGATCAAGAAGATTTCTAGAAGATTTCTTCGTACAAACTTAGTGCTTGTAACAAAAATGGTTTTAAAATAAGAAAAGGGAAAAAGAAATAAATAATACTTTTCAAAATAATTGAAAGAAATAGCAGGTTTTTAACACTTTATGAGTAAATAACTGTAAATAACAAATTTAACAGATAAATGAGTTATTTAGGTTTAGTAAATAATTTTTCATTTACCTAGTAACTTTTACTATTTACTTGAAATATTCTAAGACTTTACTATTTACTTCAATTCCTTTCATAAAAATGTTATACATTTAATTGTACGTAAGTAAACCCTAACAGATATCATCCTTGGTTGCTTCCTTTTGATTTTTTTTTTTTTTCCTTCTCTTTATTTTTAGGTTTTTTAGGTCTTAGTTGTGAAAGTTCTTTTTCCTTTTCTTTTCACTGAAACTTTCACTTGTGTTAAAAATAACAAAAAAAGTTGATAAGTTCGATGAAAAAACAAGAAGATAATAACAATTGATTGAAACATATAAACATTAGTCAATGATGGAAATAGCAATCGAGAATTTAAAGTGGTGATTTTCCTATTGAAACCATCGAAAAGTGAAAACAAAAATATCCTTCCCAATTTCTCCTTTGTTAAATACTGTTCTTTACTAGACATGACAAGAGAATAAAACAAACCATTAAAAATGTCATCCTAATTTGCTATTAGCTACACAAGCTACAACAATTCTTTGAGAAAAAAACGTATCCCCTTGACAACTAGGAACATTCTTTTCTAGATTTTCGAACAATCTAGCAAAGAAGTTTAGCTAGTTGTGATTATACAGTCTAAGCCTTATCGACCCTCAACTTCAGTTATGGTCATAGTGTTTTTCGAAAATAAATCTGGCTTACTGGAGGAATGATCTCTTTCTTGTGAATCTGTTTCCATGAAGTAGCCTGGTGGTTTTGGTTCAGGTAGCTCACTCTCACTACCTAACATGAGAATGACAGACGACATGTTGGGTCTATCCTCGGGACGTTGTTGCACACATAAGAGACCAACATATATGCAGCGCAACACTTCCTGCATATTAAGCACTACTAGAAAAGAGGGATTACACAACGGGTTTTAACCCATCGTGTAAAGTTTACACGACGGTTACCCAACCGTCGTGTAATCCAGCGTAGTGGAAGATAACACGACGGTTTTATTACCGTCGTGGTATCTCAATGTTATACGACGGTTTTAACCGTCGTGTAATCCCGATAAACCGTTGTCGAAAGAAGCAATGTAGCAACATTACATGACGGTTCTATATGGAACCGTCGTGTAATGCACAACATTACACGACGGTTCCATTTGGAACCGTCGTGTAATGTAGCAGTGTAACATTACACGACGGTTCCACTTGGAACCGTCGTGTAATGTAGCCACATTACACGACGATTCCACCTGGAACCGTCGTGTAATGTTGTGCATTACACGACGGTCCATCAAACCGTCGTGTAATCGCCGTCGTGAAAGAAAAAAATTTTGGTTTTTGGTGATTTCCCACGGGTGGCCTAACCTGTATGTTATCCAATACACGATCCAAGATATTAACTTCATTTATCAAAGTAAAAATACACACCAATTATTACATTACAAGTTTATACATCATAATTAATGAATTCCGTTACATGGCTAGCCCATTCTCCCCTAATCAAATCCAAATCCTCAGAAGAATAAAATTCTTTACTTTCAAGTGCGTTAATTCCATTCAACACTATATCCCTCATAAAACCTAAAATAAAATAACCACATTCAACACTTCCCTCTTGGAGAGGACAAGGATGGTTCGAGATTTTGGTTTTAAAGTCTCGTCTCCTTCTAATCCCTTCTCCGGTCGTAATCTTCCAATCCGTTAGGGCCCTAGCAAATTGGTAAAATTCAAACTAATTAAGATGCATATAATTAAGATTAAAAAAAAATAACATATTAAAATTGACTTACATGTTCATTAGCTAAGTAAAATCGTCTCGTTTCTTCTCCCGAAGAGGATCAAAATAAAGGACGAGGTCCTCCCATGGGTCAATGACACCCAAAACCCAATGTCTCCCTCTGTTATGTGGCACAAGATAAAGCCGTTCTTTTGGTGCGTCACGCAAAAAGCTGAGAAGATTGTCGGCTCGCTCTCTCCTGCCAGCATCTTCAGTATCTGTTCTCACCGGTGAGATCAAGCTTGGAGACACAAACACAAACTTCTCAGCTTGCCCGTTAATTCTACATAGTTCCTCCAAATATCTGCATAACCGTATCAAAATTGTTACTCTACCTGACATATAGAAAAATTTCCATATAAAAAGAAAATTTAAGATAAAGAATGTCGTACCTCGTGTCGACTAATATACAATTCGCACTGATTTCTTGTAAATTAATGAACTCATAAATATCTTCAAAGCTCAGAAAAATAGGCATTTCAAAACCCATGATCGTGTATGGTATTGGGACCTCAATCTGATTACCTTGACGCATGGAGCTATGTGCATAATAAGCCAAAGGCTTCATCGCCCTGTTCATGTTATTAAAGTCGAACACCAGTTTTTGTTCTTGCGCACCTTGTTGTACCTCAGTTCGAGAGTCGATCGTTTTATTTCCAACCTTTTTTTGGCATTTTTTTTTGCCAGCTGCTGGGTCGGGAACCTGACTAGGCCCTCGACTCACCTTGTTCATACTCGTGTCGAGCTCAACTAATCTTTTAGGCCAAGCAACAAACCCATTAACAGCATCCTCCACAGTGGTTGCGTCGTATGTCGGTATAGGTAATGGTGATTTTTTTAATTTTGGCACATTGATTAACTCTCGCACGTTCCCTTCCCCCAGTGGAATCCCATGCACCGTATCGGTGGGAAGGCTCTCCAGCCATGCTCTTTCAAACGCAACAAGCAACTGTCCACCCTGCACTTCATCGAAGATATAGAGCTTACACTCCTGACTGTCGACCGGCATGGTTGGAAGATCAGAAACTCCATGTTGTTTTTCTTGGGCAGAGCAACTAGCCTTAAAGCTGTTGTGTTGGTCCACGGTTGGCACATTGTTGGGATCAACCGACGGCTCCACATCTTTTTTCGCACATAAACCACGCACCAACGCCTTTAATTCTTCTATTTCACGTCTCATTGATAGTACTTCATTGTCTTTACTCGAACTTCGATTTAGGTTAAAGTACTGAGACGGCTTTACGAACTTTGATTGCCCACGGACACGGCCTTTGTGTTCGGGTCTAGATAATGCCTGCGACAATACATCATTAGTGCCAACTGATTCGAATGTGCCTTGGCTCTCCTGTGTGTTGTACTCCATCTACAAGATAATTAACAGAACACATTTAAGCAAAAGGGTTGTAAGTACGTATAGTAGTGATGAAGAAATCATTGTTAGTTAGTCAACTTACTATTAACTCGCTAACTTTTTGACATGCTGGATCTTTCAACTCTCCATCAGCGGCTGTCTGTTGCTCTAGCCATAAACCATCTCTTTTTTCCCATTTCCCAGTCTTCTTAAACTGTAATTAACATCGTTAGTATAAATGGAATACGATTTAGTACAAACAAAATTTATTGACATACCATTTCCTGGTCGAGCTTCCTATATCCGTCTCGGCCTCCTCTTGATGAGTATTCGTTGTTTGTCCTTATTTTGCTTCCACGATCAGATAGGTGTTGGAATTACGAGGATGTTCTATACTGAAGGAATTTCATCCAATCATCTTCTTCAATATTGGGGTAGTTGTCAATAACTTTTTGCGGCCGTGTCCACACACTTTCTTCATTTAGATATTCCTCGACAAACGTCTTATACAGATCATACCAAAAATTCCTTGCAGCTTCACCACATGATTTTAAACAAGTAGTCCGGAAGCTTTCATCCACGGTGAAAGATGTAACAGTATCTTTCCAAATAACATCTTTCAATCCGTCTAAATCACGAGATCTCCAATCTTGTATCCATATTGGAACGTGCTCTCGAGCGAGCACACCAATCCAGCTCATCAATTCGTCACCATGCTTCCCTTCCGGTTGTCCTTTCTCGTCAAATGTGACTTGAATTCGTTCACCTCTTTTCCTTGCCATATGGACGCGTTTCATTATTGTTGCCCTTCGCTTGCCATCGACAGTGGGATCCATCGGGTTTTTCCTTCGTGCTCGTCCCTTTTTGGAATGTTCCATTGTATTCGTTCACCTATATTTATTGCCAAAAAAAAAAAAAAAAACAATTATGTCGGACCAATATAATCGAATAAAATTAACTTTAACTACTAACCACAATAAAGGTGTACAAACATGCGGGCGCCAGGCTCCCGGTGGCCCCCCACGGGTGCCGGTCTCATACCACGATCGCCAGGCGCTAGCCGCCCACCCCCACGGGCGCCAGGCGCCCCCCACGAGCGCCAGGCGCCTGGCGCCCCACACCCCCCCCCCCCCACGGGCACCAGGCGCCCAACCCACGGGCTCCCGTCGCGGTCTCTACGGTCATAGGGCGTTTTGAATTCTTGATGAATTTTCATGCTAGGGGACTTCATGTAATCTTGCTATAATTTTGCTATGAATATTTATTAAACTCTATAAACTTTTTGACAAGAAAAACTCATTTTGACATTTCATCGAGCATGTTGTGGGCGGAAAAAAATCATGTGCATGTAAAGTGTCAAAACCATTAATCTACAAAGAGCAACATTATGAACTAAAACACCCATGTTCAAAAATGGATCTTTAATGACAAACAACAATACAAAATAGCAAATTTCTTTTAGTTTATATATGAAGTTACCTTGCTTTTCTTTGAAGAAGAATAGGCACGGCCACACCAAGAGAGAGGCGGCGGCGGCAACGGCGGCTTGATCGTATTTTAAAAGAGAGGTGGCGGCGGGTTGGTGAAGGAAGTGGGTACTTGAGAAATTTAGAGAGTGTGAAGAGAAATGAGAAGATACATGGAGAGAAATGGAGAAGAAGTTGTATTTAAGTAATGGGTTTTCGCGCGGATTTCGAAAACGAAAGTTCAAAATTTTCAAAATTTTTTGACGATTGCACGATGGTTTATTTGAAAACCGTCGTCTAATACGGATGATTACACGACGGTCCCTCTGGGACCGTCGTATAATCCGAGGTGTAATCCACCCTATCGAGGTGGATTACACGACGGTCCCTGGGACCGTCGTCTAATCCACCTCTGGGGTGGATTACACGACGATCCGTGGGACCGTCGTGTAATCCCCTTCTGGGTGGATTACACGACGGTCCCATGGGACCGTCGTGTAATCCTTCTCTTTTAATGTTTTACACGATGGTTCATCCATCGGACCGTCGTGTAATCCTCTTTTCCGTGTGATTACACGACGGTTCTTGTGACCGTCATACCGTCGTGTAATTTTAATCCAGATTTGTCACCACAATCCGATGGCCTCATACCACTGTGTTGTATACAAAAATTACTCGTACTGTAGTATTGATCCTTATTCAAAATTAATATTCAATATATATATATAGCAATCAACATAACAAACTAAATATATAATAGATCATTAATTATAATAAAAATAAAGTCATGTACTTGTACAAAATAAATTAATGGCATAATGTTCAAGTTTTTTTCTTTTTTCTCTTTGCTTCCTCAACAAGTGTCCATTCAATATCTGGTCGAACCAAGTGGGAAACATCATCATCGAATTCGTCAATCTCCTCAACCGGTGGCATTCCCTGTGTGAAAGCTGGAATGTTGAAGCAATCTTCCTCATCTTCTGACCCATCACGGTACAATTTTGGCTTCATCGGCACTACTAAGGACAACTCTACATTGCTGGGATCCGTTGTATAAAATACTTGGATTGCTTGGGATGCCATAATGAATGGATCATTTTTGTATCCCAATCGTCTAAAGTCCACAACTGTGATGCCATCACTGTTAATCCTTATATAATTATTGTCGGCCCATTTGCACTTAAAGAGTGCTACATGTAAACCACAGTAATCGAATTCCCAAATATCTTCAATGAAACCGAAGTAGTTCATAGTTCCATTGTAACGCCCCAACCTACGTAGGGCCGTTACCATACATACTTAAACTAAACTTACTTGAAAATTTCAGAATAATTTTTTTATAAAAAACATATACAAATAGACTAGTCAATATAAGTAAGCTTTCCATACATACATGTTACTTATTTATCATAATAAGCAATCATACAAATCCTTACATTAAACTTGAGTCGTCATACCTTATATGTACAGTATAACACAATTTATTCTAATACATATATATACACATATCTTTGCTCAAAAGAACTTGCGGAAAAATTTGCGTAGTGGTATCCCACACCGCCCTTCACTCGTCGTCGCATCGTCTACGTGGCCCACCAATTAAGCTGCAGGCTTTTTACCTACAGTATGAAATATACTGATGAGCTTTCGCCCAGCAAGTACAAACATAATCTCACAAAACGTAACAAGTATGGTGCAACTTATGCATGAACCATTTATATTCATTTATGGATCTTTTATGATCAATTTTTAACTTGAACTTATTATCTTGCTTAACATGTGGGCCCCTAGTGTACGTACCAAATGCGCGCAATCCACAGAAAGTTAGGGTTTGTAAGGTTCTTAACAATTCTGGGAATCTTAAAACATAACCCTTCCGCATCAACAGAAGGTCTGAGAAATTTTCTTGAACATACATGATCCTCCCGCATCAACAGGAGGTTGGTACGACACCTTACTTGTCTTGGTTTAGTCCTAGCCTTGTTATTTTTTTTTCAAGACTAAGAATCTTTACGTGTGATCTTATTAGTCATGATGCATAAAGATCACTAACATCTAATGACTTGTGGTATATTAATAAAGCATGGCTTTATCTTAAAACATGATATTATCTTAATACATGGCATGTATATAAACATGGCATCGTCATAAAACATGACATCATTACAAAACATGACACATCATGGTATACATGTAAATAAATCATGCTTGAAAATAGTTTACTATTTTCCATACTGTAGGTGAGGTTTGTACTTACCTCATATATTATGTCCTTTGTTGTATTGTTCCAAGTCTGGTTGCAATAACAGGCCTCTTTCTGCTATTACAAAGGACATAAGGTAAGGATTTTATAATCATAAGATATTGGTAACCTTAACCAATATCCACACATAAACTTAGTTATATGTCCCCCATACATACTCATGATATCTTGCTTGATTACTACAAGTAACCATAGGGTTTATGGCCTATCATACTTAAAT
Source organism: Ficus carica (assembly GCA_009761775.1). Taxonomy (NCBI): domain Eukaryota; kingdom Viridiplantae; phylum Streptophyta; class Magnoliopsida; order Rosales; family Moraceae; genus Ficus; species Ficus carica. The sequence continues at coordinate 8,852,312 of CM019750.1, forward strand.
CATAACTTGTTAGGTTACTTAGAGTAACCTTGGGTACTAAGCCCAACATACATGAATAGTATTAGGTTATCCTTCTAACTTTGGGTTTAACTTATTTGCTAAAGCCCAATTTCTTAAATTATATTCTACTGGGTTATTATAGGTAACATTGGGCTCTGGGCCCAATCCAGTAACTTGGGTATCCTTCCCGATTACTGTTGGTCATCATCTAGTTTACCTAATTTTAAAACAATTTGAGTCTAAATTCCCTTTTGTTTTTCTTTGAAAAAAAATTAACATTTTATATTTCTTTTTATACAAACACCCTTTGTTCAACTCAAAATTTTGGGATTCTTAGAATGGGGTTTGAAAAAGTCATTAAGTGTTGGAACTGCCGTTGAAACAGTTTCCACAATTAAGTTATCAGTGTTTGTGCAAGAATGCCCTTTTCTTGCACTGTTTTAGAAAATCCTGTGCAGAAATTTACTATTTCCTACACAGTTTTTAGAAATCTAGTTTTATTTAAAAATATGGGCTGAATTTAAAAAAGTTGTCTTCACGAAAGTTTTAGATCATAAAGAATCCTACAACTTTCATGTTTTACACTAAACCCAGTTCGGACTCTAATCTCTTTGTTTTCCCCGTTGAACTCACCTGGCCGTGCATGAAGTCTGGGCACGGTCAGTCTCGGATTTTTGTAAATACCGAGGCCGTTGGAGCCTTATTTTGGAAAATGCTCTGCGTTACCCACTAGGAAAAACCCTTCTCTACAACTTTCATGTTTTAAGTTTTCCCAAATTCGATCTCTAATAGCCTCAAAACCTGTTTTCCAGAAAACTGGCCAGTTGCACCCAAACTGGCAGTTTTCATGCTTACATTCATTTTACGTCCTAATACGCGCACCCTACCTCAATCGGCCGCAGCCGAGAGCCTATACCAGTCATGCAGCGCTTACCTAACGTAGAGTCTTGTCATCAAACACATTTGGGGGACATACATCATTATCAAACATCTAGCATGCAATCCATAATAATCAAGCAACCAATCACATAAGCATGCATAATTTGAAATTTAAAACCACCTTAAGCACCTAAATCAAGCGCCACCTAAAATTCCTAATCTAGGGCATGGAAATTAAATTGAGCTTATGCTCTTACATCCAATGCTTGGAAATACACTTAAATTTCCAAATTGAGGCTTGAATTGAAAAGCTTAGGGTCCAAGAGGGTTTACCTTAATCAATTCAAGAAGTTGGCTTGCTTGGTACCAACTTTTCCCTTTTCTCCTTGCCACCTCCACAACCGGCCTCCCTTCCAAATGGGGTTCCAAAAATCCGGCCACCCTTGCTTGTTGTTTCCACAAAAATCCGGTCACCACTTACACTTCCTTTCTTCAAAATTTTTTTTTTCTTTGAGTTCGGATTTTAGGGGAAGAGAGTGAGGAATTATTTTGGCATAGTCTAGTGGTATTTTCCCCAATTTTTGTGAGCCAAAATCAGCCCCCCCCCCCCCCCCCCCCCCCCCCTTCCACCTATTTATAGGTGAAAATTAATTTAATTTTGGATTTATTTTTAATCCAAAATTTGCTTGCTGGTCCTTAAAGCTTTTCTATAGTGGTTTTAAATCTTATTCATGCTATCTTGTCCGTAATGACGGTTGACTGCAGTATAATTCCATACTGCTTGCTATACTTGCAATACTGACATAGTCAAACCTTTGACTTTTCTTGGTCAAACTTTGACCATCATAAAATCATAATTTTTCATTATAACTTTTTACTCAAAAGGTTTCATGCATGACTAAGCAAACTACTATTGAGTCTCGTATCTAATTAATCGAGAACTCAAGCATATACTGATAAAATTATGAATTTCACATTGATACTCATAATTTTCATGAAACATCACATAAGCACATAGTATAGACTTAAATTTCTTTACATACAAGGAAATCATGAGTCCGTAGAATTTCGGTTATTACAATCTACCCTCCTTAAAAATTTTCGTCCTCGAAAATTAGAATAATTCTGGGTAGCTTCTTTTCATATCCTCTTCACACTCCCATGTTGCTTCCTCAATCTCATGATTTCACCATAGAACCTTAACTAAAGGTATAACCTTGTTTCTTAGCACCTTTTCTTCTCGTGCCAAGATTCGAATTGGTTTTCCTCATAAGTCAGATCCTCGTGAACCTCAATTGGTTCATGGTGCAATACGTGTGATGGATCCGATATATATTTCTTTAGCATCGACACATGGAATACATTGTGTACATATGCTAATTCTTGGGATAAAGCTAACTTATAGGCCACATTGCCTATTCTTTCAAGTATCTCGAATGGCCCTATATATCATGGACTTAACTTCCCCTTCTTTCCGAATCTCATGACTCCTTTGAATGGAGCAACCTTGAGGAATACCGAGTCTCCAGCTTGGAATTCCAGAGGCCTTATGCGTTTGTCGGCATAACTCTTTTGTCGACTAAATGCAGTTTCCATCCGTCGACGTATAAGTTTTACGGCCTCAGTGGTTCTCCGAATAAAGTCCGTAGACACAAGTTATTTCTCTCTTGTATCGTACCAATGGACTGGAGATCTACACCTTCTCCCATAGAGGGCTTCATAAGGAGCCATTCCAATCGAAGCTTGGAAACTATTGTTGTACGAGAATTCAATCAAAGGGAGCTTCTTATCCCAAGTTCCCTTGAAGTCCATCACGCATGCTCGTAACATATCTTCTAGAGTCTGAATGGTTCTTTCTGATTGTCCGTCTGTCTGAGGGTGAAAAGCGGTACTAAAAGTAAGCTTTGTACCCATTGCTTGATGTACACTCCTCCAAAATTTAGAAGTGAAACGACCATCACGATCTGAGATGATCGATTTTGGAATCCCATGATAGCGAACGATCTGTGCCACATACAGTTCCGCTAGTTGCTCTACTGAGAAACTAAGTTTGATGACTAAAAAGTGTGCGGATTTCGTCAAACGATCAATAATCACCCAAATAGCATCATTGCCACTGGGAGTTCGGGGTAATCCAACCACGAAATCCATCGTCACTTGGTCCCATTTCCATTCCGGGATGGAAAATTATTTGCAATTCTCCCCCTGGATGCTGATGTTCTGCCTTTACCTTTTGACACGTAAGGCATTTACTGACAAATGTAGCAATGTCATTCTTCATTCTGGGCCACCAAAAACTTTCCTTCAAGTCTTTGTACATCTTTGTGGCTCCAGGATGAACAGAATATGGAGTCTCATGAGCCTCTTTCATGATTTGATCCTTCAACTCGTCCTCGTTAGGAATGCATAATCTATTTTTCCGATAGAGTATGCCCTCATCCGATATGTTGAAGTCCGACTCCTTTCCTTCCAAGACCTCGTTTCTTGTCCTAAGCAGCGAGGCATCTCCTTCTTGTCGCTCCTTCATGCTATCCAAAATGGTAGGTTGGAAGGTTAGGGCAGCTAAACTTCCCGTGATAAGCTCTATTCCAGCTTCCACTAGCTCCTTCTGAAGAGGCTCGATCAACGACTGAATTGACATCAACGAGGAAGACGACTTTCGACTAAGGGCATCGGCTACTTTGTTAGCCTTCCCGGGGTGGTAACGGATGTCTATATCATAATCCTTCACCAGTTCAAGCCATCTTCTTTGCCTCATGTTGTGCTCTTTTTGCGTGAAGATATACTTTAAACTTTGATGATCCGTGTAAACTTCACACATGGTACCATAAAGATAGTGTCTCCAGATTTTGAGCACAAACACTACCGCTGCAAGTTCCAAACCATGCGTCGGATAGTTCTTCTCATGATCCTTGAGCTGTCGTGAAGCATAAGCGATCACTTTTCCATTTTGCATGAGTACGGCTCCCAATCCTATTTTGGAAGCATCGTTGTATATCACGAAGTTCCCTTCCTCCACAACTGGTATTGTGAGGATTGGAGCACTAGTCAGCTTACTTTTTAGCGCTTGGAAGTGTTCTTCACACTTCGCAGTCCATTCGTACTTCTTTCCCTTCCGTGTAAGGGCTGTGAGCGGCGCTGCGATCTTAGCAAATCCCTCGACGAAACGTCGATAGTAGCCTGCTAAGCCAAGGAAACTACGTACTTCGGTGACATTTGTCGGAGCTGGCCATTTACTTACTGCTTCGATCTTGGCCGGATCTACAAATACGCCTTCTTTAGAGACCACATGTCTTAAGAAATGAACCTTCTCCAACCAAAATTCACACTTTGTGAATTTAGCATAAAGTTGATTTTGCTTTAAGATCTGTAGAGCAATCCTCAAGTGCTCCTCATGCTCCTCCTTTGACCTTGAATAAATCAAGATATCATCTATAAAGACAATAACGAACTTGTCCAAGTAATCCTTGAACACTCGATTCATCAGGTCCATAAAGGCAGCTGGAGCATTTGTCAATCCAAATGGCATAACGAGGAACTCGTAGTGTCCATATCGCGTACGAAAGGCTGTCTTAGGAACATCTCCTTCCCTAATTCGAAGCTGATGATATCCGGATCGCAAGTCAATTTTTGAAAAAATTGAAGCTCCTTTCAATTGATCGAACAAATCATCGATCCGAGGTAAGGGATACTTATTCTTAATGGTAATCTTATTCAATTCCCGATAGTCAATGCACATTCTAAGAGTGCCATCCTTCTTTTTTACAAACAAAACTGGGGCTCCCCATCGTGAGTAGCTTTGACGAATGAATCCTCGATCCAGAAGCTCCTGTAACTGAATCTGCAGTTCCTTAAGTTCGGCAGGCGCCATCCTATAAGGTGCCTTGGATACTGGTGCCGATCCAGGAAGTAATTCAATCTCAAAAGAGATCTCTCGTTCTGGTGGCAATTCTTCAGGAAAAACCTTTATAAACTCCTTGACTAACGGTACTTCTTCCGGCCTACTCTTGGTTTCTTGCATCTCATCCACCATGTTGGCTAGAAATCTAATACATCCTTCTGCCAACAACTTTCCGGCATTTAGCGCAGAAATAAACATTTTCGGCTATTTGGAGTCGATCCCCTAAAAATGAACTCCTCGCTTCCAATTGGCTTGAACGTGACAATACGACGTTGACAGTCAATAACTGCGTTGTATTTCCCCAAGAAATCCATACCCAAAATGACATCGTAGTCATATAGGTCAATGATAATCAAATTGACATACATTTCCCTACCACATATAATTATTGGAACGTGACGTATCCAATAATCAGACAACAGAATCTCCCCGGAGGGTAATGCAGTCCTAAATGTTTTTTCGATCCTATCACTTCCTCTACTTAGTTTCTTAGCAAACCTAGGTGATGTGAATGAATGCGTAGCGCCAGAATCAATTAACACGTAGGCATCTTGTTGGGCAAAAGGAAGCTGACATGTTACCACCGTAGATGGTCTAGCTTGAACATCTTCCTTAGTGTAGGCATAAATGCGTCCTTGAGGTTCTGGAGCTTCGAGTTTGCCATGAGAGATTTCGGGTCCTTCAAGCTTCATCTGTTCTGCGTGAAGTTGATATCCCTGACCTCTTTGATGGTTCTGCGGATTCTGAAAATTAGCGTTGCAGTTCCTAGCATAGTGGCCTTCCTTGCCACACAAAAAGCAGCGATTGGTTCCAGCATGGCAATCTCCCGGGTGCTTCCTCCCACATATCTGACAAGTGGGATAACTGTTGTTATCAAAAGCATTCTTCTTTTGGGGAGAATTCTGTTGATTCCCCTGTCTTCTTGAATTCCATTTCCTCTTTTGTTGATTATTGCCGTATTGCTTATTGTTGCTGCTTTGACCAAAAGGTCCTCCTTGACCTCTTTGCTGGGGAGTCTGGTTTGGTCTTGCCTGATTCTGCTTGACTTGGGCTTTTTCTTCCTTCTTATCTTTAAAGAACTTAGCCCGTTGTTCTCTGTTCTGCCCTACCCAGTACTCAGCTCAAATTGCTCGGCTGACACAATCCGTAACGGTGGTTGGTGGATAGGGTCCACTGTTGATCACCACTACCAAATCAGAGCGGAACATCCTCATCATCTTTCTTACTTTGTCCCTCTCGGAACTGATAAGGTGAAGAGAAAAACGTGCTAGCTATTCATACTTCTTGACAGCTTCAGACACAGACAGATTACCCTGACGAAAATTATTGAACTCATCTTGTTGAGCTTCCATAATCTTGATGTTGAAATATTTCTCTTTAAATTCCTCAACAAAGTCCTCCCAAGTCATTTGAGTAACATCTCGCCGGATCTGGACTGTTTCCCACCAAAGACGAGCATCTTTTCTTAGCACAAAGGATGCACAGAGGACTTTCTCTTGATCATTGAGCCTGAGGAAGTTCAAAATAACCTGAAGGTCGATCAACCAGTTGTCGGCCTCAATCGGGTTCGTTGACCCTTCAAATTCTGGTGCTTTCATGCACCGAAATTTGTCATATAATTCTTCTGGAGCTCGAACTAGGGGTACTAGTGGAACAGCTACATGAGCCATAGGCACTTCAGGGGCTATAGGGTTTTCCGGAATCACCGGGTAAACATCAGGAGTTTCCGGTGCAGCAGGCTGATTCACAGGTGCTGGTTATACCCTAGCATTAGGAGGTCCCTGATTCTGCTGAGCCAATTGAGCTCTAAGCCCACCTATCTCCTGTTGTTGGGCTAACATCATTTGTCTCAGTTCATTCATCTGGGCTGCAAGATCAACATTTTGGGTATGTGCCGTTCTACGTTTTGGTGGCATGGTTCTGCGTAGAAAACTTATAATATAAGTTTCTCGTTTTAATAATCAACGAGATCATATCTCTTATATAGAACCATAATCTTAATTCCACATCATGTATAACATGGAACGTATCTGAATCTATCATAACTTTATTCATATCTCATTCATAACATGAACACATAATCATAATATTTAGGAAGGCATAAAACTTTCTCATCATGTTCGCACATCTCTTAACTGCCACCACCAAGCTAAGGCACCGCCCAATATTATCCCCGTACCTAACCTTATTTTTAGGGGGACAAAAATTCCACAAATACAACATATAACCTTTATAATGTTGATCCAATCCCTTAGTATGAACAGTTTCCCGGCTATCACCATATCAGGAGTATCATTTTCCAGCGTGGCCATTGGTGAAATACGCTTGCAAGATTCGAACTAATTCTAGTTATAAGAAAAATAACTTTACTTACTTGGGCCATTGCGAAAACGATGGGAAGCAAAGTGAAGTAGGCTGGCAGGATACCGCTCAGATACCAACTTTGTAACGCCCCAACCTACGTAGGGCCGTTACCATACATACTTAAACTAAACTTACTTGAAAATTTCAGAATAATTTTTTTTAAAAACATATATAAATAGACTAGTCAATATAAGTAAGCTTTCCATACATACATGTTACTTATTTATCATAATAAGCAGTCATACAAATCCTTACATTAAACTTGAGTCGTCATACCTTATATGTACAGTATAACACAATTTATTCTAATACATATATATACACATATCTTTTCTCAAAAGAACTTGCGGAAAAATTTGCGTAGTGGTATCCTACACCGCCCTTCACTCGCCGCCGCATCGTCTACGTGGCCCACCAATTAAGCTGCAGGCTTTTTACTTACAGTATGAAATATACTGATGAGCTTTCGCCCAGCAAGTACAAACATAATCTCACAAAACGTAACAAGTATGGTGCAACTTATGCATGAACCATTTATATTCATTTATGGATCTTTTATGATCAATTTTTAACTTGAACTTATTATCTTGCTCAACATGTGGGCCCCTAGTGAACGTACCAAATGCGCGCAATCCACAGAAAGTTAGGGTTTGCAAGGTCCTTAACAATTCTGGGAATAACATAACCCTTCCGCATCAACAGAAGATCTGAGAAATTTTCTTGAACATACATGATCCTCCCGCATCAACAGGAGGTTGGTACGACACCTTACTTGTCTTGGTTTAGTCTTAGTCTTATTATTTTTTTTCAAGACTAAGAATCTTTACGTGTGATCTTATTAGTCATGATGCACATGATGCATAAAGATCACTAACATCTAATGACTTGTGGTATATTAATAAAGCATGGCTTTATCTTAAAACATGATATTATCTTAAAACATGGCATGTATATAAACATGGCATCGTCATAAAATATGACATCATTACAAAACATGACACATCATGGTATACATGTAAATAAATCATGCTTGAAAATAGTTTACTATTTTCCATACTGTAGGTGAGGTTTGTACTTACCTCGTATATTATGTCCTTTGTTGTATTGTTCCAAGTCTGGTTGCAATAACAGGCCTCTTTCTGCTATTACAAAGGACATAAGGTAAGGATTTTATAATCATAAGATATTGGTAAGTTTAACCAATATCCACACATAAACTTAGTTATATGTCCCCCATACATACTCATGATATCTTGCTTGGTTACTACAAGTAACCATAGGGTTTATGGCCTATCATACTTAAATCATAACTTGTTAGGTTACTTAGAGTAACCTTGGGTACTAAGCCTAACATACATGAATAGTATTAGGTTATCCTTCTAACCTTGGGTTTAACTTATTTGCTAAAGCCCAATTTCTTAAATTATATTCTACTGGGTTATTATAGGTAACCTTGGGCTCTGGGCCCAATCCAGTAACTTGGGTATCCTTCCCGATTACTGTTGGTCAACATCTAGTTTACCTAATTTTAAAACAATTTGAGTCTAAATTCCCTTTTGTTTTTCTTTGGAAAAAAACTTAACATTTTATATTTCTTTTTATACAAACACCCTTTGTTCAACTTAAAATTTTGGGATTCTTAAAATGGGGTTTGAAAAAGTCATTAAGTGTTGGAACTGCCGTTGAAACAGTTTTCACAATTAACTTATCAGTGTTTGTGCAAGAATGCGCTTTTCTTGCACTGTTTTAGAAAATCATGTGCAGGAATTTACAGTTTCCTGTACAGTTTTTAGAAATCCAGTTTTATTTAAAAATCTGGGCTGAATTTAAAAAAGTTGTCTTCACGAAAGTTTTAGATCTCAAAAAATCCTGAAACTTTTGTGTTTTGCACAAACCCAGTTCGGACTCTAATCCCTTTGTTTTCCCCGTTGAACTCACCTGGCCGTGCGTGAAGTCTGGGCACGGTCAGTCTCGGATTTTTATAAAAACCGTAGCCGTTGGTGCCTCATTTTGGAAAACACTCTATGCTTCCCATTAGGAAAAATCTTTTTCTACAACTTTCATGTTTTAAGTTTTCCCAAATTCGGCCTCTAAGGGCCTCAAAACCTGTTTTCCAGAAAACTGGCTAGTTGCACCCAAACTGGCAGTTTTCATGCTTACATTCATTTTACGTCCTAATACGCGCACCCTACCTCAATCGGCCGCAGCCGAGAGCCTATACCAGTCATACAGCGCTTACCTAACGTAGAGTCTTGTCATCAAACACATTTGGGGGACATACATCATTATCAAACATCTAGCATGCAATCCATAATAATCAAGCAACCAATCACATAAGCATGCATAATTTGAAATTTAAAACCACCTTCAGCACCTAAATCAAGCACCACCTAAAATTCCTAATCTAGGGCATGGAAATTAAATTGAGCTTATGCTTTTACATCCAATGCTTAGAAATACACTTAAATTTCCAAATTGAGGCTTGAATTGAAAAGCTTAGGGTCCAAGAGGGTTTACCTTAATCAATTCAAGAAGTTGGCTTGCTTGGTACCAACTTTTCCCTTTTCTCCTTGCCACCTCCACAACCGGCCTCCCTTCCAAATGGGGTTCCAAAAATCCGGCCACCCTTGCTTGTTGTTTCCACAAAAATCTGGTCACCACTTACACTTCCTTTCTTCAAATTTTTTTTTTCTTTGAGTTCGGATTTTAGGGGAAGAGAGTGAGGAATTATTTTGGCATAGTCTAGTGGTATTTTCCCAATTTTTGTGAGCCAAAATCAGCCCCCCTTCCAGCTATTTATAGGTGAAAATTAATTTAATTTTGGATTTATTTTTAATCCAAAATTTGCTTGTTGGTCCTTGAAGCCAAAATAATTGCCCAAAAGCCCTCCATGTGGCCGGCCATAATGGGTGCTAGGTGGCTAAAATATGATTTCTTTCCATCATTTCTTTTATTTAAAAGAAATGATGTTATAATTCTAAAGTTAGGTGATGTCATCATAAGGTCTTGTTTGGCTTGTCTCATAATATGCAGTCCACTTTTATGCTAACACAGATATTTTCAATACTGTTATTAACTAATAACTGTATTTTACACTGTACTGCAGTTCAAAATTCATCTGTATAAAAATGAACTGTATAAAATTTTTCTTATTTCTTGAAGCCTTTTTGCCCTTAATATCCTACTTGATGTCCTTGATTTTTCTATGGTAGTTTTAAATCTTATTCATGCTATCTTGTCCGTAATGACGGTTAACTGCAGTATAATTCCATACTGCTTGCTATACTTGTAATACTTACATAGTCAAACCTTTGACTTTTATTGGTCAAACTTTGACCATCATAAAGTCATAATTTTTCATTATACCTTTTTACTCAAAAGGTCTCATGCATGACTAAGCAAACTACTATTGAGTCTCGTATCTAATTAATCGAGAACTCAAGCATATACTGATAAAATTATGAATTTCACATTGATACTCATAATTTTCATGAAACATCACATAAGCACATAGTATAGACTTAAATTTATTTACATACAAGGAAATCATGAGTCCGTAGAATTTCGGTTATTACATCCATAAACTGGATTCTTGTCCTTTGCAGATGAAATATGCATGGCCTTAGCACAGATACTAACACCACTATTTTGAACAGGATGCTTCTCATCTCTTTCGCGAGTGTAGAATGTATAACCATTGACGAAGTATGATGTATACCGTGTAACAATCGTCGACGGACCTCTAGAGAGGTTCATTAACTCTTGCGAAAAGCCCTCCTTCTGAAACACATGACTTCATAGCCATTGACGAAACGTCCGATTGTGGTCATCTTGTATCAACTTTTCATTTCGTCCTCTTCTTGGATTTCTATCTCTTATTTCCTGTAGGTGAACCTCAATAAAAGGCTCAACTTCAACCCTATTATGTAAAGTATAGAGACAAGCTTTCTCCCATTCACATCGATTTACCTGCGATGGAACACCGACGGATAGTCTTTTCCAGTCAATGTTTGTAGTCTTTGGCAACCCAATTGCTTCCGTAGTGGACAAATACTCGGAGCAAAATTCGACCGATTCCTCCGCAATGTAGATTTCTACTATACATCCTTCTGCCCTATTTCGGTTCTTGACATAACCCTTCAAAACCTTCATGTACCTTTCAAAAGGATACATCCATCTCAAGTACACCGGTCCACATAGCTTCACTTCCCGGACTAAGTGCACCGTTAGATGAATCATTATGTCAAAAAATGAGGGTGGAAAGTACTTCTCAAGCAAGCACAAAGTCTTAACCAACTCTAATTGTAGCGAATCTAGTGTCAATGGATCAATTACCTTAGAGCATATCGAGTTGAAAAATGAGCATAACTTGGTAATTGCAAATCTGACATCCTTCGTTAAAACTCCTCGCAAGGCCAGCGGTAATAACTGTTGCATCAAGATATGACAATCATGTGATTTCATTCCAATCAGCCTCAGATCCTTCATAGACACCAACCTTTTGAAGTTGGAAGAATACCCATTGTGCACTTTTACAGAAGCGAGCCACTCACAAAGCTTTCTTTTTTCTTGTCTTGATAGTGTGTACTTCGTAGGAGGTAAGTAAGTTGCATTCCCTTTCTTCGTAGGGATCAAGTTAAGTCTAATCTTCAATTCCTTAAGATCCAACCGTGCCTTTTCACCATCTTTGCTCTTATTATGAATGTCTAGCAATGTGCCCACTATTGATTCACACACGTTTTTCTCAATATGCATCACATCCAAGTAATGACGAACAAAAAGTGTCCTCCATTATGGAAGTTCGTAGAAGATTGACCGTTTTTTCCAAGGTCCATCTACCACGGGATCATTGTTACGCAGTTTTCTTTTCCCGAGCACCACTTTCAAATCCTTAACCATCTCATAAACATCTTCGCCCGTCAAAACCCGAGGAGGGATTCTTTCTTCCGTATTATCATCGAAAGCCTTTTTCTGTTTGCGATATCGATGATTTTGTGGTAAGAATCTCCTATGACCAAGGTAAACGGTTTTCTTACCGTTCTTTAATCGGATGGAAGATGTTTCTTTCATACAAACGGGACAACCGATAGAACTCTTGACTGAATAACCAGATAGATTTCCATAAGCAGGAAAGTCATTGATTGTCCACATCAACATTGCACGGAATGTGAATGTCTCTTGACGGTAAGCATCTCTAACTTCGATCCCCTTTTCCCATAAGCTTTTTAGATCATCGATTAGTTGTGCTAAGTACACATCAATGTCATTCCCTAGTTGTTGAGGACCAGATATCAATAAAGTCATCATCAAGAACTTCCGCTTCATGCTCAACTTCGGAGGGAGATTGTAGTTGACAAGTATGACGGGCCAAGTACTATGCCTACTACTCATATTACCATGTGGGTTCATTCCGTCCACCGACAAACCAAGACGTAGATTCCGTGGTTCCGCACTAAAGTCAGGATGATCGGCATCAAAGGCCTTCCATTGTGGTGCATCGGCTGGATGTCTAAGCATGCCATCTTCAACACGTTTATCATGGTGCCAAGTCAAATTCATGGCATGATCGGCATTACGGAATAAATGCCGCAGGCGCGGTGCCGGAGGAATGTACCATAACACCTTTGCCGGCACACCTTTGCTGCCATTCGTTGGCTTCTTGCCCTTCTTCCATCTTGACTCCTTACAAACCGGACATTCATCCAAATCCTCATACGCATTTCGGTAAAGGGCACAATCATTTGGAAATGCATGAATTTTTTCATATTTCATTCCCAAAGTGCTCAACGTCTTCTTAGCTTCGTACATACTAGCGGATATTTTATTATCAACCGGTAGAACCTCTCTTAGAAATTCTAAAAGAGCCGTGAAATTAGAATTTGTCCACCCTCCCGATGCCTTCATGTTCCATAATTTTACCAATGCGGACAATTTCGTATATTTACTACACCCGTCATACAATGGCATCTCGACATCATTCATCATTGCTTCAAATAACTCCGGACGATGCACAAACTGTTCTTCCAAATCATTAACCATATCAAACTAATTATCTCCTACATCTTCCTCAATAATAGGTTCTTTCGCTTTGTTCTTCGATGATGGATTAAAACACATTTCACCGTGTAAATACCATGTTTGGTACGAACAAATAATCCCACGGGCAAGCAAATGTCTTCTAACTTCATCAACTGAATGAGATCTATGATTTCCACAATCCACACAAGGACATCGAATCTTATCATTCTTCATGTGAGTTTGGGCAAATGACAAAAATTCTTCAACACCAGCTCGATATTTTCTAGTCAATCTATTAGCCCACATCCATTTTCGATCCATTTCCAAGAACCCGACCTAAATCGATATTAATTAATATATCATACGACTCATTCAATAATCATGTTTTGCATTAATTAAAAATACAACATATTAAGCTATTGAAAAAATTCAACAAATCATACTCAAAGAAGGAAAAAAAAAAACGAGAATATACCATTTGAGATATCTACAATAATTCGTCAATAAAAATCAAATAACTAAAAAGAAGAGTAAGTAATAATCACTATACTTACAAATAATTACTATACGCGAGTGTTGGTTTCGCAGTCGAGGAGATTTGGTTTCGCAGGTCTCTGTTATGTTTTTCGCAGCTGCGCAACAGTTTTGTAAGATAAAATGAGGGCTACTGCTAGGTATACAAAAATTCGGAATACACAACGGGTATTTAAAAAACCGTCGTGCAATCGGAAGGTTTACACGATGGTTTCGATGAGCCATCGTGTAAACTGGAGTTTACACGACGGTTACTTGGAACCGTCGTGTAAACACTGGCGGTTTACACGACGGTTCCTCGGAACCGTCGTTTAAACCGCAACGTTTACACGACGGTTCCAAGGAACCGTCGTGTAAAGCTTCGTTTACACTACGATTTTGTGAAACCGTCGTGTAATCGCCGTCGTCTAATCCCTATTTTGTAGTAGTGAAGGTCTGAATCCTTTAAGTGTACATCTATGAGTTCAAATGGTCGTCCTTGTTTTAGCAATATCCATGCCTAGAAATATCAAGGAACAATGTGTCATTCGTCAGTATGGCGAGAAAAAGATTCAAAAAGCAATAAGACAGCCTTATAAGACTACTTACATGACCAATAAGGGTAAGCCCTGTGTTGTTCTCATCGTGAAAGCGTATACTTTTCTTTGCACTTATCATCTCTAACACCATTATACCAAAGCTAAACACGTCGGATTTCGTTGAGAACAAACCTCGAAAAGCATACTCTGGTGCCATATAGCCACTACATGCAAAGTATCAATAGTTAAAATGATAGGCACTCATTGTAGTAAAACTAGGAATTTTTCAATATGAAGAACTTTCAAGATTAATACTCACTAAGTTCCTACTACTCTGTTTGTGTTCCCCATAGTTTGATCTCCTTCAAAAGTTCTAGCCATTCCAAAGTCTGAAATTTTCGTATTCATCTTGTTATCAAGTAGAATATTGCTAGTTTTGAGATCTCTATGTACAATTCTAAATCTGGAATCCTGGTGAAGATTTGAAGCCCTCGAGCAATACCGCATATGATTTGGAAACGCTGAGGCCATTGTAATAGTTTACTTTGTGCTTGACCTAGGAAATTTGTTCATCAAGTCAATCAAGTGATAAAAAAAAAAAATTTATATAGCAATATAAAAAACAAAATTCAGCTAACATTGATTCCTACCAAAAACAAAAGAGTCCAGACTCTTGTTAGGTATATATTCATAAACCAACAACTTCTCTTCTTTATGGATGCAACAACCAAGAAGCCTTACAAGATTCCGATGTTGAAGTTTGGCGATTAGTTTTACTTCATTTTTAAACTCGTTTATTCCTTGCTGAGAACTTAATGATAATCTCTTGACGGCAATCTCTTGTCCATCTTCCAAAATACCCTGAAATTCAATTTATTAATTATAATCAGAACTATGAAATCCATTTTTCGTTCTGTTCAAAGTTTTTTTGTTTTTTTGAACTTGGCACATATGAAAAGCTTACTCGGTATACTGTTCCAAAACCACCTTCTCCAAGCTTATTTTCTACTGAAAAATTATCAGTAGCAGTACTTATTGTTGCTAGGCTAAACAAAGGGAGCTCAAAGTCGTCCTCTTTTGTTCTGTTTTCCAGAGTTCTTTTATAATGTCTCCCTGTTTTCTCCGAAAAAATACCACAAGTTCAAGTAAATCAGCGACGTCTAACAATCCAAAAGAATATTAAAATCAACTTGTATGGTAAAAGAGCCTACGTTTCCAAACATGATCAAAGCAAGAGTAGTAGTTAAAGTACCTCTCATTGTCTTCCTGCAAAAGTAAAAGCCGACAAATATCATCCCGGAAAGTGATCCAAGAGCTGCGACAACTATTATTGCTCTCAACTTTCGATCCTCTTTTGTGGCTCCTAAGTTATTTTGGAACAGAATAAGAAAATGGAAATATCACTTACTGCGAAAAGAAGTGAAAAATCAAGGAAAAATATAGAACTTTGACAGAAAGTACGGGGTTTACCTTGCTCTGAAGCGGGTAGTCGAATATATAGTTTCTGTCCATTAGCAGGAATTTGTAATATCCATTAGATTACCAAACCAGATTCGACAGCCCTTCCCTTCTCCTCTGATATCGCGGTTTGAGTACGCCACACAAGAACAGTTGTTCAAGCATTTGACCCTGCATTCCTTTAGATTAATACCGTCGTTAAACCAAGTATTTCTAGTATCTGGCATTTTTATTCCATCAAGTTCGAGAAAACCATCTTCATCTTTCTCTTTTTCCTTATGGCAATTCAACTGATTATTGCGCACACATCCTTCAGACCAGTCCCTTAAATCCCATCCTTGTGGGGACTTCGGCTTGTATCCTTTCAAACACTGGCATATTCCCACAGTCTCAAGTACCATACAATTCGCGTTGGCTCCGCAGTGACCATAATTATTACAATTGTCCCTAGGTGCTGTGAAATATGATCGCCAATTCTGGTCTCCTTCCATCCATATAAGTCGTTCACCAGCCATATTTGTTTGATTCAGGACTACTATAGAGATGACCGAGTTGTTCTTGAGCTTGTACATATAATAGAACTCATTACCGTTGTAAACAACGTGACTATCAAAAAGTTGATCAGCCTCCAGTTCCGGCGAACCACTAAAACCAATACCATTCCAGGGTCCAGAGCGGTAGAATTTTGCCTTGCCCTTCCAGATATAACCGTCAGGGTAAATGTCATCTACAGCCCCAAAGCCAGAACTCACATCACCAGGACAAGGGTCATCCCAATTCCGCCATGCTGTAAATTGCGTATTAAGGCCTTTCCTCAAGTCCCATCCAAATTTCATCCCCGGTAAGAAAGTATTTGTAGGATAGTCAAAGCTTTGCCACAAATAGGCGTCAGAGTTTAGATCTTCTTCTTCTCTTAGGACAAGATTCCCCGAATCTAGGAGCTGGGCTATTAATTTCTTAATCTGTTTCGACGAGTTTGTAGACCAAACCACACTCTTGTTCCGAGACAAGAGCACAAGATTTCCATCCGGGCTCACGGTCAAGAAGCCAGAGGAACCATTAATTGGGTTGCATCTGTTTGCAACCCAGACGACGGTTTGAACCGGGATTTGACATAACGATTCTTCGAATTTCCCCGGCTGAAGAAACCAAACTCAAACACTCCTTCTTTTGAAACCAAGGACGTTCCGTCGCTAATGGATTGGGAAGAACCAATGATATCAACTGCAGAAGAATTTTGGAAGAGAGAGAGAGAAATAGCAACAGTTACAAGCCTTGAACTGAAAAACCAGGCCATCTATATATATATATATTTTTTTTTTCTGTTTAATTTTAGGTGATAAAAAGTAAGGAAGAATATCTACTGATTTGGGCCTTGAGAAGATTGGTTGGATGATACAACTAGCTAGCAACTTGGCATTTCAGGTCTTTGGTATTGGAGGTCTTTAGTGCCAGTTTGCCTAATGCAGTATTCTTCGGTTTGCATGATGGACAACTCCTTTTTTCAATATTTGAAAAATGATATTATGTACATGTGTTTCATGCCATGTTTGTTACGATGGAAAAGAGAAAAAAGGACGTGACTAGCGTGGAAACGGGGTGAAAACTAGTCTTGTGTGAAGGACTACAGAAAGGAGGGAAAGGAAAATATGTTGGGAAAAAAATGATCCACCAATTTTTGTCTCTCCAACATTAGGTAGAAACATAAATCCACTGCACGTTACTATTTTGTCATTATTTTTAAAACTAAAATAATATAATTGAGTTAAGAGAACAGTAACCGTATAACTTTCTTTTTTTCTTTCATTATTACTTATATTAATTTCATTTCTATCCCTTTTCATTGTATTAGCATGAGGGACATTTGTTTTTTTTTTTTTTTTTTTTTTTTTTTTTTTTTTTGCATGTTTTTGTTAGTAACAAGTAGTTGAATAACAAAAAATAAAAATAAAAAATAAAAAATAAAAAAATTATAAGAGCTACTCCCCCTTAGAAGGAGAAATTGGTGCCCTTTACCCCACAACTTGAGAAAAAGTAAAAACTTATAGATTAAGTAAGAAAAAGTACATTAGGAGTGATAACGAAAACTAGGGTTAAGTGAATTTTTTTTTTCTTTCTACAGGCTATCAAGACTGAGAGCCCTTCTATGATGATTATACACCTGTAGCAAAAACATAAAACTTTGACCGAGGATCAACATCGTTCATGTTCATTTGGGCATGGTCAGATGACCTAAATGTGAAAAGGAGCTCACAAGAAAAAGGATTCGAAAATCAATCAAACCACTTTGACTTGTTGTCTTACAGTCCGGAGGCATGCCAAGTATTCTTCATGAAGAACCATTCACTTAGAGTTTTTGTGTAACATCCCGAAAATTTATGATTTAATTCTCCAATTTTAATTGGGAATATAAATTAGAAATTTATCTTTAAGAACATTTTTATGTAATGGTAACAGGAGAATCATGAGAAATTAAAATGAGTGACTTCCCATTTATTTTCAAAATTGCTATGATTTTTCATGTGTGCTATGTGATAACAAAATTTTTGTGATAAAATAAGAAAAGATATAAGAAATGGTCATGCCAAGTTTTTATATTTCTTGAAATAATAATAATAAATAAAATATTATAATATATATATATATATATGTGTGTGTGTGTGTGTATGGCCAGAAAATGCCATACACGGCAAAGCCAGCTAGGCCTGTTGGGCCCAGCTATAGGCTGGAAGCCCACGGCCAGGGGCAGATGGCCGTGTGGCATCAGCCCAAAAAAACAAATAATAATAATAAATAGAGAATTTGATGGAGAATCTTTTGATGCGGAGACTACCAAGAGAAGAAAACACACCAAACAAATAAAAAATAAAACTTTAACCACTTCCTTACACTACCTATATTAGAGAAGTGAACCATCACCAAAATTGTAATGATAGAGCCTAGAAAATGTGAAAAACTCTTCATTTCCTACCACTAGCTTCAGCTGATAATAATAAGCCTAAAAATAATTATTTTCCAAATTTTAAACCATATTTTAAGTGCCTATAGAAGGGGTGTGGTAATATTACACCACTTTTATTTTTTTACTCTCTTTTTCATTGAAAGAAAGCTTTTCTCTTCCTAAATACTTTGAGTCTGAATTTTGACAAGCAAAAACACCAAGAAATCTCTTCCATAACCTCTCTTCTCAACTTTCATATCATTAACCTTCAAGAAAAGATCGTCACCTCATCGGTTTTCAAGGTAAAACATTAGTGTACCACTAGCTTTCAAGATTAAAGTTTTAGTTTTTAAACTTGTGATGAAATGTGTTTATATTCTAACTTCTAGTTCCTCGTCACAAGAGTACAAGAAAGCCTCCAAGCCCTCAAAAGAGCCATAAACTCCATCAACAACACTAAGGTGTGTATATATATATATATATATATATATAATTTCTTTTTCCCCCAAAGACTAGTTAGTTTTAAAAGTTCCGAGGGTTTTCATGAAAAAAATGACCTTAAAGAAAATAAAAATCTTGGCATGATGAAAAATAAACAAATAAAAATATGGTATTGTTGCTATTATTGTGACGTGTGTTTCATGTGATAAAAATGGTTTAACATATCCCAATACGAAAAGTTTTGATAAGAATATGATTTTTGTAAGTTTCATGATTATGTGGTATGAAATATATGTTATGGTATGAAAATATTTGGTTATGGCATGTTTATTTGGTGAGAATACTCTAAGTTGGTAACTTGGAATATGAAGAAAGGAATTTTAAGGCTCAAGTAATGATAGAATGAATTTGATGTTTATAAACTATGTGAAATTAGCCTTTTTGGCATAATACAAAATAAATATAAAAATGTTATTTTTAGTGAGAATTTCACTAAACTCGTGAAGGACAGAATGTTTATCTCAGCATAAGCTATCAAAGAATGTAATCTCTGGTAAAATATTATTAAGTGGCAAAAATGACGTTTTTGACCTTGGAGGGTAAAATTGTGATTTCACAAGGCTAGGAGGGTCGTTTAAGTCCGAGACTCAACAGTCAAGAATAAGGGACTAAAATATGCTACATGTAAAATTTTCATGAGAAATGGACATAAAATAATGCAAAATACCCTTTACGGGTCAAAATGTAAAAATAAAAATTTAAGGGTAAAACGTGAAATTTATGAAAATTATTATTTTAAAGTGTAGAATCTGCAAGAAGGATCTTTAAGCGTCACTCAAGTGAAAAACGTTAAAGTGTGCATAATGGGAACAAGTTAGTCCATTTTAGGGACTAAAACGCTAGAATAATTAAAAAATGGTCAAATTATAAAATTAGAAAACCTGACATGATGGCAGTGTTTTTCCTAGTTTAAGGGCAGTGTGCTAAGCCAATTAAGTTGGGTAATTAATATGCTTAAGTATTGGTTTAAGATTGGGCCATTAAAAGACAAGTAAGGATTTTAAATGTAGAGAATTTTGGTAAATGTGGTTGAAAATCTATATAAGGTATAAAAGGTATTTTCGACAGCTTTTGATGCTGCAAACATGGTATTAGGGCCTTGGGAGGTGTCAGGTTAAATGGACCTTATTGGGCCTAATGGTAGAATGAAAGACTGAATAGAATATGCATAAATGGATAATTTAAGTAATGATTTAATTAGTTAATTATTTTAATAATTATTAACCATTTAATAATAATTAATTGTTTAAAGGAGATTCACGAGAAATTTATTTAATTATCGGCTAATTAACATCAAATTATATTCATCAATTATTTTTTCACTAATTAATAATTAATTAATTATGAATTGACTATTTTATAATTACTTGATTAATTATTATTTTAGATAATTAATTACTAATTTAGTAAATAAAGATTTATATATGAGCAAGTTAATGTTTAATATTCTATTTATCATCAAGTCATGGAAGGCAAAGAAACTAATTTTGGTGTGTCAGATGAGGGTACCCTTCATTTTAAAGGTAGATTATGCGTGCCTAGCAATATAGAACTTCGAAAGCAGATCCTATCTCAGGCCCACAACACTCCGTACTCTATCCATCCCGGAGCAACTAAGATGTATAAGGACTTGAAAAAGCATTTCTGGTGGAACAAGATGAAGAACGATGTCGCCGAATACGTGAGTAAATGCTTAACCTATCAGAAAGTTCAGGCAGAACACAAGCTACCGGCTGGACAATTGCAACCTATTGAAGTTCCAGAGTGAAAATGGGAACAAATCACTATGGATTTTGTGGTCGGATTGCTGAAAACCATTGAAGGTTATGACGCCATCTGGGTAATCGTAGATCGTTTGACTTATTCCTTGGAGAAGTTGGCGGAATTGTATGTATCTAATGTCGTTAAGCTGCACGGCATCCCTTTATCAATCATTTCAGACCGCGACAGCCGTTTCACTTCCACTTTTTGGAAAAATATTCAGCGAGCGCTAGGAACTGAGCTCAAGTTTAGCACTGCTTTTCACCCTTAGACGGATGGTCAATCCAAATGAACCATTTAAACATTAGAGGATATGCTTCGTGCTTGCG
Organism: Ficus carica; assembly: GCA_009761775.1. Classification (NCBI taxonomy): domain Eukaryota; kingdom Viridiplantae; phylum Streptophyta; class Magnoliopsida; order Rosales; family Moraceae; genus Ficus; species Ficus carica. The sequence goes on from CM019750.1 coordinate 8,873,516, forward strand.
TTATGGACTTCAAAGGTGCATAGAATAAGAAGCTATCATTGATTGAATTCTCCTACAACAATAGTTATCAGGCGACCATCGGGATGGCACCCTATGAAGCACTCTATGGTAGGAAGTGTCGATCACCAGTACACTGGCATGAAACAGGGGAGAAGCAATTGGAAACCACAAATTTCATTATCAAGACCACTGAAGCAGTCAAGAAAATACGACAACGAATGGAAGCAGCTCAATGTCGGCAGAAGAGTTATGCAGATAAGTGAAGGAGGCCCCTGGAATTCCAAAAAGGAGACTTTGTTTTCCTAAAGGTAGCACCAATGAAGGGCGTGATGCGATTCGGAAAGAAGGGCAAGTTGAGCCCGAGGTACATAGGACCCTTCGAGATCACAGAACGCGTCGGTAAGGTAGCTTATAGATTCGCATTACCGTTAGAGTTGTCAACAGTGCACAATGTCTTTCATATCTCAATGCTGAAGAAATATGTCCCAGATCCGTCTCACGTAATAGAGCATGAACCAATTCAAGTTCATGAGGACCTCACTTACGAAGAAAAGCCAGTGCAAATTCTGGCTCGTGAAGAAAAGACTCTCAGAAATAAGACCATATCTCTTGTCAAGGTGTTATGGCGAAATCAAAAGATCGAGGAAGCCACTTGGGAACGTGAAGACGAAATGAGGAAAAATTTTCCATTTTTGTTATAATTTTCGAGGACGAAAATTTTGTAAGGAGGGTAGATTGTGATGCCCTAGAAATTCATAAGCATAATTCATGAATTATTATTGTGATTCCTTCATTAATATGCTTTTACTGAATTATTTTGATGAATATCAAATTTCAAGATCGACTGATAATATATGTATCATCGGTGTGGTGATGTCGATGATTTAACAATGTTAAATTTCTCTATTTAAATGAGAAATTTTAAATACATAAAATATGAGATGAACGACATAAAAATTTATACGAAAAATTATTATGGCGTATTAGAGGGTTAACGATAAATTTTAGGAAGGACCCCGATTTTTATTAGTAGGTCAATTTAAGGATCTTAGTGTTTATTTTGATTATATCAATAGTCAAGCTTTGAGACTATGATTGGGAATTAATGTGTCACATGGATAGAAGATGAATTATTAGTATTTACTCTTAGGAAATCCAAAGGTGGAAAATTAATCAAAAAATTGTGCTTGATTTGAAATCAATGGTGTAGATCTTATGTTAAGGGATCCTAGGCAAATCAATGGCCAAGTTTTGAATGATAAGTGACCAATGAGAGCTTAAGGTGAGGATAGGTGTGATGAAAAATCTAATGGATGAGAATAAGGATGACAACTTTGGATCAATGGTGGAAATTGAAAGAAAGAAAGAAAAAAAAAAAAAAAAGCGGGGGAACAAAGTGGATCCGGATTGTTGGTTCAAGAAACAAGAAGGAAATATAAAAAAATGAGAAAAATAGAAAGTAGTGCATGCATGCAACCACATGTAAGAGAAGGCATGGCCTATTTTGGCAAGTTGACCTAAGGAAGAGACAAGTGAAAGTGACCTTTCATCTCAACTTTATTGAACCAAATTTCACCCAAAATCCCTCCCAAAGTGCCGGCCATTCAAGGGCTGATTCAGTCAAATATTTTTCAAATTTCCTCCCTCAAAAGACAGCTCTCTCAAGGCCAAAGTTGGCTAAGCACAAACCCCTAACACCCCATTTTCTTTCTCACACAAGTTAAGCTCTTAAACCCTAACTCTCTAACCACCACCAAGCTCTAAACAAAACCAAGAACCACCAACACTACTCTCCATCTCCAACACTCCTCAAGCACCCTCCTCCATCCATTTTCAAGCTCCAAGGGAGCCCCGTCACCAAGATCGAAGAAGTGTGAGACGGAGTTAGAGGACGTTTCACTAAAGGTAACCTAGTGGTATTCTTCGTGTTTTAGTCATTTTGGGAGAACTAAAGCATGATGTTTAGTTATGATCTTAATATTAGACTTCTTCTTACCTAGTAAAAGTCTTGTGAAGAACTTGTGAGGTTCAAGATCTCAAAGGACCCCCGGAGCATTTCGGTAATTTTTATGAACTTTGTTGAAGTTTGTAGTTGTTGTGGTCATATAGTATGCATTAGAAAATTTAATATGAAAAATAAACTATATATTAAGATTCTACAGAGGATAAGCTTCATTTTAGGCTTTGGAATCACTTGATTTGCCTTTATATGTCAAAAGTTGTGTGCCTTTGAAGTTGTGACACAAAAATAAAGAGAAAATGAACCTCCGAGATACAGCATAGCCACGGGTTTACTGTACTCCGATCCCTATAGACTCAAAATTTTGGATTATAAGTTTTATATCTAAAAACTAGACTCTTTGATCTTTCCAACAAGATATCTTACGCCTTGAACGGATAAATGTGCAATTTTTGACGAATTTTACAAGTTTGGGCTACGAACCGAAAATCCTTGCTGGAACCCTGTATTAGCCACGGGTTTTGTAGACTTTGAGTTAGTAAATCATAACTTTTTACAAAATTGCTTTTTATCATACAAAATAGACATTATAAGCTCTCCAATGACATATCTTTTGTCTTATTTGGACTTGTAAGTAAATTGTTATGATTTTTCTAAACTTACCAATGAATCTGAACTTGTGGTACAAACGTGGGACCAACAGTGACAAAACCTAAGTTTATGGTGTGAAATACACAAGCACTAAAGGAAATAACTTTACCACTGTAAAGTAGACATTTTCTAGCTTCAAAATTAGATATCAAACGTTTAAAACAGATATGTATATAAATTTTAATAAATCCCTCAAGATTGTAGTGTAATCTGGTAATCTAAGATTTTCTCATATGACACTTAGAAAAACGTCCACATTAATATTTGAAATACTTGAAATCTTGGAAAAAAAGTTATAAATACAGAAAGTAGATGATTCAAGCTTTCCAACAAGTCATCTAGTGTCGAAAACGGAATTATACTCAAATCTAAATAAATCTTACAAGTTAAAATCTTACACCGATAAAACGATTAAACATGAAAATGTAACACAAGGGTAAGGCTTGACATATGAATGTATTTAGTTATGAAATGAATTGATTTTAAGTGTATGATCGAATAATGTGAAAACCCTAACTTTATAAAATTAAATCATAAGTTTTAAATGGGCCAAGATAAAGTATATTAGATGGTTACTAAGCATAAACCAAGAAGATTACCTTAGCCCAACTAAATGAACATAACTAAGGGGATTGGACTAGCCCAATAGTAAAAGAGAGGTATACCCGTAGGTGACCACATGTCGCCTTAATTGATTAATTAATTAATTAATTAATACATAACTTAATGTAATTAATAAAGTAATTAATTAATTAATTGATTAATAATTAATTAATTAATTAATTATAAGGGTTAGTATATAATAATCAAGATTATTATGTTGGATAACTACATATTTATAATATATGATTAATTAGAGATTAATTAATCATTTATTATTAATAATTGATTTAATCATCAAAATAATTATGGATAATTAACTAGAGATTAATCAATCATCAATTATTAGATTAATCAAATTATTAATTATTACTATTCGAATTAATAATTATTAGTTATTATATGAGAATGAATATTTAAGTACATAATTAAATTATTAACAAAATAATAATTATTAATAAGTCAATTAAAATTATATAATTTAATTATAATTTCTCAATTAAATAAAGTAATAATTAATATTACTTAATTAATTAATTAATTAATCGATTGATTAATTAGTTAATTGAAATAAATAATTAAATTAAATTAATTAAATAATAATTAATAGAAATTTATTTTCACACTTAATAATTAATAAAAATTAATTGTTAAGGTTAATTATGATGTAAGTAAATTAAGTTTACTATAGTTTATAAAATAAATAAATAAAGTAATATTACTATATCTCTATCTAATAATGAGATATTGTTAATCAGGGTAATTTCTCAAATCTGCATAGTAGGAGATACAACTCCGGAAGTTTAAGCATATAAGACAAGTAAGTACAAACCTCACCTACAGCATGGAACAAAATATTTTTCTTTCTTGATGCCCTACGTTTGTTATGACTTGACTTGTTGAGGAGATGAGTATATGAGTTATACGTATTGCTTTGATTAAGTATTTGATGTGCATAATTCCTTTTACCCTGACATGATCGGCATGCCTCACATATATTTATGCTATAATGATAGATGCATAGTGATATGTAAATCTACACATTGTCACAATTAATAAGAATGAGACAAATAAAATATATGATTAAGTGTCGTACCAACCTCCAATTAGTGAGAGGATATGATAAGAACGAAAGCTATAAATTATGACCTTGGAGGCTATTGGAGGGTCGCTCCCCTAACTCCCTATTGGTTGCGCGCATATGGGTACGACATAGGGGCCCTTAAGTAGACAAGATATGTATATAATAAAGCATAATTGAACACATATAGTTCACATGCATTTTTAAACATTCATGATGCTACATATGATGATATGATTTCTTGAAAATGATTTATGAGATATTGTTTGTACTTGCTGAGTGAAAGCTCATCAGTGTATGTTCATGCTGTAGGTAACGCGGGTAAGCAGCCCATTACTTAGATGTTTTATGAACTGGCAAAGCTGTGCGGAGGCGATGAAGGACGGGAGTGGGATACCACCACGAATTAAATTTTCGCATTTTGATTTCGTAATCTATTTTGTATCGACTATATTTATAATTATGTTTCAATGTTTTTGTACTACTAAACTAATATGAGTATTTTACAAGAAAAGACTTTAGACTCTCTCGTTATAATTTATATGAAGTTATAACTTTTTAAAATATTATCTAGTTACGATTTTTATATTGGATAATTAGTTGCTAGAGGATTTCAATTTTCTCAGTTAAAATTTTAGTGATTCTATCTTTTGTAGTATGAATATGATTAAAAAAAAAATTCTATATTTTCGGTACCAAATATATATGAGTGTTAAGAGTAAATTAAATAAGAATAAGTAAGTTAGTTAACGGTCCGAAAAGTTGAGTCATTACAGTTTATAGTTAAAACAGTATTACTACTATATGGATTATTAAGAAAATGGACTGTGTATTAGGCGGGAATGCCAAACATGACATTACTTGGAGGCCAAGTAAGTAAAGATAATTATTTGAATTTTGGGAATTTTTGAAATATTGGAAAGAATTAAGTGGATGAGTATGAAAAGATTTTTTGGTGGATTAAGCTCCCAAATGGCTGCCACCTCATGGGACTAAATGGCAAATATTTTATCTCTAGGGCCAAATATGCAATTCTAAGAAAGTTGAGAAAAAAAAATAATTGTGAAAAGTTTGGAAATTTCCACCCATAAATAGGGGTTGTATGTAGAACTAGAACATTTAGTTGAACCTTCAAATTTTTAGTTCTCTTCCAACTTTCCCTCCCTAGCCTTAGAAGAGAGAGAAGAAAAAAAAAAAGGAAAAAAAAAAGAAAGAGAGAGTGGCCTGTTGTTGGTGAAGAGTGTGAAGGAAAAAAATTTTCTCATCCTAAGGTCTAGAGCAACCATTCTAACTTTAGAGGTATTCCTCTTGATCCTCTAAGAATTCATTAATCTTTTGGTTGAGGATTTATGTGTATTTCAAAGTTTGGGTTATAAGAGCATAAGCTCATAATTTTTATTTTGCCCTATATTATGGTTTTGATTTGATTGGTTATGCCTAGATCTATGCTTAGGTTAACTTGGTACTAGATCTAAGCATGTGTTTGATTTTTATGCTCTATGTTCAGTTTAATGTTATGTGTGCTCATTGCTCACCATGTGCTTGTGAAAAGACCTTCAAATGTTTAAGTAGGGAGATGTTATGAATAATGATGATGATAATGATGATGTGAATGCTAAGTGTATGTTGGTTAAGGAATTAACCTAAAACACAATTTGGTAAGTTTAAAAAGTTTATCAAATATTGTGTTTTTCATGAAGATGAACAAGTGAATGATTGAATATTAAGAACAAATCTAGCACGTTACATGTTGACGTAGGCTCATGGCTTCGACCGTTTGAGGTAGTGTGTGCGAATTTTTAAGCAAAAACCAACTAAATGCAAAACTGTCAATTTTCGAATTTAACTTGATAGTTTTCTAGAAACTTAATTTTGAGCCCCTTAGATGCCGAATTTGAAAAAAGTTATAACTGTAAATTTGTAGAAAATTGAAAATCCTAAGGGAAATCATAGACGGTTTTTAAAAATAGGGCTCCAAAGGCCTCTGTTTTTATCAAAATCCGAATCTAGTCAGTACAAACAGTGTACACGGCCAGAATTTTTCAACAAGAGAAACAAGCAAGTTAAAGGCAAATTTAGGTTTTGGACAAAAAACAAAAGTTGTAGGTTTCTATGAGATCTACAACTTTCATTAGAAAACTTTTTCAAATTCTAAACTGATTTAAAGATAAAACTGGATTTTCAAAACTGTGTAGGGTACAGGAAATTCCTACACAGGATTTTCAAAACTGTGCATGATACAAGAAATTCTTGTACATACACTTTCAATCAAACTAAGAGGTTGATTTCAAAAGCAATTTTCAAATTTTTATAATATTAAAATCCCGGTTAAAAAAAATTATGGTTTTACAAAAAAAAAAAAAAAAAGTTTTAAAAAGTTTTTAATCCATTTGAAATTTCACAAGTAATTTTTAAAATGTGATGCCCCGACTTACAACATCTACGTAGGGGGACAACTACGTAGACACGGGTCGTCACCTTACTTGCTTACTTAACTTAATTCTTAACAAAAAGTCTTAAGCTGACTGAAAATTCCAGAGTAAAATTTTTTTTTTTCCGTACTTGAAAACTTTATTTTAAAACTCTTTTACTCTCAAACTTAAACTTGACTTAGTCTCATACTTATTCTCATACATAAAACTTAACTTATCTTCATACATATTCATATGTACTCACCTGAGTACCAAGATCGTGGACCAGACCCGACCTAGCGCGGATCGGTACAACACGAGGCAACTTGCTTGTCATGCATACTTGAAACTTTTCTTAAAACATACCGTTACTTCCTTATAACATAACAAAACACATTTTACAAACGTATTTTACAAAAACATATTTTTCAAAACCCGTGGCGGTGTCCATTCCACATTTCACAGTCCGCAGCACCAACTCTCCATAGTATTGCATCAAGTATTGCCGTTAGGTTACTTACCTACAGCATGAACGTAAGTAATGAGCTAATGCCCAGTAAGTACAATATTCGATCCGCAAAACATTTTACGTGCAAGAATGCGTGAACCGATTATGTTTTCTTTATAAATCAATTATGCTTTCATTAACTTGGTTCACTTCCCTTACATGTCATGTCATGTGTGCACGTACCGTGGTACATATCCATGGAGTGGTTGGAGGCGGCCAGTCCAAACTAAGTCAAACCATGAAACTAATCGTTTACATAGAGTGATTGGGGCAGCCAGTCCAATCCAATTCAAACCATAGACTAAAACTGTTTAAACCCGCCCTCGTGGTAAGTCGGTACGACACCATAACATTAACTTGTCTTCCTATCTCATGACTTAACTTATTCTTACCATGTGATTTAATATTCGTGAACATGCTTCATGATGTCACGTATCCAAACATACAATATAAAATAATCTCAATCATAACTTAAAAACCTTATAGCATAATACATCATAACATAACTTACTATAACATAACATATCATAACATAACTTCATAGCATAACATCATAACATAAGCTTCATAGCATAATTTTATAGCATAAGCTTATCATAACATAAACTTCGTAACATAACATACATCATAGCATAAACTTATCATAATATAACTTCATAGCATAACTTATCATAACATAAGCTTATCATAACATAACTTCATAGCATAACTTAAACTTATCATAGCATATGCATCATAATATAAACATATATAAATCATGTAAATCAATACATGATTTCTTAAAAACATGTCATGCAACAAAAACGTTTTGTTCATGCTGTAGACGGAGTTGTACTTACCTGTTGTCCTACGCTCTTAGTTATCGCCAAACATAGCATATATTCCCGTTTTCCTAACAGGGTGTAAGATAAGAATCAGTCATATTCTATCTTACCATAAATCATAATCCTTAAAAGTTGTTATCCTATTCGGTTACCAAATGTAACCTTAGGGCACCTTACCTAATAACAATCAAACAATATCTTGTTTGATTACTTATAAAAAACTTGATCAGTTATACTTAAATAGTATCCTTTTAGGTTACTACTAGTAACCCTGGGTATGAGCCCAAACATAAATAGGTTAATGTCCTATTGGGTTATTAAGACCCAATAGTGGTATCCCACTTGGTTACCATATTACTTAGCATAATTCAGTTATTTCTTTTCTTCAGAAAACTTGTTCAATTCTTGAAAACAGATTCTTAATTCAAGTGTCAGTGCATGAGTAGGGATTTCTTGTTTTTGCACTGTTTTCTTAAAATCCTGTATAGGAATTTCTTGATTCCTGCACGGTTTTGGGAATCTAATTTTTATTTTAAAATATATTTGGAATTAGAAAAATATTTCTTATGAAAGTTGTAGATCTCAAAAGATCCTAAAACTTTCATGTTTTACAAAAAATCCAATTCTGCCTTTAACTTGCTCATTTTCTTGGTTGAAACCGGCTGGCCGTGCATAGGGTCTGGGCAGACTAGGTCTCGGATTTTCATAAAAACAGAGACCTTTGGAGCCTTATTTTGAAAAACTGTTCATGTTGTCTCCTAGGAAAATCCATTTTCTACAATATTTTAGTTTTAACTTTTTCCAAATTCGGCCTCTAAGGGCATCAAAATTACGTTTTCGCGTAAGCTGCCCAGTTTTACCCGAAACTGGCAGTTTTGCTTGAAATCCGTTTTTACGAAAAATCTACGCGCACACTACCTCAAACGGTCGTAACCGTGAGCCTACGACAAACATGCAGCGTGTCTAACGTAAAAACTTATCATTATACATCCATACATAAAATCATAACACATAAATAAAAACCTAGATCTAGCTACCACAACATAGATCTAGCTTACCATAACCCTAATCAAGCACATACTAAACTTTTGCATGAAAATAAATGAGCTTAAGCTCTTACAAAACCCACTGAAAATACACATAAAACCTTGAATCAAAACTTAATAAAAAGGCTTAGGGATTTGAGAAGATTACCCTTAAATCTTAGAGATGAAATCTCAAAGTTGGATCCGAATTTTCCCTACCTATTCTTCTCTAAAATCCGGCCAACCTCTCTCTCTTTTTTTTTTTTTTTTCCTCTTCCATGGGTTCGGCCTTTAGGTGAGGGGGAGAGAGAATGGGTGGAAATTTTGGCAGAGTTTCGGGTTCTCCTTGATGTCCAAAAATTGTGAACCAACTACCCCTATTTATAGGTGAAACTTAAAGTTTCTACAATTGCATATAAGGGTTTAATGAGCAAAATATTAGCCCAACAACCCTCCCTAGGTGGCCGGCCATTCAAGGTGAGAATGAGCCAAGAATTTGCTTGCTCACCAAGCAAATTTCTTGCTTACCTCATCAAGCCTATGTCACCTTGCTTGCATCACATGGCCTACATCGTCAAGCAAAAATACTTGCTCACCAAGGCTTTCAAGGACCACCGGCCATACTAGTGCATGAACCAAAAAATTTGGCTTGTTCACCAAGGCTCCTAACAACCGGCCATTCAATGGGTGTGAGCCAAAAAAAATGACTTTTTCACCAAGCTAATTACATTGCTTACCTCACCATGCTTATGTCACCTTGCTTACATCACCCTTGCTTACCTCACCATGGCAAAAGCTTGTTCTCCAAGGCTTCTAATCTAGTAACCACCGGCCATTCTAGAACAAGAACAAGTGTGTTTGAGCCAAAATAATGATGTGTCCAAAGATGGACCTACCACACCTTTTTTTTTTTCTTTCTTATCTTGCATTTAAGTCCTCACAAGCAAACATATTTGGCCCCCCTAAGTCCTTAGAGTGGCCGGCCATTCAATGTTTGTTGGTCAATTTTTCAACCATAATTCATACTTAAATCTTACTTTCCATAATTTCAAAAATCCAATTAATCCAATTGGTCATCACCATATGAGGTGTCCTCCTAATTAAGGCTCCATTTGATTTTCCTCCACCAATGCAGTCCATAATCATACTAATAAGGATTTTACAAATACTGTTTTCACTTAAAACAGTACTGTTTCACTAAATTGCAGTCCAGAGTTCATCTGCGTAAAATTGGACTGCGTATGGATTTTTCTTAGAACTTGAAACTATTTAATCCATACTGTTCTAACTAATGTGCTTGATTTTTCTAGGGTGGTCTTATAGCTTATTTGACTGAAATGAGGGTTTTCCGCAGTATAATATTCATACTGTTGATTACACTGCAGTACCGTCTCAGTCAAACCAAAAGTCAACTTGGTCAACCTAAAGTCAACCTTGGTCAAAGTTGACCCGAAGAAAATCATAAATTCCTATTTTGTCCTTTTTCCTCAAAAGGCCCCGTGCTTGACAAAACAACCTATTATGGTAAGTACAACTCTTATTATTGAGTCTCGTAGCTAATTAAACGAGAACTCAAACATATTCTGATATTTAACTCAGATCATGAGCTTTATATCGACATATATGGTTCAGACTTAGATTATTCTTATTTCTAAGGAAATCATAAGTTCATCAAAATTTCGGGTTCTTACATAAAAAGACAATTCTAAGTGTTCAATCAAGCTAATATTTAAATTATGAAAACAATGTATTTTTGAGAAAATGGGAAGAGGCTCAAATTACTTAAATATATAGTAACAATTCTATGATGAATAGTAATCGGATATTATACTGATTTATTATGATAGGCTTTGTATTTATGGTTACCCACGGTAGTCAGATAGGAAATCGACTTGTTATGATAAGGTTTGTATCCCTGATTACTAATGATAATCAGATTGGATACCAACATTGTATGCTATGGTTGGTTGAGTTATGTGGTAGAACGATTCTTATGTTCTATTTGAAAACAGGAATATAACCTGTTGCTTTGCCTTTTTGTACGATAGGACAAGAGCTTAGGATAACTTGTAAGTATAAACCTCACCTACAGTATGAAAAACAGTAAATTATTTTCAAGCATGACATTTTTACATGTATGCCATGATATGCTATGTTTATGTATAGGTCATGTTTTTACTAATATGCCATGATCACGTATATGCTACACTTTATGATTATGACATACTTTACTATTATGCCATGGTTTACGATGTTGCCATGTTTTAACATAGTGCCATGTTTTATAAATATGTCACAAGTTGTTTATGCCATTGATCGTTATGTCATGCCATATTTATGTATCATATGCATCATGACTGATAAGATCATAAGTTAAGAATCTTAGTCTTGAAACTAGTCTCACTACTACAAAAAGTACATTACACGACGGAGATTACACGACGGTTCTATGGAACCGTCGTGTAAACTCGGACTTTACACGACGGTTCTTTGGAACCGTCGTGTAAAGTGCTCCGCGAGGGACTTTACACTACGGTTCCAATGAACCGTCGTGTAAAGTCGGACTTTACACGACGGTTCCAAAGAACCGTCGTGTAAAGTCCCTCGCGGAGCCACTTTACACTACGGTTCCAAAGAACCGTCGTGTAAAGTCCGACTTTACACTACGGTTCCAAAGAACCGTCGTGTAAAGTACCTCGCGGAGCAACTTTACACTACGGTTCCAAAGAACCGTCGTGTAAAGTCCGACTTTACACTACGGTTCCAAAGAACCGTCGTGTAAAGTGCCTCGCGGAGCAACTTTACACTACGGTTCCAAAGAACCGTCGTGTAAAGTCCGACTTTACACTACGGTTCCAAAGAACCGTCGTGTAAAGTGCCTCGCGGAGCAACTTTTGGCCCGTCGTGTAACAACTGATTACACGACGGGCGCTAGGGCCCGTCGTGTAACACCCCCTGTTCTGGGGATGTTACACGACGGGCCCTCGGGCCCGTCGTGTAAGCCACCTGGCTCGGTGGCTTACAGGACGGGCCCGAGGGCCCGTCGTGTAACACCCCCTTTTCGGGGGATGTTACACGACGGGCCCTCGGGCCCGTCGTGTAAGCCACTTGAGCCAGAGGCTTACACGACGGGCCCGAGGGCCCGTTGTGTAACACCCCGAACAGGGTGTGTTACACGACGGGCCCTATGGGCCCGTCGTGTAATCCTCCCTAATTCGGGGGGGATTACACGACGGTCCACCACGGACAGTCGTGTAATCTAGGGGATTACACGACGGTCCGTGGTGGACCGTCGTGTAATCTTGAAAAATTTTGAAAATTTTTAACTTAGGGTTTTCGAAATCCGCGCGCAAACCCATTACTTAAATACAACTTCCTTACCTTTTCTCTCCACATACCTTCTCATTTCTCTTCACACTCTCTAAATTTCTCAAGTACCCACTTCCTCCTCCAAGCCGCCGCCGCCAACTCCGTCGTTGCCGCCGCCGTCACCGTCGTTGCCGCCACCGATTCATTGGTGTTGGAGTGTCTATTCATCTTCAAAGAAAATTAAGGTAACTTCATATACAACTTAAAATAAATTTGGGATTTTGTCTTGTTGTTTGTCACTAAAGTTCAATTTTTTAGCATGGGTGTTTAAGTTCATAATGATGCTCTTTGTAGATTAATGGTTTGTGAATGGTTTTTACACTTTACATACACATGAATTTTTCCCGCCCACAATATGCTCGATGAAATGTCAACTTGAGTTTTTGGAGGAATAATATAGAAGCAATCACATATATATATGTATAAAAGCATAAACATGAATTTTTCGAGTGTTATTTTTGTCCTATGACAGCGTTATGCACTTATGCTTTTATTTCGAGTGTTTTTTTTTTTTTGTCCTAATTCGTGTGGGGCGCCAGGCGCCCGTGTGGCGCCCGTCTGGGCCGCCTTAGATTACACGACGGTTCCGGCCCGGAACCGTCGTGTAATCTAGGTAATCTAGTGATTACACGACGGTTCCGGCAGGAACCGTCGTGTAATCTCAAAACAGTAGAAGATTACACGACGGTTCCGGGAGGAACCGTCGTGTAATGTTTGTTTTTTTCTTCCACCACATATCTTTTTACCGGGATTACACGACGGTTTTGAAACCGTCGTGTAAAGCTTAGATATGACGACGGTATTAAAAACCGTCGTGTTATCTTCCACGACGCTGGATTACACGACGGTTAAGGAACCGTCGTGAAAACTTTACACGACGGGTAAAACCCGTCGTGTAATCCCTCTTTTCTAGTAGTGTCTTTGTTAAAGACTTCATGTGGAAGCATGATTTTAAGCATCCTCATCAAGAGTTAAATAACAAGGCTAAGACTAAACCAAGACAAGTAAAGTATTGTACCAACCTCCCACAGATTGTGGAGGATTATGTATGTTTCAAAATTTTAAGACCTTCCATAGATCGTGAAGGGTTACGTATATGATTCTCAGAATTGTTTGGGACCTTACAAACCCTAACTTTCTGTGGATTGTGTGTATTTGGTACATACACAAAGGCCCATATGTTAAGCAAGATAATAAGTCTATAATGGAGCATAAGAGATTCATAATCGACCATAAATGGTTCATACATAAGTTACGCAAAACTTGTTATGTTTTTGTGAGATTAAGTTTGTACTTGCTGAGCGTAAGCTCATTCGTATATTTCATACTGTAGTAAAAAGCCTGCAGCTTAATTGATGGGCTATAAGGACGATGCGGCAAGTGAAGGGCGGTGTGGGATACCATTATGCAGATTTTTCCGCAAACTCTTTTGAACCATAAATATATATATATAAATAAATTGTGTTATACTATATATATATGATGTTTGAAGACTTGAGTTAAATATAAGTATTATGTATGACTTTATATTTTGGTAAACAAGTAACGTGTATGTACGGAAAGTTTACCTATATGGACTAGTCTATTTATATGGTGTTATTAAAAAAAAAAATTTTAAAATTTTTAGTAAGTTTAAGTATTTAAAACCGAGATTTAATTTAAGTAAGTATGGTAACGGTCTACGTAGCCAGGTCATTACAAAAAAGATTTCTTTTCTTTTTCCAAAAGAGCACTGTACAAAATAAATTTGAAAATAAAATAGTTTTTCTTTTTCAAAATGAGAAAATGATTAAAAAAATTGAGATAAATATTTTTTTATAAAATTTTTTCTAATTTCCAAAATTGGATATCTCATCCAAACATAACAAACATACAGCGCTAGCACAAAAAAGCTAAACACAAAAATCAAGAAAACTTTCACTGTATATGAATGTGTGTGTGCAAGGTATGACATGTAAAAGAACAAAGCGGACATGTGGACTAAAATTAAAGTCTTTGGGTTTAAATAAGGTTTTTCTGTATTGGTGCACCCTAAACTTATTATAGAGTTAAATTTTATATCTTAAATTTTTAATTTTAACAATTTATACCCTAAATTTATAAATCTATAGCAATTTGCACCTATTTATAAACAATATTGATTTTTTTTAAATGAAAATTGATACTTCACTTGCATATAGATTTTTAATTAAAAAACATAAAAATGATTATTTATGTTATGAATTAATAACATATGTATAAATCACATACCAATTTCCTTCAAAAGATTAATATTATTGTCAATGGGGTATAAATTGCTATATATTTGTAAGTACAGGGTACAAATTGTCAAAATTAAAATTTCAGGTTACAAATTGTAACTCTACGATAAGTTTAGGGTGTACTAATTGGAACTCAAACTTTTCATATCAATTTTTATGTTTTTCTGAAAAGTTAACAAAAATTATAATTAACTTTTAAAAAATCAACTAATTTCAACTTAAAAATTACATCTTCAACTAACAAGTCAACTAATTTCAATTTAAAAATTACATATTCAACTAACGAATCAAACGGAGACTAAAACTTCTAAATATACTCTCACTTATACATTATAATACAAAATTTTTTTGAATAACCAAAAAAAAAAAAAAAAAAAACGAAGTATACTGTCAGCACAACAGCAAAAGTCAAGTTCAAAAATGAAGAAAACATTCGTTGTATATGGATGTGTGATGCATGAGATGTGAAAGAATAAAGAAGACATGTGGACTAATATTTAGTCTTTCGATTTTAAATTTTGTGAAAAAAAGTATATTTTGAGTCATTGGATTAAAAAGGTTGAGTTGAAGCTATTCTAAATTCTATATTATGGTAGATACAATATTAGAAAAAAAAATTTACTTTAAGTAGAAAGTTAGACAACTCGTATGTTAATGAGCAACATAATAATTAAAAAATACCGCGATTCAAAAAAAAAAAAAAAAAAAAAAAAAAAAAAAAAAAAAAAAAGAAGAAACTTCAGAACGTGAAATTTAAAAGGAAAAAAAAAAAAAAAAAAACATATATATAGTGTCAGCACAAAAACAAAAGCTAAGTACAAAAATGAAGAAAACGTTCATTGTATATAGATGTGTGAGGTATGAGTGTGAAGGAATAAACCATATGATAAAAAGAGTTGAAGTGTAAAACTTCAAAAGCTATTCTCACTTCTATGTAATAGTATAAAAAAAAATAGAAAAAATTGACTTTAAATAGCAAGTTTGAGAACAAAATATGTGTTAATCAGCAACATAATAACACCAAAAAACCAAAAAAAACAAAAACAAAAACAAAAATCATTATTCAAAAAAAGAAAGAAAAAAAAAAAAGAAAATTATGCACTTAAAAAAAATGAAGTATAGCGCCAGCATAAAAATGAAAGCTAAGAAAATAAATGAATAAAACGTTCATTGCATATGGATGCGTATGTGTGAGGTATGCTATGTGAGAGAAAAAAGAAGACGAGTTGACTAAAATGTGTTTGGGTTTAGCTTAAGTGAGAAAATAATAAATTTAAACTATTGGATCAAAAGAAGTACAAAACTTCACAATCTATTCTCATTTATACAATATGGTACAAAACTTTTTATAATAACAAAAAGATCAAAAACCTTAAGCACTTAAGATTAAAAAAAAAAAAAAAGGAAAAAAAAAAAGTATAGTGTCAGCACAAAAACAAAAGTCAAGTTAAAAAATGAAGAAAACATTCATTGTATATGGATGTGTGATGTCTGAGATGTGAAAAAATAAAGAAAACATGTGGACTAACATTAAGCCATTGAATTTTAATTAAGTGAAAAAGAGTAAATTTGAATCATTGGGTCAAAAAGGTTGTGTTGCAAAACTTCAAAAGCTATATTCTAACTTCTCAATTGGGTTGAGTGTTCCTACCGTGTTTTACCGTTTGGATTTCAAAATTATCAAATTCTACATCTCACTTTTTTTTCTCTTAAATTTTAAAAACCTAAAACTTTAGAAGTTTATAACTTTCTCATTTCAAATTAAAATGAGATGATTCTTATATCAAAATATTTAAAAGTAATATTTATTTTGCATTTTTTTCCAATACGTTACAAGTTTTTATACTCTTTTCTATATCATAATAAATTCCAAAACTTTTTCATTTAAACACACATTTCTAACCAAACATCCTAAACTCCATCTCTAAAAGTCCCCCCAAACGGGCCTAAATACAAAAATAAAGAAAGCATTCATTAATTGTATACGGATGTGTGAGGTTTGAGATGTAAAAAATTAAAAAAGACAGTGCAGATTAACATTAAGTCATTGGATTTAAATTAAGTGAAAATGAATAAATTTGAACTAATAGAAAATATATATATTTTTTGCATATATATATATATATATATATATATGAGGTCAAGCATTTTGACAAGTGAAAGTAAGCAGATAAATAGCATAGAAGCAGCCTTTCTTGACTTGGTAAATGTTTGGAGGTTTGATTTGTCAATTTTCTCTGAGAAGCTACGAATGCAAAGCCAAAAGAACCTCAAAAGTCAGGATTACGCAAGCTGTGGAAGCTAAACCATATCCTTTAACAATTAAGAACTAGAAATCAATGGGCGGTTTTACTCGGTGTCGTCGAAGACCATCAAATTTTTTCCCCGAAGTAGAAACAAATGGCCTTTTATTTAGCATTCATACTTTCCCTCTCTCTCTTTCAAACAGTTTCGGTTGCGGAAAATAGCATTGGCCCGTTCCAATCCATCAGTGATGGAACAACCATTGTTTCTAAAGACGGAGTGTTTGAGTTCGGTTTCTTCAGTCTCGGAAATTCCAAGAATCGTTATGTGGGAATTTGGTACAAGAAAATCCCAGTTCAAACCGTCGTTTGGGTCGCAAACCGGTGCAAGCCGATTAATGATTCCTCTGGCTTGTTAACCATAAATAGCACAGGCAATCTTGTGCTATTGCATCAGAACAAGAGTATTGTTTGGTCTACAAGCTCATCAAAACAAGCCAAGAAACCAAGAGTACAGCTCCTAGATTCCGGGAATCTTGTACTAAAAGATGAGGAAGACAGAAGCTCACAAGCCTATTTGTGGCAAAGTTTTGATTATCCTTCTGATACTTTGTTACCGGGGATGGAATTCGGATGGGACTCGAGGAGAGGACTTAATAGGAAATTATCGGCATGGAAGAAGTGGGACGACCCTTGTCCTGAAGATTTTAGCTTCAGCGTGGAGCTTGAACATGACTCTTACCCTGATGCGTGTATACGGAAGGGCACAGCAACACACTACCGCGCGGGGCCGTGGAATGGCATTGGTATAAGTGGTGCGCCAGATTTAAGGGCTAATCATGCTTTTGACAGCCACTATTTTTACTTGGGTAACTCTCTGAATTACGGGTACAACTTAAAGAACAGCTCAGTAACCATAATAATAGTTTTGAATCAAACAAACAGATTACTTCAACATCTTTTATGGATGGAAGGAGACCAGAGTTGGAGCGTTTATGCGTCGTCTCCTAGGGACTATTGTGACAAATACGGTATCTGCGGGGCCAACGGGAATTGTGTCATAAGTGAGACAGCGGTGTGCCAATGTTTGGAAGGATTCAAGCCTAAGTCCCGAGTAAAATGGGATTTAAGGGACTGGTCTGAAGGATGTATCCGAGAAAATCCGCTGAGTTGCGAGGATGGAGATAAAGTTGAAGATGACTTTGTCAAACTTGATGGCATAAAAATGCCAGATACTAGAAATAGTTGGTTTAACGACAGTATGAATCTGGAGGAGTGCAGGATCAAATGCTTGAACAACTGTTCTTGCGTGGCTTATTCAAACCGCGATATCCGTGGAGAAGGAAAGGGTTGTCGTATCTGGTTTGGCGATCTTATGGATATCCGACAAATTTCTGGAAATGGGCAAGAGCTTTATATTCGAATACCACCATTAGAGCTAGGTTTGTGCTTTCTCTTTTCACATGCCTCACCTTTGACATCAAATAGTTTTTGTTAAAGTTAATTACTTTTCCATGATTTCTCATCACTTTTGACTGCAATTGACATTTTCATCTTCTTGTTTTCGTCCCTAAATAATTAAGGAATCGCAAACGCTGCTCCCAAGTTGGGAGCAAGGATATTTATACCACTTCTGGGATCACTTTTTGGGGCGCTCTTAGTTTGCTATTACTTTTGCAAGAAGGCATCAAAAGGTAATCTCGTCCGTACTCTGGCTTTGATCATCTTTCAAAACACAGGGCTAGTGCTTTTTTTTTTTTTTTTTTGATATATACATGCTTCCTAACTTAGAACCATTTAACGAGGTTTAAGAACGAGCTCATAAATTGTTGTTGTCGTAGTTCTAGAAGTGGGGGTTCAGATCGTTTTGATTAACGTCTGAAACTACTCTCACTTGTTATAGTTCTACCAAAAACCTATACAGATATATATATATATATATATTTATGTAAAACAATGTGCTTCTTGGATAAAAAGCTTGACCTCCACAACTGTATGGTTCTCATTAAATTTCGTATGTTTAGTAGCTTGAACTTGTGATAATTTTTCAGCGAAAAGAATGAGAAATAAAACAACTCAGGAAAATAGAGCAAAAGTGGAAGACTCTGACCTGCCTTTATTCAGCCTAGCTACAATAAGTACTGCTACTGATAATTTTTCATCAAAAAATAAGCTCGGAGAAGGTGGTTTCGGACCTGTGTACCGGGTTAGCTTTTCATGTGCCTTTCCATATACATAAATGTACAAAAGAGAACATTAACAATTTAGGGAAACGGATTTGTAATTTTTCTTTTTCTGTCAATGTGGAATATCAGGGTACGTTGCCTGATGGACAAGACATTGCTGTCAAGAGGCTCTCATTGAGTTCTCATCAAGGAATAAATGAGTTAGAAAATGAAGTAATACTAATCGCCAAGCTTCAGCACCGAAATCTTGTAAAACTTCTTGGTTGTTGCATTCACAAAAAAGAGAAGTTGTTGGTTTATGAGTATATGCCAAACAAAAGTCTGGACCTTTTTCTCTTTGGTAGGAGACCCTGTTTTATTTTCTATGTATTATTTTATTGCTGTAAAATTTTGGTATCAATTAACTCGAAGAATAATTTTGTTTTAATTTTTTTTCTATAGATCCAATGCAAAGTAAACTATTAGAATGGCCTAAGCGTTTCCAAATTATATTTGGTATTGCTCGGGGGTTTCAATATCTTCACCAAGATTCCCGATTGAGAGTAGTACATCGAGATCTCAAAGCTAGCAATATTCTTCTTGATGATAAGATGAATCCTAAAATCTCAGATTTTGGCATGGCTAGAACTTTTGGAGGAGATCAAACAACAGGAAAGACAAACAAAGTAGTAGGAACCTAGTGAGTATTCTCTGGATTTCTTTATATAGAAATAATTACAGTTCTATTCTATACATTTCTGTTCATATTGATTTTTGATACTATGCATGCAGTGGCTACATGGCACCAGAATATGCTTTCAATGGTATTTTCTCAACAAAATCAGACATTTTTAGCTTTGGTATAACGGTTTTGGAGATTGTAAGTGGGAAGAGAAGTACAGGCTTTAATCATGAGAACATAGAGGGGCTTACCCTTATTGGACATGTAAGCCTAAAAATGTTGCATTGCTTTTTTGGATTGGTATCATGTCAAAAAAAAAAAATAAATAACACAATGTTTCTTGGTATTTCTAGGCATGGGCATTGCTAAAAGAAGGAAGGCCATTTGATTTGATCGATGTACACATGAAAGATTCATATGTCAATCTACAGGAAGTGTTGCGTTGCATACATGTTGGTCTCTTATGTGTGCAACATAATCCTATGAATCGACCTGACATGTCATCTATCGTTCTCATGTTGAACGGTGAGCGCGAGCTGCCTCAACCAAAATCACCAGGATATTTCTTGGAAAAAGATTCACAAGAAAGATATCAAGCCTTCACTAAGCTACAGTCATTTTCAAAAAACACTATGACAATAACCACCTTCGCTGGTCGATGACCCGATAACCCCTATTGGTGTTAATCATAACGTTTATACTTTGCAAATATGTGTTCATAATCTTCTTTTATCTGAGAACTACTGTGTGATTGCATATATAGCTACTCGTGACCCAAATTATTTTTTATTTTATTTTTCACTATGTCCTTTTTTGAAGAGAATGGTATTTACTACATACAGAGAAGGAAGATTTTTTTTTTTCCTTTTTGTGGTATGTGGACATAATGAAACAACTCACATGATTGAATAAGCAGTTGTGCTAGTTGCCTTACCTGTATAAGAAACATTAAGAACATGAAGAAAAAAATTAAAGAATATATCGAAAAGGAAAATCCCCAAGTATCCCTTTTTTCTGTTCCCCTGTTTTCACCTTTTGTTATGGAAACATAAAAAGTAGCTCTGTGTTTCCATAAACAAAATACCCTATTAACCGGGCAAAAATAAACAACATAAATTCAAGAAAATTAAAAGGGTCCTCTTTTTCACAATAGTATATCTAAACTCTACTTTTCCATGTATCAATCAATTTAAGAAAGCTTTTTCCTCAGTTTAGTAAATTGGTATACTGGCCAATTTAAGGTTATGTTCCAAATGTTGAAAAAATAAGGATCTTTTAGGAATTCATTTTTTTCACTATTGATAGATATATGGCATGTTTACTTACATGTAATCGGAGTGATCATGAATCGGAGTGGGTAGGATTCGGAGTGGACTGGATTCGGAGTCAGAATATACTGTTTACTTAGGTTCCAGAAATCGGAGTCGGAATCACTGTCAATCCCATTCATGCGTTTACTTAGAACAGGAATCGGAGTCAGTTACTGTAAATTTACGTGTATACCCCTTTATTTATTGTGTTTTAAAAAATTAAAAAATTGATTAATTTTTTTTTATTTATTATCATACTATTAATCAAAAGTAAAATAACCATTATGATATTAAGGCAATAAAATTAAATTGTGTAATTTTTTGTTTAAAAAATTTAAAAGAGTAAAAAAATGAATTAAAATAAGTAAAGTATAAAAAATATAAAAATAGAAATATAATAATATATTGTGATAAAAAAAGTTATTTATTTACTCTAATAACGTTAATAGTAATTAGGATAGTTATATAATATTAAATTAATAAAAAAATATTATATTTGGTTAATAAAAATAATTAATATAGGTTATCATTATTTTTTAATACAATTTTTAGCAAGTAAACTAAGGATAAAATGGTAATAATATTATGAAGATTATTTTTTACATAAAAAAGTTAAAATTTGGGATAACTAGTTTGTTCTAGTAAATATTTAACTTTTTTTGAAATATAAATTTGCTTAAAAAAAAACATAATGTTGAAATAAATTTCTAAAATTAAAATTGGGGGCAAAATAGTAACTTAACTTTAATATCAGGAGTGGGAGTGCTAATCCGGTGGGGGGGCTTGGGAATGCCAATCTCCTTATTCAATCCCAAATTAGTGTGGGTCCCACACACTTTCACTCCCATTCCAAGATGAAAATAGGTAAGTAAACATAGGATTGATTCCGATTCCCTATTCCGATTCCCTATTCCTGAAAAGTAAACAAGCCAATAGTATTTAATTGTTGTATTAGATTTTCAATGTTCTAATTTATGAGTATCTAATGAAAAACAGAGTACATCGTTAAGAAAAACTACAAACTCCTGATTCTCATGAAAAGAAAAAAATTTATCCCTCTTGTTTAAGAAAAACTACAAACTCCTGATTCTCCACCCAAAAAAAAAAAAAAACATACAAACTCCAAAGCTCATTAAATGTTGGCATTACTTATAAGCTAATGTTTAAATTCGTATTTCTTGTTGAAAGTTTGGTATAATTTGACATTAATTGAGCCTTATCGAGCCTCGAGCAGTGTAATGCTCATATCATTTGTTGAAGATGACTCCGGCTTCGTAGAGGAAACATCTCCTTTTGTTGAATCCATCTCTGTGAAATAGCCAGGCGGTTTCGGCTGAGGCAGCTCACTCTCACTTCCCAACATAAAAACTACAGAGGACATGTTTGGTCTATCCACCGGACTTTGTTGCACGTACAAGAGACCAACATGAATGCAACGCAATACTTGTTTTATATTGGGGTCTGACTCCCTTACGTGCTTATCAAGTAATTCAATTGACCAGCCTTCTTTATGCAATGTCCATTGCTGTAAAATGTCAAAATCGGCGAATGTCATTATTGAGAAGTTTATTATGTACATGGACGTAACAATAGCTAATATAAGGTTTTTGACAACTTACATGTCCAAAAAGGGTAAGACCGTGATTTTCATGGTGAAAGCCTCTACTTTTCTTCTCACTTACAATCTCCAACACCAATATACCAAAGCTAAACACATCGGATTTTATTGAGAACAAACCATTGAACGCATATTCCGGTGTCAAATAGCCACTACATAGCATCAATGAATAGAGAGAAAAAGGAACATATTTTTATTGAAAATGTAGTTTAATTACTGATTCTTTCAAAAATAATAATACTAATAAAGTGCTCAAAAGAATGACATTCACTAGGTTCCGATTACTCTGCTTGTCTGTTCTTCTATTTGATCTCCTACAACTAAAATTTTAGGATTCATCTAATTATCAAGTAAAACATCACTAGCTTTGAGATCTCTATGTATTACTCACAATCTAGAATCCTAATGAAGATATAGCAGTCCCCGAGCAATTCCGCATATGACTTGGAAGCGATTTGACCACTCCAATAGTTTTCCTTGTTGTTGATCTGCCAATGTGTTTTTCAAGTTAATCAAGCAACACCATAGCAGAAATTAGTTATCTAGCATAGTTGGATTTGGATTCTGACCGAAAATGAAAGAGTCAAGACTTTTGTTGGGCATATATTCATAAACTAACAATTTCTCTTCCGTTTGAATGCAGCAACCAAGAAGCTTCACAAGATTTCGATGTTGAAGTTTGACAATTAATTTTACTTCATATTTTAGCTCTTTCACTCCTTACCCAGAACTTATCGATAGCCTCTTCACCGCAATTTCTTGTCCATCTTCTAGCTTACCCTAAAAATCTCAAACATGAACATAAGTGTCATGCATTTTTATTTTTACTTGTAACACCACGAGAAAATTGACTTTCTTTTTAATAAGAAATATCTCTAGACAAGGCCTTATTGTGATCTCATAAGAAGCTTACTCTGTATACGGGTCCAAAACCACCTTCTCCGAGCTCATTGTCCATTGAAAAAATTTTTTGTGGCAGTAATTATAGAAGACAGGTTGAACAAAGGAAGCTCCAGTTCTTCCTCTTGGTCTCCATTCTGACTTATTGTTTCATTTTTATCTTTTTTGACTAACATATAAATAAACCAAAATGACATGAAAATAAGATCTTCATGTTAGATATAAGAAATCAGAACAAGATATCCACATCTAATATTTATAATCACAACTTTTTTCTTTTTTTTTTTCCTTTTATTTTATTTTCTTTTATTTATTAATTTTTGTTTAAGATCCCATGAAGCTAAGGCAAGGTGACAATAAGAAAACAAAAATTGGGAGAAGAATTGTTATACCAAATCAATAATATAAAAATCTTGAAGAAAAAATATGTTGAAAAGAAGTGTCAATCTTCATTTGGTGTTTTATTTTCTTAAATTTAAGCCAATCTTAAGTACTCCCAACATTGTTGGGATGGAATTAAAATTCTTGTGGTGCCTAATTTGCCTCACTTGTTAACCAAAATAATAATAATAATAATAATAAATAAATAAATAAAAATTGTGCAACACAAATTAGGATAAATTGCTCGGTTAATCCCTAATTAAATTATTGCGTTTGTGATGTTTTAGTTCCTATTCTTTATTTCACAGCCGAAATGCTCGTAAACTCTTTAAAAAGTTATAAAAAGTTAGTTTTAATCCATTGACTTATAGCTCAGTTGGTCCTTAACTTGTGACGTTTTGGTCCTTTATTTTAGCTGAAAACTCAATTTTTTATTGGATTTGCATAAATATCACAAATGCATTAATTTAGAGACATTAATCCTATTTAAATAAATAATAATTATGAGTTAGATTTGCCGACCTATTGTTTACTTGAGCATGGCTTCTACTATGCGTGTTTCTCTTTTATTTGGACTCTTCAGTTGTTGTTGATCTAAATTGTCTCCTTTCATTTAAGGCTGCTCATACGTTTCACGTATAATTTGTGGTCCAAATTCCACCAATGGGGCCCTATTTTTTGCAAAGAGTTAAAGACGACAAGAACCTTGTTTCTTCTTCTTCTTTTTTTTTTTTTTTTTTTTTTTTTTTCTTCAAAGAAAATTGAAAGCAGAGTAAGAACAAAGTAATTTATTACCTTTTGAGCATCTCCTGCAAATGAAATAGCCAAGTAAGAGCATCCCACAAACACCTCCAATGACAACTACCGCTATCACAGTTGATCTGATCTTATTATCAGCTTTTCCTTTTTGTAAAAATAAAGAAAAGAAAAACAAATCAAAATTGTAGCTAGAAGATTAGGAAACACAAGGCAGATAAATGTATGCATACAAAATATATGAAACAATTAGGCACATACCTAGCTCAGAATGTTGCATGCGAATAAATAAATCGTGCCCAAAAGTGGGAAATGCCCGAATATCTATCAGATCACCAAACCAGATGACACAACCACTACCTTATCCTGAGATATCAGAATTTGTATAAGCCATACAAGAACAATTGCTCAAGCATTTGGCTTTGCATTCCTTTAGATTCATACTCTTGTTCACCCAAGTATGTGCAGTATCGGGTACTTTCAACCCCGAAAACTTGATAAACCCGTCTGTACTTTTGTCCTTGCAGGTCAGTGGGATATTTCTTACACATCCTTCAGACCAGTCCATTAAATCCCATTTCTCTTGAGACCTCGGCTTGAATCCTCTTAGGCATTGGCAGATCGGATTGTCGTTGATCAAGCAATTTGCATTGACTCCACAGATACCATACTTATCGCAGTCGTCTCTAGGCACTGATGAGTAGGCCCTCCAAGATTGATTTGCCTCAATCCATGTAAGGCGTTGACGGAAACTTGTAGTTTGATTCATAACTATTCTTGATATCACCGTCTTATTCCTGAGGTCGTATATGTAACGACCCGCCTAGCACAGGCCGTTACCATACATACATACTTACATACTGAACTTCTTATACTTACTTACATACTTACGAAAACAGCGGAAATTTTTTTTTTTTTTATATCGCATAAAATGTGCAACATATAAACGTGTCTTTATCAAGAATATTTAACATAACATAAATACGTAAGGAACAAAACGCGTAGCGGCTTGATCTCCCACATTTCACAGTGTGCCCCGCCACGCCCTTAAATTTTCAGTTTCTCTCTTGGTTTTTCCTGCACTTAAACACTCGGCAGCAAGCCTAGAAAAGGCTGGGAAAATTTTTCAAACTCTCCCCTTAGCTTTCCCTTGCAAACCGAACACTAACCTAAGCTTGGTTTAGGAAAATTTTCATTTTTTTTTTTCTTGGCTCCCTCTCACTTTCTTTCTCGGTTTTGGATGGGCAGAAAAATGGCAAGAGTTTGGCTAGATGTTGTGAAAAATGAACAAGGACCACCCCTATTTATAGGCAAAAGGAGAACTTTTTAAAATTCAATTTTGACCCCTAAATTTTTGAAAAATTTGCCAATTGGCATGCAAGGTGGCCGGCCATTCCCTTGTGGAAGAAGCAAAATTTTTTCTAGAACAAGACACTTGTCATTCAAGGCTTGGTTCATGGAATTATGATGTCATGATTCCAAATAAGGATGATGTCATAATTTAAAAGGTATATGATGTCATCCTAAGGCCTTGTTTGGCTAATTTTTGAAAAGCAAACCCATTTTAAGCTAACACAGATAAATCTAATACTGTGTTTACTAATACACATTACAATTCAGTACTGTTTTACTTAACTGCAGTCCAAAATTTATCTGTGTAAAAATGGACTGTATAAAATTTTTCTTATACTTCCGAGCCCTTTTGGTCTTTAATTCATACTAGGTGTGCTTGATTTTCTAAGGTGGTTTTCAAAGCCTATTCATGCTATCTCAACCGTAAAGACGGTTTTTACAGTATTCTTTATTACACAATACTGCAAAGTCACTCTTTTGACTGTTCTTGGTCAAACTTTGAATTTCTTGGTCAAAGTCGACTTTTCGGTCAAATTTTGACTTTCGTAAAATCATGTACTTTTTCGTCCCTTTTTGTCTTAAAAGGTCCGTTGCTAATCTACATAGTCCATTTTGAGTTTTATTGATCCTGAAAACTCATAAAATGTAAGAAAACTCTTAACCGAACTTCTCTTTTAATAATACTTTGATGGTATACATTTAATTTCTTTAAAAAGAAATAGTAACATTGAAAAATCTAGGTATTACAGTATATGTAATACACCTCGTCATCGTTATATACAAAGTCGAAACCATAAAGCGGGTTTGACTTTTGTTCCGGTGAACCACTGAAACGAAGGCCATTCCATGGTCCGGAGCGGTAGAACTTTGCACTGCCCTTTCGGATATAAGCCTCTGGGAACGTATGAAGTTGTGGATCAAACTCAATACCGTAAGTGAAATCTCCGGGACAAGGGTCATCCCAACTCTTCCATGCCGAGAGACACCGCTTAAGACCCGTCCTCAAATCCCACCCCATTTTCATGCCTGCCAATAATGTATCTGAAGGATAGTCAAAGCTTTGCCATAAATAGTTTTCCGAGTTTGTGTCTTCCTCATCTCTTAGTACAAGATTCCCAGAATCTAGAAGCTCTACTATCGGTTTCTCGGCTTGTATTGTTGAGCTCATAGACCAAACCACACTCTTGTTCTGAGACACGAGCACAACATTCCCCGTGCTGTTTATAATCAACGAGCCAGAGGAATTGTTGATCGGGTTGCATCGATT